>JANEYF010001808.1:600000-925000 GCA_029963845.1 Rhamnusium bicolor
CAGCTATTAGGGAAAGCCAGACAAGCTTTCAAGACGTTTCCCTTGAAACAGATTTAAAAACTATTAATAACAATTAGAGAGGACTACACGACGCAATAGAAAAATTGCAAAATAGTTCGTTGTCGTTAGTGGAATCGCTGCAAATAGTGAACGACCGCGACGTAAATACACAGCTACAGGCTATAAATGACGCAAAAAATAATCGCGTTAGTGAAATATTCGAGAGTGTATCACAGAAAGATCATGATTTTAGCAAATTAAGACAAATTTGTGATGGTGCACCTACAACTTCGTTAAGTGAGTTCACAGATTGTTTTACTTATGCCTGTATTACATCCGTAGATCTCCAACGGTCATTTTCAAAATACAAACATATTTTTTCACCAATGCGAACATAGCTGACGGAGGCAGCTGTAGAAACATACCTGATCCTATTATACTACAGATCTTCCCCACTTTGTGATGACGATAACCAAACCACTTCATAAATCTGCTTAAAAGGGTGAGTTTTATACAAATTCTTATAAAATGTAACATTGTTGTTAAAATTTATTTCCATTTATTGTGCTTATTCAAGTATTATGATATGATGTAAACATATGAGTCATATGACGGCTCTGTCGGCCAGGTGACCTCGGCCAGCTTTATTTATAACCGATGACATATGTTTAAAAGTATAATTGTAAATCATAAAGAACATCTGGAAGACTCGTTGTCATTTAACCGAGGTGATAGATTTATTTTTTTTAAAATGAGAATTTTTGATAATTGAATAAACTTTTTAATAAATTAATCGTCAATATTATTCCTTCTAGTATTGACTAGGATGAGATAGTTGTTGTATTAGTAGATTCTAAAATAATTTATGTTTTAAAGGTTGATTAATTAACTTTAACCAATATTTGTATATTAGCATGTTCAGAAAAGACCATCAAAATACATATAAAAACTAGATAATCCCTTATATTGAATATTAAAAGTAGGTATTGAAATAGAATGTGGTAAAAAAATATAATAAATGAATTAAGTGCTAGAAAAGGTTACACACCACTGGCACTGGCGCCGCAAGTGAAAATTTCATAGTCAGCTTACATTTTTTTATAGCTGAGTATGTCCTATTTGAATCGAAAGAAAGTTGCAACATCTTTGTAACTAGGTGAAACAGTGATTAAAATGGAAAGAATTGAATTAAAATTAACCAACCGATTCCACTATAAAAACAGCATGTTTAAGATACACGTTTTGAGATTCGTCTCATTTTTCTCCATTTCCACCTAATAAATTCTTGATTAATTTATTTTATATATAATTTTTTATATAAATAATCAAATGTAGTGCACCTAGTACGGAAGTAAACTAAATCCAAATAATAATTTCATTAATTACCAACTAAAATTTAACTTAATTTTCTTTTAATTTAATCATCCCAGACATTGTACGAAGTACAACTTTAATTTAAAAAAAATGGATATGCCTGCATTTACCTACACATATTAGTCTCAGAACATACGTTGTTAAATATTAGTTAAAATTATCGAAACAACCTACGGTCTCAATATGCTCATTTCACTTTATTTTCTATTATTTATTTATACCCTAAAACACGTGTTATTTCAGTGCACCTTTACTTTTTATTTCCAAAGCTTAAATTGCCCTAAAAATATTAAAATTTGACTCCCGCAAAAAATTTTCGATATAGTCAGGTCACAGTTTAAAACAAGCGTAGTAGAGCTTAGTGTCCAATTTCTGTTGCAGGATTATGTTGTAAACTTCATACCTTTAAAATTTATTAATTGTGACCAATGACAGTTATTACATGTTCTGGTTATTATCGTCTGTCAAATGTTGTTTGTTTTATACCTTGGTTTGTATCTCATTTTAATCCAAACTATACTGTGAATTATTTTATTATTGTTAATTTTGCTACACAAAATATCTATTTTGGCAAAGTTTCACTACTAGCTTTAACAAAGTTAGGTTCCATCATAAACAGAAAACAATAAAAACTATTAATCTTGGTCTCAAAGAATCCGTCAGTGGCATCAATGACTGCCAAACACTGCTGTCATTTTTATTCTCTGTGATAAGTATTTCAGAAATATTTAATATAAAAATATAAAATATCTCTACTTTTAGTTATAAATTGTGACGTCTGCACTTTAATACTTTTAAATTTGTAATAAATTTAAATTTGTAATAATGATTTATAAATAACATATAATATAATTACATAATTATTATAATACCTATATACAAAGTGTTTCAGATTTAAAGTGACATAGTGTAATGGGCTAGCTGAGTTAAAAACACTCCCAAAATGTACCCTTAAATGTTAACCGTTTTTATGGTTTTTGACTAAAACTGTTGTCAGCCATATTTCTGGAACTGCTTTAAATATTTGGTTAAAATTTGGTACAAATATTATACTCTATTAATCCAATCAAAAGCATAATTTACTTTGGAAAAATCCTAGGACCGAGTTAAATTTTTATAATGTTGCTCTCGGTGCCGATAACATCACCCTGGGTATTATTTTTTTGGCAAATATTAGTAACGTTTAAAATGCCAATGGACCAGTGTATAAAATAATGTCATAATATTTGATGGCACATTTAAATTTTCAAAAATATTAGTTGACCAAATTTTAAGTTCTACAAATGAGAAAATCAACTAGCTAATGTCACTATTTTATTAATTTTACTTAAACACTACACTACACAAAAAAATTAATTGATTGTGCAGAGCTGGACGCTTAAAATTCCATGATTAAGTACATTCTATTTAAATGTATTAGTCACATTATGTACATCATTTTTGAAATACAATAATACGAGACAAAAAAGTTAATATTGATCAGAAAAGCTCGTTATTTGTTTTTTATATGTATCATTTATAAGCTTTTTTAAAATTATCAATCAAACTAACGTACAATCCATTTTTTTTATAGAAAAAAAATAATACTAATAATGAGGATGGTTGGCAATTTTATTTCGACATTTTTTTTATTTATATTATATTTATATTATACTTATTAAGCAACAACTTAGAACACTTACAACTAAAAAAAAAACATATTAACAGAATGATGCGATTACTTAATTAAAATTACAATAGATTTTCAAAATAATCTCCAGCTTCAATACATTTTTGAGAACGCTTTTAAGTTTTTTCACTGAATCGTCAAGCATTTCCGGGGTATTTCAAATATTATTACATACATTAACATTTTTTTCTAGTAACTGTTTCCGTATATCGAATTCTTCGTTATACACCTCTGACTTCAGGTGACCATATAAAAAAATTTTTTCAGAGGTATAAGATCAGGAGACAATGGTGGCCAGTAAACCGCAACTCTTCGATCGATCAATCTGTTGGGGGTGATATTGATTCAGATGATCTCTGACCGGTATCGAAAAATGGGGTCCATCGCCATCATACTGAAAGCACATGCTCCTAATACTAATGCCTTGTAATAAATCTGGCAAAACGCCTAAGGAAATTTAAATAAACTTCTAACCTTCCTCATGGGCTTTTATGTGGTTAAGATAAAATTTTTGTGTTTGGCTTTTGCAAGAGAAATGAGAGACTTGCAAAAAGAGTGTAAACGTTTTCTAAATCGCCGTATACCAGATCATACAACATTTTCGAAGATATTCCAATTTACTAATGAACATGAAAAAGTTTTTATTATTCTATTTAAAAAATGATGTACACAATATAAATAACAGATTTAAATAAAATGTACTTGGAATTTTAAGCGTGTCCAGCCCTGCATGAATCATACATTTTTCAATAAATATGCATTTCTTGTCCAAGAAAATGAAGCTGCTTAATTAGTGTTGAGTATTAAAGTAAAATTAATAAAGTGATGGCTGGTTATCTAGTTGACTGTCTTATTTGTAGAATTTAAAATTTGGCCAAGTAATATTTTTAAAAATTGATTGGAAAATAGCCATAAATGTACCATGAAATATAACATTATTATCATTGGTCCATTGACTTTTTTAAACGTTTACCAACATTTACAAAAAAAATGATACACAGGGTGATGTTAACGGTATTGAGAGCAACATTATAAAAATTGAGTCCAGTCCAGGAATTTTTCAGTATTTTTGCTTTTGATTGAACTAAAAAAAGTATATTATTTGTACAAAATTTTATTCAAATTATTTAAAGCCGTTCCAGAAGTATTATGGCTAACTACAATTTTAGTCAAAAACCATAAAACGGTCTGAATCTCACATTCAAAGGTAAGTTTGGGGGTGTTTTGAACTCAGCTAAGTGTGCACTACCTCCCATAATATTATGTCACTTTAATTCTGAAACAATCTGTATAACACATATAATATATTTTAAAATAATTGTATATTTTAATTAACTTATCTACTATAAACGACCCTATAATAAATTTTAATATCCTGCCGATGACAGGAACACTCTTAATTAGTTTTCTGAGGTTAACTGGAAACTTTGGCAGCCAAAAACTGACAATACTACACAATAGGAAATAAAGCACAATTCTGTAAATATTTAATTAACATATGGATTAATGACTATACTTTATTTAATGAACAATGATGAGTCTCGTTTTCAAATACCAAGAATTTTAACGACTGGAAAAAAATTAATTAAGCTTTGGCTGGAGGATTGATGATCATTGCTTGGACTGGCATATATTTAAGTGGGCAAGGGTGTCTTGTATATGTGGCGTTAATCTATTTTTTAAACTGATATTTAATTTAATAGCATCATCAGATATGGAGTTAAAAGTGTATGACCACAAACCGGCCAAAATTTCAAAACTCGACGCCTATACATTGGCCTCATCATATTTCTAAAAACTTGTAAGCTTATTTTAAAACCCACTTTAAACTCTTGGAGTACATAACGCAACAGCTTTAAAACCTATAGGACTGCCCTGACAACTTAACCTAAAAATTCAGTGTTCTATGACGCTACACATGTCTGACTCTGCTCTGCACGCCTTCCTCATTTTTTATTCAATGCGTTAGTTTTACTTAGTGATATTTTAAAACATTATTCTGGATAAAGGGAACCAAACTCTTTTACGTTTAAGATTGATTTATTACAGATTTTTATCTGCTTAATTAAAAGCTGGCTTTATGAAGGTTCGACCTGAAACTAGGTGATCTCAAAGTATATTATATTTACAACTAGACATTGACAACCACTCCAAGACAATTTCATAAAGCAATTATAAAACCACAACACTTAATCCTCCTAACTTGGACTTAATAGTTTTAAAGTTTTATTGAAAGCGAAAGCTTGACAAATGCCTTGATAAGACAGTCATAAACCTATAAATGCTAAAAGATAATTTAATGTTGATATAATTTCTTGAACACATTTTCTTTACGTGTACTTGGCATATAATAAATCTGGCATAATTCACTAGCTTTTGAGCTGGCCACTATAGAGCACCGATAAAATCTAAATAAATCTAAGACGCATTTAAATTGTTATTGGGACTGGAGAAGAGGGTGACATCGCAACGATATTAGACCAAATTCGTTGAGGTTCTTGTGGATTAAAACCACAGGTGACACAATGTCCATCTTTTTATAGAAAAGAGTATACCCGATGACTTTCTCGTAGTCAAAGTACTTTAGCTTGATATTTATGACATACTAAATACAATACTATTGTATTTCCGGACAAACAATGTTGAGATGAGATGATGAGATATCTTTAACTGCTGGTGTTTTCGTGGTTTCGTGGTTGAATGTTAAGGACACTTGCCTCTCACCCAGGAGTCTCGGTTTCGATTCCCGGTCGAGGAGCTAGGATTTTTTCTAAACCAGAAATTAATACTAGTATACTCAGACATTGGGTGTGCGTCCATTGTCTCTAAATGTGTAGCCCTCTCCCACATAAAATATCAAGATACCTCAAGAGGTATCTTCAGGGATACAGAGGGTTTTATTATCTGTGGTGTTTAATTTTTTTTGTCAGTTGGGATCGCTAAACGTGCTACAACCTATAAAACATACACATCTGGAGTAGTCTTTTCTAATAAGAGATGGCGCGTTGTATTACCTGTGGCTTTAATTCACAAGAACTTTAATGAATATTGGTCCAACGTGATTGTGATGTCATCTCTTTCTTTAGTCTGTAGTACCGATGAGTTCATAGGATAAAGAAACATGTTTTCTGCTATTGGTGAAGGGTGAAGGGGATTATATCACGTCACAATATGCTACATACCAAGCAAATATTATCTTTATAGAATATTTGATAACATTATTTAATTGTACATGCCCGATGACTTTCTCGTAGTCAACGAATCCAATCATTAAAATTTTAAAAATTATTAGGTAATAGAAGACTGACTATGGAAACAAAATTTATCAATGATTCAATAATATTTCATTAAATCTGTTATTATTTTGCTTTTTATCCAGTCACTAGTCTAAGGGAAAAACGCGTCCGGGCTAACCAAGTTGAAATTTCGCAGAATGAAGCATTTATTTTTGGATCCTTATAAATGTTGAAATTATTGAACATAGTAATGTTTAAAATGATTTTATCCACAACTATTAAATAATATATCCATTATTTATGTTTCCTCAAGAATAATGTTCTATTATTTACTGCATAATGATAATAATGCTTTCATTACGCACTGGTTCTGATTTTTTTTTTAAATTTCATCGAATATTCCATGACATGATGATAAGCATGCAAGTGGGTAAAGCACTTGTAGCTATTTACTCGGTACCGGAAGTCGATGGTTCGATTCCATCCTGGAGCATGCTGGAAATTTTATTTGTAATTGTAGATGCCCTAGTTGTGGTTGGATTCCACAATAATAGGTCTAAACTTGAATATGCGTCTCTTGTTTGGAACCCTCACTACAGAAATCACGTAGACTCTTTGGAGAAAGTGCAAAGACGATTCTTAAAACTATTATGGCTTAAGTCTGAGGGAGCATACCCGTCTATCGGTGTTCCCCAACAAGAGTTGTTAACTAAGTTTTCAATGACATCTCTTGAAAATAGACGCGAATATTTCTCTCAAGTATATCTATATAAAATCTTACACAATCAAATTGACTGCCAAGAATTATTAGGGAAATTAAATTTTCATGTGCCTAGTGTGAATTTTCGGAGAACACAAACTTTTTACGTCTCATTTTCGCACTCGAATATTCTTAGATTCTCTCCTCTATTTACTATGTGCAACAATTACAATAACAACTGTGGGCAGTTTGATATTTTTCATTGCACCCTTAATTTTATTAAAAAATGCTATAATAACTAAGTCTTTGTTTCTCTTTTTTCTTTTTCCGTCTTAACTGTCTGAAATTATTTTATTGTTATTTTTATTCAATGTTTTATTGTTATTCTTATACAATGTTTTTTTTCTTTTTAAATATCTTTTCTATATACTTATATTGTATTGTATTTTTTGTTTTGTGTATTTTCCTGCTCTAGAAATAGGTTTACCTGTTGAGCAGTGTATGCAAATAAATAAATAAATAAATAAATAAATAAACTGTAATAACAATAATAACAATAACAATAATATTTATTTATAATTTTACAACGTAATTACATTACAAAATGAGACATTCAAAGAAATAAGCTTATAAATAAATAGAACTTACAGAAACCCATTTAAGTTTTGGAGACTTGCTTATGGGCGCAGGCAAAAACCATTAATTTAATCATATTCATTTTTTTTGTTGTGATATCAAATCAGATCTTTTCTTATTAAATAATTAGTAATCTACATTGTGTATAAAAGAAAAAAATATGTATACATACATATGCACACACATATACCCCTATACACACATTTTTTTAATCTATCATTAATCTTATACTATTCCTATCTTCTAATCTTAACCATTTATTCACATCCTTCTTAAATTTTAGTATTTTATTATTTTCCCTTATTGTTAGCGGCAAACGATTATACAACTTTTGTCCTATATAAAGAAAACATTTTTGACCAACGGTTTTATTGCTTTTGTATGTTTTGATGTGTTGTTTATTTTTTTTCCTAGTATTATGGCAGTGATCTATTAATTCCAATAATTTTTTATTTTTAAATAAGTAAATTAATGTATTTTTAGCATATAACTGTCTCACATCTAATATTAAAGACTCTTGATAGAGCCGCTCTGTTGGATACATCATGGATTTGTTCAACATTATTTTTATAATTCGTTTTTGCGTTACTTCCAAGGGAGCCAAATAGGTTTTTTTTGACACCACCCCAAGCTATTATTCCATATTGCAAAATAGACTCAACTAGTGCGTAATAAATGACATTTAATTGCTTGATGTCATAAACTGTTTCAGAGTTTTAAATTTATAAATTAAAAATCTAATTTTTTTAATCACATTTTCGACTTGTTTGTCCCATCTTAAAAAACCATCAATGATTATACCTAGATATTTAATGTTAGTTGTGGATGTGATCTCATTTCCATCAACATCAATTTTACTGTAGAGGGGTAGATATTTTTCATATGAAGTAAAAGGCATGTATTTAGTTTTTTCCCAATTAATTGTTAACAGATTTGCATTGAACCATTTTTTTATTTTAGCCAATGATTCTGAGATCGTGGCCTGCATTTCCTCCCAGTTATTACCTTCAAAGATTATTACGGTGTCATCCGCGTAGGAGATTAAATTCCCTTCTGTAATTAAATTAAATAGATTATTCAGATATATGGTAAATAATACTGGTCCAAGTACCGTACCTTGTGGCACCCCGTAAGTTATAGTTTTTACATCACTAACTACATTATCAATCACTACACGGTGTGTTCTATTTTCTATATAACTGCGAAACAATTTCAAAGCCATGTCCCTGATTCCTATTTTCTCCAATTTTTCTAGCAAAAGCCGATGACACACCGTGTCAAAAGCTTTTGCTAATGCCTCTTTACCTAATACAAAATCCTAGGATATTGAGGGGTTATTACGGTGACTTGAGAGGCGGATTAATTTGAAACGACAAAGTTTTTCAGAAATTTATTTAGAAAGATATTTTACCAATAATTGTTATTTTATTGTTTAATGGTCCTGAATAAAGTACAGTATTCTACTCGCATGTAATGAATATCAAGGGGTAATTTATCACCCTCGTGATTAATATCCATTATACGTTCGCTGAATAATATACTACTAGGACTTTTTTTGTTGTTAATTTTTGTTATAATTAAAATGTGTCCTGCCATTTGGACAATGAAAATACCTACAACTGTAAAGTTTATTTCAAACTTAATTGCTACATAAGAATCGACAGCTTCTTTAATCTGTCAAAGAAACCGATGCTTTTTATGTTGCAAATAAGTTTGAAATAAACTATATATTAATAATATTCCTTAAAATAGTAGCAAAGTTCTAAAATAATTTTTAATATCATACCAAGTTTGGCTTTTTGAAGTATTTGTAATAAAGCAAATATAAATGCTTACTTTTCACTCACTCTGGAAAATCCCAACCTTAAATAGATATAAATAGATACTTTTTATCATTCGGTGATGGAGTATTAGTAAAAAGTTGTTTATGCAAACTGTAAAATGGCAAGATCAAATGTAACAAAACCATTTGCAGTACGTTGACCTCTGATTATTATTTCAATTCAAGAACAAAAATATCTTGCAAAAATTATTAACACTACCATATTTAGAAAGTATCTATTTGTTTTTATTTCGTCTCTTAATAAGTTAAAAATAGTGTCATATTAAGTTATGAACATTCTAAAAGAAGTCTTGTAAAAAAGTTATAATAATAAACTGGAACCTCGTGATCCTGCTTTCCAAATATGTATAGTCTTACTTATAGAATATATGTTTTTATTGTTCCCATTTTTTAATCATGCACACATATCATAAAGGTGCCAACTTTGCTTAACATAATTATTATTATTACTATTTTAAAACATAATTCCGTATTATATTTATTAATTGTGTGAATTTAAAACTCAAAGCCTATAATAATTATTATAACCAGGAATTGAAATAATCTTTATTTAAATTTCTACTTAATTTTTCTCGCCATCAGGATTTAAGAATACTCTCTTAATTTCTAAATTACCAGTATTTATTTTTTAAACCAGTGTATCTATTCAAAAGCGCAGCATTTATTCCTTCTGATAGAATAGCTTTGTATGTGATCTAAGATATTACCTATGATGATTAAAATATTTGTTTTTTGAACTGTTAATAACAACTTGGCACATTCTAAGATAGTTAAAAATACTTACCCTTTTAGATATGGGAAAATGGGAGAATTGTTCGAAACAAATTATTCATAAGTGGGCAAACAATTTTTCAAAAGCCATTTCATGACCATTTTTCGTCGGCAAGACAAGAAACCAGTTTAAATTAGACTAATGCAGCAAAAAGTAAGAGGAATTTTTAAAGTTGCAATATATAACTACGCAGTGAGGCAGTAATTTTGATGAAATTTGCTTGGAATAGACAAACTACCCGTTAGGGGGTAATTCATATTAATTTTGCGACCGGATTAGAATTTTGGAAGTACTTGTTGAATATTCCTCAAATACCTAAAATTGTATTTTTAACATTCTTAAATTTAAAAGTTCGAAATTTGATAAATCATTTTTTTCAAAGATTTTTTAATGTTGTGATGTATTTGAAGGAATTAGAATTTGTGAAACATTTCCTAAAATAAAAATAAAAACTATTTTTTTGTAAGAAATACATCATAATATAGTGTGCCTCGTTTATAAAAACAACTTTTTCAAAGTACTATGCAAGATTGAATTTATAGACTTCTTCAAAACACAATGCCATGTCATTATTTGCCTTGCGTTGTTTGCCAAAGAGCATTCGTTGGAAATATAACTAACTTATAGATAATTTATTTAATTGGCTCAAATCACTTTTTCTTCATATTTAAATTCAACACGATATTATTAAAATTTTATTTTAGTTATTTATTTTTACACCATCCAACAGGTACTTAAGCCTACTAGAGGACAGGAATATCTTAGAAAATAGTAACTGTAGAAAAACCTATATACAAATAAAATACAACATCTTAAGTTGCAAGTGAATACAGTTGTTATCATCAGTGATAACCTTGGAAAACAGTTTTAAAACATCAACGTAAATTAAATATCTGACCTCATCTAATTCACATTGATAAATATGATAAAAATAATGGCCCAACGACTGACCCTTGTGGTACTTCAGGCATATCAATTAATCAAATCGACGATGGAGCCTGTCGAATGGCTTGAAAAAATCAATACATCACTTTGAAATGAGTCTTCTAAGGATGCCGAAATATGTTTCGCATAAAATTACGCAACTTTGTCCCTATTTAACCTTTTCTACAAGGTAGAGGGAACGCTCTGTACATATATTAGTTAAAATTATTATGAATATACATGAAACTGTTCAAATTGGAAACAGCCGTTGGAAAATGGAAGGGATCTAAACTAACTTTGTAATATCATAGGTCATGCCAACTTAATAGGTTGTATCCTTATTAACCTTTTTAATAAAGCAGATAGCTAAGCCGACTTGTCGGCAAAATGTCATATATACTGTAGTTAATTTGGTAGAACTTTTTTAAGTTAAACTTTATGAATAATATAGTCAAATTATGCAGTTGTCTCCAATAGTAGATGTTTCTACATAAATTAAAGGATTTGCTAAGAGTTTGTATTGTTCTATATTTGAAATAATATTTTATAATTCTTTTTTTTAATCCTTTATAATTCTTTTTATTTAGAAGTGAACCTTTTGACCTCGGAATACTGCGAATTTTTATTAAAATTGAACAAAAATACTGGACAATATACTTTATTTTAAACAACAAAACAACAATATAGTTTCAAGGAAAAATTATAATTAAAAATATGTTTGTTTTGAACGTTTCATAAAATTTTACATTACACGATTTAGTTTTGCTAGACAATCGCGTTATTATTCTTTACATAATATGTATAGTTTATTGCAGTGACATAAGAATAACCAAGAAAGATGGCGCCAGGCGCATGATTTTTATGGCGTTTTTTCATGTTTTTTGTATCTCTGAAATAAACCATAACGATAAAATTAAAATTTCATGTATTCACTGGAATGAAATCTGTTCACATTTTGTACGAAATATTTTAACTGTTGACTTTAAATTAACACATTACCCAGTATGTTTATAACACATAGTAATAAAAACTGCTTCACCAAAAAAATTAACTATTAAAACCATTACTTTCACTCACATGTTGTAGTAACAATGAGATGTGTCAGACTTATATTTTAAATTTAGCCTAGGACGTCATGTTACAGAGAAGTTGAGTCATTCTCTCTATAATAATCCCCTAGGAATCCAATATATTTGTCCCGCTATTCACCCTAACACCAGTAGTACTCAACTTTGGATTAGGGGAGACTGTCGAATCGATTTTACACACTCAGCTTAATATTATAATTGTTCAGCTCAGATCTCAATATGCGATTTGTAATATGCGTCTCATCACAGTCACTTAAAAAATATTATTTATTAATTTGAGAGAAGAAAGAAGAATACCCACTGTATAATATATCAAGGTGATATGGTACACCGAATATTTTATATACACAGGGTGTGACATTTAAATACAGTGTTTTAGAAATTTATTTTTAGAGATTGGAATGTAGCGATAAGTTCCAGAGACGACTTTTACGTAGATATAATATACATCTTAAACATCTAATGAAACATTTTCAAACAATATGAAATGATAAAATATTCTTATGTACTATGCAACACATCTATTTTCTTTATAAAAATGGGAACAAAAAATTAAACGTTTTTATCAAGTAATTGGACGGCTTGCAGTTATAAAAAACAATTACTTACAGACCGTTATCTTGACGGGAATATGCTCATTTTTGTCGAGTGTCCAATAGCAATGCGAATGCATGCATAGATAGGCTGATTGCGTCGCTTGGCTATTACGTAAATTAAGCCGCGTTTTAACGCGTTTCAAACCGCGACGCAATTAAGTTGAAAAATCTAAACTGACATTGTTGCATCTATTCTTACAGAAAACATTGTTAGACCGGCAAGTAAGTGTCGTCAGCGCGCCAACATAACGATGACAATGTTTTCTGTATGAGTAAATGCAATAAAGAACAAATTCAGTTTGGATGTTTCAACTTCATTGCGCCGCGTCATGAAGCGCATAAAAACGCAGCCTACTTACCAAGCCTTTACGCCTACTGTCCTATATTGAAAATGAATATACTTTAAATAAGTAGTATAAAACGTCTATGCGAATAACATGTAAATACATAAACAGTCCGAAATTAAAGATAACGTAGGTTAACTTTTTTAAAATGTCTTGTCCAATTCCTTCAGAGGATAATATAAACTTGTGAATTAGTGATTTCCAGGAGTTGCATTTAATTAGTGATGTAAAATTGTCGAGAATTTATTTTTGGAGAACGTTCCCAGAAAAAAACGAGAATAAAAGAGCACAACCAGAGAACAAATAAAAAGTCACAAAAAATTGGACTTGAAAATGTATTATGACATTGGATGTGGGTTTTACTTTAAGAAAAGCGGCACATTTTTTTAACAGGACCATTTACGTTAAAAATTGTATGAGAATTCTCAAATTTCTCATTTTTTTCCTCTTTTTTTGGGGAATATTCTCAAAGTTCTCAATTGACCATGTTAAAAATATAAAAAATTAACCACTATTTTAAATTTTTATTAAGAAAACAGTTTTTATAATGTGATTAAAATATATTGTATATGTATATACAAGGTGTTCAGTTTTAAATTTCCCGATATGGATATTTTGCTTATCTTGCGAGTTACAACATCGATTAAATGTTGAGAAATGTTGCGTGATATTCTTGCCAAGACTTTAGGGTCAACAAAACTTAATTATCTGATTTGGTTTTTCAGATATATTGAAATGTTCATATTTTGATTTTTTACTATATGTTGCTTATTTGACATACAATATTTATTCTATAAAAACATTCCTAAAGCAACTTTTTGTGTTTTATATGGTTTTTATAAAATAAAAGTATTACAACACTCAGAATTATGAAGATACGTTGGGAAATTTAAAGCCGAACACTCGATATGGTATATACTCGTATATAAAATTAAATATATCATTGGAGCTAGAAACACAGCCATGAACAAAACAAAATAAAATTCTAACTTGCATTGTAACTTGTACATAACATAAAACATTACATTCAATTATCTTCAATTTCTTCATCGCTAAAACTTTCGAGATTTAGAGTTTTCCTTGTACCATTTGTTCATAATATTTAAAAAATATGCTTTTCTTTCTAGACATTTTATATCACTTCAGATAAAACTTAATAACGCATATTATTATTCTATACCACTCAAATCACAGCATTAATCACTGAATTCTAAGCTAATAAACTGCACATTACACAATGCATTGAGGGACGAGAGGGGAAACGACGCGGTACGCCGTATCAGCAACATGGTTAATAAACATTTAAAGTTGTAATTTGGTGGCGTGGCCAAATTACAACTCGAAATTTTGTTGTGTGACCAAATTACAACTAGAAACTTGGTTGCGCAACCAATTTACAACTCGAAATTTGATCGTGTGACCAAATTACAACTCGAAATTTTGTTGTGTGACCAAATTACAATTAGAAATTTGGTTGCGCGACCAATTTACAACTTGAAATTTGATCGTGTGACCAAATTACAACTCGACATATTTATCGGTGGAGTAATAATGGACTGGTATTATATGACACACAACACATGTGCAGAGTTGCACCGTCGTCGGTGGCGCTTATACACAATTTTCTTCCAACATTCATGAAGCAGGAATTTTAAAAGCGAGAACATTTGCGAATTTTAGAGAATGTTGAGGAATATTTGCAAATATACCAGAGACTTGGAGAATTTTGAAGAGAGTGTCGCGCATTTTTATGAGAATATTCTCTAATATGCTCAAGAAACATTTGAGCATGAAGGTAGGGATAACGTTAGCAAATTTCCGCTACTTCAAGCACACCGGGACAAACCATAATGGTATAGATTTTTCAATGTTTACTTAAACTTTTTTTGTTTTTCTTTTTTTGTGATTGTAATAAACCTTTTTTTGTAAAACTTACCGGAGTGTTATAAGTAATCTTTACTCTGCGCTAACACATTGCCTCATAACTGTATTTTGTTTTTGACAAAACGGTCCCACAGTACAATACAAATGTTAAAGCTTTCTTTAGATATTCTATAAAAACACTGGAACTTCCTATCATTTTGTGTTAATTATTTTGCTGCCATAAACAGCCTTCGTTTTTTGTTTTTTATAATATATGGGTGTACCCAATTTTTTTCTTTTTTTCCGATTTCTTGAATAAAAATATATAGGTAACTAGCTCCTCTTCTTCCTCACTTGAAAAGAGGTCTTCTTCACGCGACATATTTTTAAAAACTAGCCAGTCATTTGTGTTTGCCATAAATATCACGTAAGTGTCGCCTCATGTGGATAAGATGTGTTGGATACAAATTTTTTTGTTGTGTCGCATGCATGTCGTGTTGATGTCGTGTAGCGCCGTGAGGATAGGGCCTTAGCTTGCATCACTACATTTAACGGCACAGAATTATACATGCTTATGTCAAAGCAAACATTAAGAGACACATTTCCTTAAACAGTGTGTGAGTGGTGTTTATTATAGCGGTAGTAGGGATGCCGATTTTTCATAAAAGTATCGATTTCATAAATCGATCTAGATCGATAATCAAAAAATCGATTGTGAAAAAAATCATCTCCCAAAAGATCGATTTTTTTTAGAATCGATCTTAAAATCGGGAATTCCGTTTGCGTATTATTAGGGAATTATCGTAAATAGAGGATTAAATTCATTGAGCGTTATTTTTGACATCTAAGCGTAATTTCTGAAATGATCCAAGAGATTTTGTCGAAAGAATACGGCTTTAATAACATGACAGAAGAAGAAAACAGAACAGGGTCGCGTTCTATTTCTGTCGCATCCCCCGATCGTAGAGTAGTTTGACACTGAGTTTGACTTGTGTTACTATTGTTCTTTTCTCGGACTCTCGAATCAGATCTAGCTTTATTTTTTATAATCTATTATTTTAAATCGATTCTTAGAAATACTAGGTTTCAGGATCGATTCGGTAAAAATCGAAACTTTCGAGAATCGATTAAAAAAAATCGGTTCCTTTTTTTAAAAAAAGATCGATCTTCAACAAAATCGATTAAAAATCGGCATCCCTAAGCGGTAGCAACAGCCAAACAAATTTTAACTTAGATTTAGTGGAAATGATGGTTGGGTGTCGTGGACGAAATTAGATAATCTACTATATAGACAATTTTTGCAAAAGTCTATTTAGTAGGCAATATGGTAATGTTTAGGTGCCATCGGACACGACACTAAGAAAAAAATATTTATCACAGAGATGTGACAGTATTAAACAAAAAAAATTATTCTGAACTGAATGACAAAATCTAAAATTGAATAGTGTTATATTCTATTAAGAAGGCAATAAAATCCAGTCTATTAGAAGAGCAGCTGCTAATGTAATTTTATTTTATTATTATAGATTTTGTAAAGTGCGTAAGCGAGTATTTAATAATGTTATATGTTTATACCGGGTGAAAATTTGAAAACTTGCACTCGCTATATCTCCGGAACTAATGAAATCAAAAATCACCCAGAATCCGTTCGGTGATATGAAGGGGGGAACACGAATACTGTAATAAGTGACGCACCTCCACCCACCCCCTCAACCACAACTCAAAAATCTTAAATGGCTTGTGATATCTGATTGAAAAGCAGTTGTTCAGTGTTTCCCAATGATACCAAATAAAGCTTATTTTGGTCTAGTGGTTTTCAATTAATTCATGAATAATTGATTTAAACTTAATTTTTTTTATTTAATCTAATTTATAACAACTGTTCAAAATGATATCATCGTTTCGGTGATATGAAGGGCGAACTCGAATACTGTAATAAGTGACGCATACCGACTTACCCCTCTATCCCAGCTATCCCAACTCAAAAATCTTAAGTGGCTTAAGTTACAGCTTTTGTCGTTATAATTTCTTTCTGAGTTGTTATTATTGTTGTGGCCGATTTGCCTATTCAGTTCTAATAATGGTTTATACCACGGCTGAATGTGTTGAAATAATGTTCATTTATGGTTTTGAGAATCGTTGTGCCTTCAGAACCGCTAGAAGGTTAAATCACTTATTCATGAATTAATTGAAAACTGCTAGACCAAAATAAACTTTGTTTGGTATCATTGAAAAGCACTTTTCAACTGTTTTTCAATGAGGTATCACAAGCAGGGGGTTCCCATTTAAAATTATTGAGTTGTGATAGCTGGGGTTGAGAGAGTGGATGGGAGTGTGTCACTTATTATAGTATTCGAGTTCACCGTTCATATCACCGAGACGGTTTTTGGTGACTGTTGATATCTTCATTACTTCCGGAGATATAGCGAGTGCAAGTTTTCAAATTGTCACCCGGTATACATGTATGTGTATATTCATTATCAATAAATTCATTTTAAAATTAGGTTATATTAAATTATTTTTTTTGAATTTTATTTATTTATTTATTTTTGGTTCATGTTTTATATAATGAATATATTTATGTATGTGTATTTTTCATAGAAGTTAAGTGATAGAATAGCTCTAATGCTAAACTTCGCCTCTCTCTGTAATATTAAAATAAAAATAATAATAATAATAATAATAATATATTCCTTATTTAAGTAGACATGCATTACATGTATATAAAAGTCGTCAATATACAGATATAAAGAGCTATCAAACAAAAGATGATTTGATAACCAAGTCAACATAAAGTGTAAGTTCACCGAAAAACAGATTAATAAAACACATAGTTATATATAAAAGATAAAAAAAACACAAATACAAACATAATACTATATATACACCAACCTCAAAAGGTCATGTCAAAAAATTCTTGCTTCTTGTAGCAATATTTCTTTTAATTTTATTTTGAACAATTTTAAGCTAGTAACTTCCTTAAGGCAACGAGGGAGATGATTATATATCTTAATGGGCATAACCGTGACTCCATTACTGACAACGGAGAGTTTATGTTTTGGTACCAAAACATTGTTCGTATGTCTTAAGCTATAGTGTATATTGCGATCAGAGAACTGGGTAAATTGTTGGTTTGGTATGTTGGTTTTGACAAACAGGCAACATGATAAAATGTATAATGCAGACACTGTAAGTATTCTAAGCACAACAAACAATTCTCTACATGAATGCGTTGAATGTTTGAACTGCATAGTCCTAATTATTTCTTTTTGCATAATAAAAAGATCATTGATTTTGCTAGAGTTTCCCCAACAGAGAATACCATAATTTAACAGTGACTGTTAAGTACTCCTAGGCTAACACAAGAACGAAGTTGCCAGACAACGTAGCATCTAGCAGACATTTTTTTTGTCAAGTCTTCAATGTGTTCAAACCAATTTAATTTACTGTCAACAATTAACCCTAATAATTTTATAGACTATTTCTTATTGATGAGTTATCAATCTTTACAAATAAACTGAGATCGGGAGTATTGTTAGTAAACATCAACATTTGCGTTTTAGTCTCATTAAGTTTCAATCCGAATTTGCTGCAGTAGTTGGTCATTAGCGAAGTACACATGTTAGCCTTACTTGACAATTCATGTATATTATCTGCCATCGAAGCAACTGCCACATCATCGGCTAATTGTGTAACATGAAAGTCCTCTGTTACTTTTAAATGACTTTGCAGATCATTTATGAAAATTAAAAAAGGAGAGGTCCCAAGGTGCTACCTTGAGGAACTCCAGTTGATACCAACTTAACATCTGACTGATACACTTTGCTACCTACATTTAGTGTAACCCTCTGCGTTCTATTACTCAGATAGGATCTAGTCCAAGAAATAGGTACTCCTTTTATACCATAATCAAATATTTTATTAAGCAACAACTCGTGGTTTACCCTGTCAAAGGCTCTAGACATATCAAAAAAAAGACATTCACACTTTTTCTTATTATCAATATTTTGTAGCAGGAATGTGTAAAGTGAAGTAATTGCATCCTGAGTGGAGTGTCCTTCCCTAAAACCAAATTGACTGCTTGACAAAAGTTTATTTTTATTAAGGTACGTTTTTAGTTGACTAGCATATGCATATTCAAAAAGCTTGGAAAATACAGAGAGTAGCGAAATTGCTCTATAGTTTGATAACAATACTTTTTCATTTTTTTTATGAATAGGTATTAATATTGCATTTTTTAAGCAAGACGGAAAAGAACCTTCGATAATAGAGAGATTTATTAATTTGCAAAGTGGATCAGCAATAAAATCTATTATGTGCGCAAGCAACGAACACGGAATTCCATCTGAACCTGCAGAATCTTTTATAGTTAGTTTTTGCAACATATCTCTTACATCATCGGCCACAATGGGTGCTAGAAACATATTACTGGAATGCTGCTCGTCCAGGTGTATCGTAGTATCTATATTCATACTATCTGTAAGTTGTTTTATTGAATCCAAGAATTAACGATTAAATTCGTGAACTGCGTCATTATTGGAATCTATAATAGTTCCAGACTCATTAACAAACTTGTCAGGAAAGCGTTTCCTTTCAGTAGTGCTATTATTATCTTTAATGATTTGCCAGGCTGTACTACTTTTATTAGTTGATGAATTCATAAGAAAATTGTAATATGTTTTCTTTGCATTACATATATTTTTTTTGTGATTATTTTTTAAAATTGTATAGTAGTTCTTTAGTTCAGGGTTATCTAAAGTTAACTTAAACATTTCTCTAATAAACTTACCCTCGTTAATTATGTCATTGCTTATCCATTTTTTTGTCTTTTTTGTTTTTTGATATAGTTATTGTTATATTTAACATTAACTGTTTTTAAAATCCCTCTTATAGATATACAAATCATTTCCCTCATAATTAGACCCAAATTTAAAGCATACCCTTTGCATGTAATGGTCTGATAGATCGCATAAAATTACTTCAGATGCAAGCTCCTTGCTTTCGCCAATATTTGTTAAAATATTATCAATGATTGATTTTGTATTACCTTGTACCCTGGTATACTCATATATACATTGTTTAAAACCAAACATTGTGAATACATTCAAAAGGTTAAGTGCATTATTTCTTAATATATTATGTGCCGTAGAGTCTAAGTTAATATTAAAATCACCACAAACAAATAGTGATTTTACTGTATTAAGTTTACAAAGAAGATTTTACAGATTCTCATAGAATGTTGACAATGAATATTTATCGTATTTAGGTGCCCTATAAATGCAGGTTATGCCGATAACTAATTCTTTGTTTAAGTAAATATTCACTGAGGCATACTCAAAGTTAGACGAAATTTTCGGAACTGAAACTTTTTTTTACATTAAAATCATAACACTCCTTTACGTATATAGCTACACCTCTACCTGTGTTCTCACTTCTGCTGTAGTAGTCCGTTAAAACATATTTATTTATTTTTGTCAATTTCATTTCATCACCACTTAAACGACACTGAAATAAATTACATCGGGATTATTAATATTTTCTAAAAACAGGGTTAGCTCATCCACTTTAGTGCGTAGACTACATATGTTTAGATGAACAATTGAAAATGTTTTATTATGTCCTGCTAAAGTGATTCGTGCGTTAATACTATTTATAACATTATTTGTGGTAACAGGCCCATCTCCCGAAAATTTAGATCCTTAACATTATTAACAATATTTACTACACTAGTTTGTACTGAAAGTCTTTGAGCTGTGTTTGTTTGAGAAGATTCTAGGTTATCTGTAATATCCTCTACTTCTATAACACTAGATCGAGTTAAATTGTGTTCTGGTTGATTTATGCTGTTTATGCTGTTTATTAACAGCTCGTCAGATTTATTTGTATTAATGAACTTTAGATTGTATATATTGCATTTTTCTTTAATAAAGTCGACTATGATTATTATAATTATTATTATTATTAAATAGCTTGGATGAAACCACCAATGTTTGCGGCTGGAAGGTGGCAAATGATATTCGTGGATGCATAATATTAATAATATACGCTAGTTAAAAATAAATGTGTGTGTGTGTTAGTGTTACATTCACTAGTACTCTCAGCCTTCTTTGTATTAACTTTGAATGTTACCAAACTCGCCAAAATAACCACAAGGTAAGTTATTGTGTCATATATGCATGAACATTTACATGGTGACATATCACTTAGCGTCGGCTGTGAAATTGAATTCATTTATCGCTACCTCTCGATTTATATTTATTTTAAAAACGGCAGTAAAAATTTAAAAAGATGAATTAAAAATATCTAGAAATCATTTCATATTCAAAAAAAATCGAAACGTAATATGGAAAAGTTCAATGAGTTAAAACAAACGTGTGATATAGGGGATGTTCACCCATTTGTATGCCATTGTCTCTAATATCTTAATATATTTAGAAATCCACGTTTCGCACTATGATGCCATTCTGAAACTGAGTGTTTAGTCTAATTTAAAGTTTCAAACATTTTAAACTTTTTTAAAATTGTTTTGTTTAACTTATTTGAGTGGGTTTCTCAATGTCTCACCTTCATAATATGCAACTTTTTTTGGACAGTGAAGTATTAGATACTTTACAAATTAAAACAATTTGACAGAACGTTTTACAGATACATCAGATATATTAGTTATTTTGCATTTGTAATTATTATCTAATTAAAATTAAACTATTTTAAGAGTTGAATAACAAATCAAAAGTCTACGACAGATTTTCAACCATTAGGCAAATTATTTCCTGCAAATTTATTGACACAAACAGTTATAGCTGTCCAACAGAAAGTAAACTAAAAAATGAAGCTGTAACCATCTATTATATGTTTCAGCATTTAATTAGATGTAATTTGTTCGAATCATTATATATATTATACGACTCTACTTTGGCCAAGTTGAGAGCAATCAATTGTATTGTAAAACGACGATAATATTTATATACTATATTAAAAAAAAAAAAACATATTTCAAGGTTAGACAAGTTGCATGCTTCTGATTAGGTAGTATTTTGTTATTTATTCCATTACATAAACTTGTAATACCTTTCGGGCATCGAGTAACGTTGTTTTAAAAATTAGTTAACGTCAATCAAACTCTCAGTTAAATGTAACTGTTGTCAAAATAATTGTAGAAATAAGACTCCTAAAACCTTCTAGGCCATTGTAATGGTAATAATTGCTAGGATGTCGACAGATTGTGTGCTATACATTAAAAAATTCATTAGTAGAAGTAGAACCTACCTCCACTTGTAAATCAGAGCTTCGAGTATGTAAAAAAGGTATCCGGGTAACGGGTACCTATCGGATATAGTCATAACCTTTTCTTTTGGGTTTCAGGTATCGGTATAATATCACACCACTATATTTTTACTATCCTTCTGAATGCATATACTTTTATTATACAGACACCACCGTCTAAAGTCTTGGACCCAAGTATATAAAAGATTTGGACTATGTTTAGTTTGTTTTCGTTGCTAGGCAACAAAGTTGAGTTATATGGCAAACAAACAAGATCATATAAATTAACAGATAAAATATTGTTGATTAGTTTAAAATTTTTACAATATTGGTTAGTTTTATTGCATATTTAGCAAGGCGAGTTTGATACTTTTCTTTCGTTACAATGCCAGGAGGTGAAGTTCCTGCTTTTAATAGGGCAATAATTATTGTTTTGCATGATGCTGGATATTCCAATCATCAGATATTAGTAGAGTTTGCCAGCTCGCAAAAGCCTTCTAGAAAAGAATCACTTTGTTGCTAAAATGTACGACCCTCCTCAAATTATTCTCCATCCCTTAAGAATGCAAATGCGATTTGTCGTCCAAAAATCGTCCGGTATAGGGGGTGGCTGGGGGTGATTTTGTAAAAAATAGCAAATTATTTTTTTTGTCTCTTTCACATTTACGTCATCTGGGTAAAAATCTGCCAAAGTCTCATCTAAATATTTTAATTACAAATATATATTTTTTTTATAGAAACAGCTTTTTACTCCACAGGTATCAAGAATTAGGGACAGCGGAAAGAAGACCACGTAGTGTACGGCTTCGAATGCCAGATGAAAGGTAGGATCGGTATTTGGTTCAATATGCCCGTAGACACAGAAATACTTCTGCTCCATCCCTCAGGGCTCACTTTCAAGGTACGTTTTACTCTATTATGTCGACCTCTACAGTTCGAAGAAGACTCCATCGTGCAAATTTACGCGCAAGAATGCCTTTAAGGCTATACTTCCACGACATACAGCTGACCGCTTTCAGTGGGCACGGGAGCGTAGTGATTGACTTTTGCAGCAGTAGCGATAGGTCTTATTCACCGATGAATCCAGAATTAGACTGGTGAGTGATGACAATGGGCAAAGAGTCTGGAGAGAGCCAGGGCGTCAACAGGGATTAAATTTTCCTCGTGAGGTTGCTCCCTACAATTTCATCTTCATGAACGACAATGCGAGGCCACATCGCGCAAGAACGGTTTAAGATGTACTTGAAAAGGGATATATTAACCGATTAGATTGGCCAGCTAACTCCCCAGATATGAATCCCATTGAACAGAAATAAGACTTTGTTTCTAGGGCAATTCACAAACGCATTAATCAACCCCAAAATGCGGAATCGTTAGCTGCAGCAGCAATGGAGGAATGGAACATCATTCCTCAAAAGATTATAAACCATTCTATTGTTTTAATGCACAAACGTGTCAATATGTTACCGACAAACAGATGAGGTCATACTAACTATTAAGTTGATATTTACTTTGTTAAAAAAAAATGTTTTGTTAATTTTTGTCATAACAAATTTATTTAAAGATTGCAATTTTTCTAATTGTCTAAATTTTTTAAAAATTATTTTTACAAGAAATACATTTAGAGAAAACGTGCTTTGAAAAACAAATACAATAATAAAAAAAAATATATTTACTAATACAAAATACCGGGGGGTCCAAGATTTTGACGGTGTGTATATTATAACAGCTGAATAGCCTGTATACTCCATTGTCTTTACGTTTTTACTTCATATGTTAAATGCTCAGCTTTATTTATTTAGTTGCTTCTTGTTTGGGTTTTTATCATATTTATCCTAATATGCCATCAATTACAAAATTAATAACTAATTGTAATTATTACGTTACTCCTTTATGACCTTTATTATGTATCTTTTTTTACATTTTTAAACTTCTATTAGCAAAATACTTTCTGAATGTAGATATATTTAAAAATAATTTCATGATTTAAATAAAATATACAATAATGCTGCGGAAAACATACAAAAATATACGCTGCAGAATTTAGTGCCAAATGTATTTGCGAATCACGAACATATTCCTGATATACATATATTATGACTAACTTTATATTATAATTTGTGTCGCGGTAATAATATCCTTGTCAGGGAAATTTGTTTTTTAAATACCAACAAACCATCTCCCCATTCAACATTATTTTTTCCATATCTAAAAATATTGTAGTACACACGGAATATTGAAATAGTGGCTCATTCAGTGAGTAATTCATCATATACGACTGATGATATAGAGTGACCTAAATTGAGGCATGAATTTAGTTAATTTTTAGTTGATATGTTACTTCCCCCATTCAGTACGTACGGTGTTTTCAAATTTAAAACTTACAGCATATCAACGTATTTGTAATTAGTTTCGTGACGTATTAATACGTCACATCACATCATAGTCGACTAAGCTGATACGTATCAAACGTCTCGTCGACGTATGTAGTGTATTAGGCAAAATTCTAAGACGTTAAAAAAGTCGAAGTTTGAGGTAGAACATAAAATATTGCGTTATCAAAAATATTTCCACTGCTTCAAAAATTTTACTACACATAGTGTGTAACATTAATTTTCATGTAAATTATTGAAATTCATATTAACTTTATATTTGCTGTAATAGCAAACAATTATACCATTTTCTTCATTTCTGGTACCATAGTCATAGGAATGACAGATCAGATATGCAGACACCTATTGTAGGTTGTCTCCATATTCATCGCTCTCTCTCTCTCTAAATAGTGGGCTACCAGGTCATCTTTCTTTAAATCCATCGATTAATCCATTAAGGCTGTTGTCCGGCACGATAAGATGCGATTGGCATTACACATATACATAAACGTAGTTCATTTCTCTAGCATGACACATATCGGCGTTGACGGGATTGTCAGTCCAAAATTCTATCCGGAAAAACTGAAACGAGCCATGACGTGGTAACCTAGTGACAGACAGCACGTCAATCACACGTTTGCGTATTACAGTACATGTAATACGTATTACATGCGCATGCATTTTCGTTTTATTCTGGTGAGTAGAACCAATTAACAAAACAAATAGTTTTAGCGTCTGTCATTAATCAGTTTGGTGTAAAATTATAAAGCGAGGTATTTTCTAGTGTCAATGAGGGCTGCAGAAAGCTAACGAGATGTGCGAATTTTTATACTCATTTGGAAGTATTGAAAAAAAAATCTGTTTGCAAGTCGGAAAATAAATAGTGGAATTCTTCATATTAATATAGATTTATTGGGGTCAAAATAAAACAAAGAAGATTTAGTGCCATATCCCCAAAAAAACAACTATGCAGCTACGGACACGTGTTTCGGAGTTATTGCCCCTCATCAGCGTAGCGTAGCTAAAGAATTGGATCTAGGATGGGATAGATCAGGAATAAGAACTAAAATAAAGCTGGAAAGTACAGTACACAGTACTCAATTAGTGCCTTCATGTTCCCATGTGCCACAATTGAGGCCTCAATGAGCACAGTCAACATACAGAGCCCTATGTGCCGTTTCCACCTGGTACATACAAACAAAAAAAGATGATTTATTGGGGTTCAAAATACGTAGCTGCATAGTTGTTTTTTTTTTTGGGGATATGGCACTAAATCTTCTTTTGTTTTATTTTGACCCCAATAAATCTATATTATTTTGTTTGCATTTGTCAGCTGGAAATGGGCAGTATACATAGGGCTCTGTGTGTTGACTGTGCTCATTGAGGCCTCAATTGTGGCACATGGGTACATGAAGGCACTAATTCAGTACTGTGTACTGTACTTTCCAGCTTTATTTTAGTTCTTGTTCTTGATCTATCCCATCCTAGATCCAATTCTTTAGCTACGCTACGCTGATGAGGGGCAATGACTCCGAAACACGTGCCCGTAGCTGCATAGTTGTTTTTTTTGGGGATATGGCACTAAATCTTCTTTGATTCTTCATATTTTTGATTTCTCTTGCTTTGTACAAGTATCTCTTCTTTGGAGTTATATCCATATCGATGTTTGATGTACTAAACCAAAATTGCTGTATACACCGTACACTGGACCAACGACTATAAATAATGGGCAATGGACTGTATGTACATCTGTAAAACAATGGAATATGCCATGTCACAGCGGTCAAAAGGGTTTACAACAGAAGTTAAAACTTTCAGAAGTGTTGACTCTGAAATGTGAAAAGTGTATGAAACAGTACATTCAATAAACGAGTGCATCGATGAATTTAAAAACTCATACACACTGACACATACATGCAGGCGTTTGTCCACAATTCTGAACAGCCACGTCCTTATGTTAATGGGCATGCCGCGCCACTTAATTAATGGCGGCTAAAACTGTCAATATAAAGTATCAAATGTTAATACTTGGCCATTACAATCTTGCGGAGAATCTTAAATTTATCGTCATGGTTCTAAATCTGTGTAGGTGAATTTTGTACCTGGGATAAAATTAGCAAGTGCGGCATTTTACATCGTGATCTCTCGTTAAAAAACAATTTTTTCCCCAAAATGCTTCCTATTCGTATACGTAGGCAGTTACTATGAAAACAATTTGCCCTGCCAAGTTTGACGTCGGAACTTTCTACTATCACTGAATAATTATTTAAAAAGCAGCAGAAAGCATTTTTTGGAAAAAACCGTATTCGTTTTTTTTTTGTCGCGACATCATTGAAACACTGTGTATAATAATAGAATACCACAATTTCAGCACGCTGTTACAGTGTTTATCGAACTCGGTATCAAATGTATAAAAAAGCTCAGAGAAACTAAACGTTAACAAAAAGTTTAGGGTTATTTAAATTTGGAAAATAACTTTTTAATTTTTAAAAGTTAACAGTTTAAAAATTCTTAGATTTTTAACAGTACTAAACAAGATGTTTTCAATTTAAAAAATACATCAAGGATTTCATTCAAATTTGGCAATTAATTTACAATTATCCTAAGTGTAATCATTTTAATATGAACAAAGCATGGAAATGAGCATGAAACATTAAAACATAAAGTAATAATTAAATTTATAATACCAGAAGCTATACAAATGTTTACAAAGCATCAATAATTAATGCTCGACCTCGCTTCCAAATCTAGTTAACATTTAACAAGTATTTTTATAAACAGAATAACTTTTCTAAATCTTTTAAACATACTGTGTGCGTTACGTCGTTTATTTATATTAAGGAAGGAGATAAACATGTATAAACAAAAATAAATAGAGCAGAAAATAACCCAAAATTTATATAAATTCTATATTATGAAACAAAATCAACGTTAAAGGCGTAAAGTATCAATTTTCAGCCGTTTTCTCAGTGTTGTTGGTTTAAACAAATAGCTTATGTAACTTTATTCATGGTTCATGAGTCATTCTGTGGTTAAATTAAGTCACTAATAAAGACAAGTTTATGAGTAAAGTGTAGACCGGCTACAGTAATATCATCATGAATGTATTTACAACTTACTTACTGTAAAAAATTCTAAATTAACCCATTATATACCAAGCATCGAAAAATTCGAAAAACGAACATTTTTGTTTGTAAATATTTATTTTGTTACTCTTAAGAATACATTCCTTGTGTCAAAAAAAATTAAAAAAATTAACGTATATAAAAAAAATACTGATGCGTAAACGAACCACTGGGAGGATACATGAAATATTATTTTGAGGCACATAAGATATAACTAATGATTTTAACGAAAATATATCATAGAAAGTTTCAATCTTACATAAAATAACTAAGCATAAATTATTTTCTACATAGAACTTTACTTAATAAAAAAAACATTATAATATTTCATGGTGCGTGAACGCACCACTGGTAACACCCGGCTTCATTTTTGCTGATACTGTACAAAGCATGAAGTATGTAAATGTACATTACATTTATTACAAATGTAAATTGTGTGGCTATGGCAAATTCTACACCTCCTTCGTGCTTTATTGGCATGAGAAATCATGAGGTGACCTGTATTATCATAACGCAGTTCATCTATAGCAGGAGCAAGATTCCTTTCAATTATTGTTTTATCAGTTTTTAAAAGTCGCAAGGCTATGTAAGATTTAAAATCTACTTGGGAAATTTTTTTTCATTGACATTATAAATTTTCCATGCGTTGACGACTAAGCTATCCAATGAATTACAAAATAAAGGCCACCACCATTTTTTCCCAAATACTTGGCATCTATAATTAGCAATTCCGTTGTAGTGTAAATCTACCCCACCCATATATTTATTGTATTGGGCAATTACATAAGGTTGGGGTATCTGTACATCTCTTCATTCTTTTCTATTATAGCGTTTAACATTTTGAACAGGAGCTACACTATAAACATTACTTGCCACCGTTACAACCGAATTATCGTGCCAAAGGACAATAGAAACTTTTGATTCAGAATCATATGCTGAAATATGGGACTCGTGGTCTTTTTTACCAAATGATTTACAATTTTCGATTGGACACTTATTTGTCCTATTTTCGCGGATAGTACCGGTGGCAAAATAACGATTATTTTTTAAATGTACGAAGAGTTTGAATGACGAAAAAAAGTTGTCGAAAAAAATTTGGTGATTCACTGGCTTATCCACAACAGAAAGTAGACTCATGACAACGTCACCGCTAAGACCAAGGCTAGAATGAGTTGTATCTATAAAATATAAAAATACGTAAATACGAGTAATACGAAATTCATCATTATTCTCCAAATCCGTAACGATCTCCTCCAGAGCCGCTTCTAATTTCCTTCGAGTCAAATACCTCGAAAACGGCATATTTTACTGATTTCAATTAAATATCACGTGTACTGTACAAAAAACAAACAAATACTAAACAACACACTAATCGGCGACTGTTTACACTACATAGGCTGACTTGTCGAGAATGGCAATAGCTTGGTTTTATTTCATAGATAAAACCAGTGGTCCGTTCACGCACCAGTAATTATTTAATAAAAATAAATCATAATCTATATTATATTTTAAATGTATTTTTTCTACCATGTAATCTATATATTATAGACATACCAAAAATGACAATATTTTCCAAAAATAAAATATTTTACTGTTTTAGAATCACCTCAACCTTTGACACAAAATTATGCAGCGTTTTTCTTGATTTTTTGAGGTGTCATAAAATTTTTGTTTTAAAATAAAAATCAACAGTTTGTACGGTACTAAGTTCTCTAATACTGATAATAATAAAATTTATAAATGGATATGCAAAAATATTTACTGAATTTAACAAAAAAAAATCATAAAATATGTGGTGCGATAACGCACCATTGGGAGAAAAATGGGTTAATTTAGTTTGCTTTATTTTTTAAATATATGAAAAGGACAGCTGAAATCGAAAACCGAGTCAAAAACATTACTACTAAATACGAATGAAGACAAATACCGAATAGATTATTAATTGAACAAAATAAATACCTATCACTTAAATGGCCATAACACAAATAAATTACTATAATTTACTTAAAACTGTACAACAATTAAAAAAATCTGTAAACTTATATATTTTATATACAGAAAAATTAGAAAAAAAAAAATAGGTTTTTGTTGTTTACTACTCGTTTTAATATATTAACCTTACAACCAAATCAAAGCACGCGAAAATCAAATTTAGGCAGAACATACTAGACCCGAATTAGTAAAATTGGTTAAACATACACCAACTTCATTAACAAAATTGAACATTATGGATATTATATTTAAATAATAGACCCAGTAAAAACATTGAGATAAAAAATTATTTCTTGTAGAGCACCTCAAATAACGTGTGATCATGGAAACAAATGAAAATTATAATTACTATTATGTTGAATTTCCCTTTGTTAGAAAGGGAAACCTTATGTTAACCAGTGTAACGATGAGAAACTCGCTATGTACAGGGTGAATATTCTAATTTGATACCCCCCCTTTATCTTCGTAAATTTTGAGATATTTTAAAAATTTAAAATACTACTGTAATTTTTTTCTGCAGATTTCAGATCTGCTCTCAGAATTTTCATAGACCTTTTACTATACGAGGGATGTTCTAAAGTTACATTTTTTTAAATGGAACACCCTATATATTTTTACACATTTGGATTCGCCTCGTGTTTCTGATTTCAAAAATGTATAATTGTTATATGTTTATTTCAATAATAACCGTGAAAACCATAAATTCATATTTTTATTCATACCCACATACCTACCTGTATTTTTTTCAAATAACTAATTAACAATAATTAACTGGCAGTACACGAACAACTTAATTAACCATCAACATTAAAAATAAAAGTAACTACAATAAATTTTCAATGTGTGCGCAATTTTGTGCAATGCACAGCTGGTATCTCTTAATTAAATTCTAAATCACAATATTCAGTATATGCCGATTATCATTTAGGTACTGAATTTCTAGAACTAATTGCTCTCGTATAATGTCTAATGTTAAATTGTCTTTCGCGTAAATTTTATTCTTCAAATGCGCCCACAAAAAGGTATCTAGGGGCATTACATCTGGACTTCTCGGTGGCCAACTAATTGTTCCATATTTTCCGATCCACTCCTGGTAATTTTCATTTAAATAATTACTGACATTTACAACGTTATGGCATGGCGCACCGTCTTGTTGCCAAATGATGTTCCTAGTGATTCCTATGGGGAGATCGTCCAAAAAATGTTCAATTTCATTTCGCAAAAAACCTAAATACCTTTCGCCATTTAAATTTCCTTCATAACAAAGTGGTCCAATTACTCCATTATTAATTAATCCGCACCAAACCTTTTAAAAAAATAAATTAAACTTTAGAACATGCGATTATTACCATTTTACCTGAAGAGATTGTCCTCCTTGAAATTGAATTTCTTTATATTTATAGGGAATTTTCAAACGACCAGTAGTGCATGTTTTTCCTATTGAAACATCCTGCAGTTGTGAATGATGCCTCATCCGTCCACAGAATATTCTGAAAAATTACTTCGTGGTTTTGCCTGTGAATTATTTGCTGACAAAATTGTAATCGCGAGATAGGATCTACAGGTAACAGTTTTTGAACTGGCATTACACTATAAGGTTTACATTTATATTTCTTTAAAGTCTTTATTACTGAACCCGGAAAACTTCATTTATTCGTGCGCAGTTTCGGGTTGAGTCATAGGGATTTTATTCAAAATGTAGCAATATTCTCAATTCCATTTCCTCCGTTAAAATTTTAGCTTGAACATTTCTACTTGTATCAGTAAAATTTCTTATGTTAAGGAATTTTTTCTTCTGTTCTTTTAAATATTAATTTGGTGGGTTGTCGTCTGTTGGGAAACTTTCTTCCATAATGTCTTAAAGCTGCTGCAGCATTTCTGTTGTTTTCCAGATATGTGTTATATATTAAATTTGTCTGCCAAAGAATACCTCATATTTATATTATAAATTCCACTAACACGCGAACACTATTATAACAAAGCGTCGCTAATTGTTATAATCAATTGTTGTAACTGTCAAAAAAGTTATTTTCAATAGCAAAGCCTACTGTTTCCAAACAAGAAATTTATGGTTTAATTTATTTATGAATTTATGATTTTCACGGTTATTATTGAAATAAACATATAACAATTATACATTTTTGAAATCAGAAACACGAGGCGAATCCAAATATGTAAAAATATACAGGGTGTTCCATTTAAAAAAATGTAACTTTAGAACATCCCTCATATAGTAAAAGGTCTATGAAAATTCTGATAGCAGATCTGAAATCTGCAGAAAAAATTACATAACGTAGTATTTCGAATTTTTAAGTAGTAGTATCTCAAAATTTACGAAGATAAAGGGGGTATCAAATTAGAATATTCACCCGGTACAGATATACTACACATTTATGTTCAAGAAAGGGGATTTTTAAATTTTTCGTATATATTTATACAAAAATAATAAAAAACAAAACGAGAGAGAAACAAATTAATAAAATCATCGTCTTGGTCATATCTTAAAACATAATCAATGAATTACACGTCAATTGGTCTAATGTGTCTTTGTTTATTGGATTATAGCAAAAACAAAATTTTCTCCCAGTCATTATTTAGTAAATGAGGTAATGGACACGAACATCTTCATATTTTTCAGATAACAATTTAATCTTAAATTATGTCACCTTCGTTTCGAAACATCCTGAATGATGAATCTTTTTCACTAATTTAAGAATATATTTTTGTCCAAATCAGAACACTAGTTAGTATGCAAGGTAAGTAAATAAATATAAGTTTTAAAATTAGTATATAATTTGTAAGCTTTCATACAATCTTGTACTTCATGAAAAGCTAGGTGCATAGTGTAAAAAAGGAGAGAAAACCGAATCAACATTTCACATACATGATATTTATAGCCAGAAGGAAAAACTGTTAATATTTATTTAAAATATTTAAATAAATATTGTTAAGACAATTTAGGTTAATGTGCCAAAAGAAAAAAAAATTAAATATGTATTTTTTGCAAAACATGTAGGAATGTCGAACATATTTACATATTTCCCAATAAAGATTGACACTGGCAACATTTTTTTTATGATGCATATTATGTAAACAATAAAAGTGTACAGTGTACACCTTTCAACCAGTCAAGAATGTAATTTTATGTAAGTTGACCTTATTCGACACGGTTCAATAAAAATTAATGTATGCAAATTTTAGCCAAGTAACAGTGAATTATCTATTTTAAAATATCGATTTTTTCTCGTTTTTATCACCACATAAAATATATGTTCAGGCATCAGAACGCTGATGTTTAATATAGTAATTATGTTATATGAATGTATTATTAAGTTTTATGGTTTTTTTCTTCAAGCTCTGTCACTATTTTCTTTAAAAACAATATAATGAAAGGTTTATTCTCTTGGTAAATCAGATAGTAACCTTCAAGAAATAAATTTAATTTGTTTAAAATTACACCAAGGAATTTTAGCCACAAGTGTAATAAACGTACAACAGTTATTATTTATTATTATTACGTTTATTACACATTTTATATTATGGTAGCTACATATATTTGGATTTTAAAATAAATCAACTGTACTAATACTGAAGATATATATCAAACATTTTATTCAAGAACTTTCCTGTGGGTTGACTGATAAGATCTTCTAATCAATATGTCCCACCAATATTCTGGTGGGTTTTAGTAAATTTAAAACTACATGATAAATTTAATTTATGTATATTTTAAAACGATCTCTTGACGAACTGCTTAGTGGTACTGAATACGATTTGCAGACAAGTGTATGACTTGAACAGAACATTTGTCATATCAAAACATTATTGTCAATTAAATTTTGAATAAAATTTAGCTGTAATATTCTGCCATATTTGTGAAGTCTATGGATGAAATATTGTTAATTGCAGATACTCAAAGAATATGTAAAATAACATTAATTTCCAGTACGAAAAGCTACATAGACCAGCTAGCTATTTGTAAAAGTAGATGAAACAATAAACATACTTTCGAACAATCATAAATGAAGTGTTCTAAAACTGCGCTGTAATAGGTGTTTTTATATGTAGCTAGTGACTAGAAAATATTGGAAAACATATGAATGATAAAAACGTATAGGAAAAAGTTTAATTTAAAAAAAAAATCATAATGAAATGACGAATAGTTAACAATTTGGAAATTAAAAACGTTTGTAAAATGTTAAAAATGGCCAATTATTAGAAATGGAAAATTTCTAAAATTTGAAATAATTAGAATTTTTGGAAAATATTGAATTTTAAAATATTGAAAATTGGTTTTCTGCATCTCGAATTTAATAGTTTGAATAAAAAAATTGAAAAGTGTAAATTTCAAAATTATTACTACAAACGTTATGAAATTTGAAGCTCTTATTTTCAAAACCTTAAAGATCATTTTAAAATGATCTTTAAAGTAGGGAAAATACAATATATTAATGCAGACAAGAAAAATCTCAAACATTTTTGTAATAATAAAATCGAGAATAAAATTTTGTGAAAAATCGGCTTTATCAATATAACTTTTGTTGGCGTTTGTAACACTATGTTGTATCACTTTTTATAAATCATCTACATATTAAGATTTAGAAACAAAAAGGAATCAATCTTGTGACCGCTGTATTTATTGCCCACTTAAAAGTGTAACCTGCGGGTGCCCCGATTCAGACCATCTTCAATAAATAAAATGTCCAACTACATCACCGTTTTAAATCCTGTTTCCATAATCAATATTGCATAATCATTATGATTAATAAAGAAACAAGAAAACTGAAACAAAAAAAAAACTTTGATAATTTTAAAAATGTTCTTTCAATTCCATTATTTTCGTCAATTTCATGACATAAAAAAACAACGCAAACATTTTCAGTAGGATTTTTTTATCGAATAAAATTGCAAAATAAGATTACACGGAAACGTAAAAGTGAGCAAAAAGTAGTTTCGCTCGAGTATAACTATTAGCTCGAGTATAACTTAGAAAAAATTATTTTACCATACTTTATAGAGCAACAAAGAATTACAGAGAAATAATTATTACTCAGTAAAATATTATGTAGAAATAAATAATAAACTTTTAATCACGACTATTAATTAATGTATCCATTCTGTATCTGTTTCCTCAAGCATAATGCTATTTATTATTCACTGCAGTGAATAATGATTTCATTGTTCACTCGTTCTGAAATATTTTATTAAAACTTCATCGAACATGCCATTACATGCCAGTCATAGCACTATTTCCTTTGAAGCGTCAAGTTTGACAGAATTTTTATAGCAATATTTTATCAAAAATTTTTATTATTTAATAATCGTGGATAAACTATAGTATTCTACTCTCATGCAATGGCTATTATTCACTAGGGTGATTTACGACACTCCCTTAGGGCTCGTGTCGTAAACCTCACCTTCGTGAATAATCATCATCACATGCTCGTTGAATAATATATTATTCTATATTCATTATGTTTACATACCAAAAGGATGAGTTGGTATGGAAACGAAGTGAAAATTATTTAGCTGCGTAGAATTATTTTCAACTACAGCACGAGACAATTGATCAAAAAGTTGTAAAAATGGCTACTGATTTATATAGTAAATTTAAAAAATAAGTGATAAGAAAACAAGCACTCTTACTATCAGTGGTAGTACATGTTATCCATTAGATTTAGGAAAAGCTGGCAATTGGATTTGACTGCTCAGTTCGTAGCTCACAATTATTTTTGCATAATATATTTGCATTAGTGATAGTTTTAGATTTTATACTTGGATAATGACGAATATTTTATTTGTTTGTACTCGTGTAAAATATAAGTAATAGGCATCAGGTGAAAAAGCTGTAATTAACAAAATCATATAGTAGGTATGTTACTAAGTTTATTGGCTATTCAACTTACACACATATGCATGTATAGATATAGAAGGATGATTTGGAATGTGTAATAAAATTGATTACTGGAAAAAGAGATTGACCGTTGTATTTAAATTTAAAACCCAAGTTTTTCAACACCACCAAATAAATTTAAATCTTCATTAGTCACTGTAGAAGATTCTTGGAACTGCGATGCTATTCAGTGTTGTCGGCCAATATTTTGTCTGCCTGAAATAAGCATTGCCTGTAATTACATACTTTTTGGTTTATTTTAACATAGTATATGTCAATATACCCGCACACGGTATTTTTATAGCCGCTATTATTTGTACCTGTTCGACCTTGAATCATCATATATTTTGAATAATAAGATTTAGACAAAAATGGTACCGTTTGGAGGTGTAACAACACTATTAATGATGATGTATCTGTGGTTTTCGATGTATAGATTACCTCTTAGATTACCATTCTAAGCGGCTTTTTTTTTGGGAATTACCAATAGTTTATATTATTATTAACATACCCACTCACTAAATAAAAAAATTAATCGTAGTTTTAATTTTCATGAACTCACAGAAACAGCTTTAGACATAGATAAAAAATAAGATAAAATTAAGGTGTGTTATACATCAATTATGTTAGATTTTTTAAAATCGATTATTACTTTGTTACTTTAATTATGAGATTTCGAAGAATGAGTAGACATTTATTTCTGGCCTATTATAAATATTTTAAAACTCAAGCATAGTGTGACGTTTAAAATACACTGACTGGCACAGAAAGTGGGACAGCAAGAAAAATTGGTATATTTTTGATTAAAATTTTTCTCAGTGTAAACAAAACGTGTAAAATTGTTTATTGGGTCTTTTCTAAACTTTTTTGCTAAAAACATAGTTATTTTAGAAGGACAACTTCAATTTTTAGGATACAAGTGTTCGACGAGTTTGGGTATATGATATTAACAAAGAATAGGCAATTATAAAATCTCTTTATTTAATAACGAGTATTATCTCTCTTAGCTTTGATTACACTCTCAAGTTTGCTGCATGCTTTCAATTACGTGTTGGATGGCATCTTGAGGAACGTCATCCCACTCTTCCTGTAGTGCATCCCTAAGTTGCTGCAGTATTAACAACTGCCCACGACGTTGCCTGATCTGTCTTCCTAGCATATTCCATACGTGTTCTGTGGGATTTAAGTCAGGACTATGCGCTGGTCCGTCTAGGGCTTCAATACCGACGTATAAACCACAACATGCTCTTGGAAAATGCCGTTCTAGCCGTTAAATTACTTCCACATACAAACACAAGTTCTGTGCGAGCAGCGTAAGATATTAGGAGTAAAAAATTTATATTATTATAGTCCTTACAACAAAAGCAAACTTCTACACTCATTGTAAATATCTTACTATGTTTATTTTTTACATATTTGTAAGAAAATAAAAATAAAGGACTACTTCCTCTCATTTTACGAAATCCCAATTTTGAAAAACAGTAATTTTCAAAAACTCAGACAATCAATATTATTTGTTTAATTTTTAAATATATTGGAACCGAACACGTTCTATGCTCTCTAGAAAACATCAAATGATATTGAAAACATTTTAGGGGGTTGGAAACATTAGTAGGTGTCTGAAGTTTGTGGTACATCAACCAATATTTTTTGCTTTGAAATGTTATAATTTGTATGATATAATCCCGAGCATAATCCAATAACTTAAATGAAAAGTATTTCTTTAAGTATCTAAGATGCCTATTTATGATACTTTACATATTATTTTTTATTTTAAGTAACTCTTGACGAAAAGTATGTAGACACATCGAGTATGAGTACTTTAAAATAATAAAAATAAAATCTGAAAGTAACAATGAATAATATTAATTTGTTGTTTTTATAAAACAAGTTAGACAATATTAAATACTAAGTAAAAATTTAGTGGAATTTATCACAACGTACTAGTGTAGTCAAAATTAATGTCCCCCAGATCAAAAGAGTTTAAAACTGCTGGATGGTGTGCCGTTAATAATATTATTTGTTTATATATTCGCCAGACAGATGCACTAATATCGATGTAAATTTAGGTGTTTTCGTTTAAATCAAATTAATCAGTCAGTTTATAGTAAATAAACAAAGATGTCATTAATGCAAAAAAGAATTGTTGTGAGATAAAATTGCACTAGCACAGACTAGTGAGGTATAGACGAACATATGTTCCAGATGTTAGTTAAAATTTTTTATTTTCTGCCTTGATACACAGATACATGCGGATTTGGAATTCATTAGATATTTCTCGGATAATTCTGTGTACCTAATTAATATAAAATAAAATAAATTCACGACTTGCACGACAATTCTGTTTTCACGCATTTCTTTGTAGACTTTATTCTACATAAAAAAAGATTATAGATACGTAAGTTGCCTGTATGCCAAGTTTTTCTTAATTTATCATGAGAATAAAAGTTCTAAGATATTTTCCTAAGGACTCTCACCATTGTGCTCAACACAAAATGGCGAGTTTTAATTTTCAAATAAATCGTTTATAAACTTCCCCCTCAACAAAGAGATGTTTGAAAAAGAAAAGGCATTGATTAAGGACATAGCTGCGAATAATGGATATTCTGTAAGTTTAATTGATAAAATAATTAGGAAATGCAAATTTAAGAGATGCTTCGAAATTCTTTAACTTTTCAAAATGAAAGAGAAAATCCCAAATTTGTATCGATTCTATACGAACCTCGATTCACCCATGACATTGGTAAAAAATTTTAAGATATTGTATTACTTGCAGTGTTACATTATGTCGGACTAAATATGGACGCCATAAACCTGATTCAAAGTTTTCTAAGCAATCGTTTTCAAAGAGTTATATATAAGGATGACATATCGGAGCCTCTATCTGTCACAGTAGGAGTCCCTCAAGGGTCCATATTAGGTCCTTTATTATTTACTTTGTATACAAGTAACTTTTGCCACTATTTAAAGTATTGCTCCGCCCATATGTACGCTGATGATACTCAGATTTATTATAGTTTCCCCCCGTCTGACCTGGATAATGCCTTACAAAATATAAATTCTGATTTAAATATTGTTGCCGACGTATCAACAAAGCATCACTTGCATCTGAACCCTAGTAAAACGGTGGCAATGCTTTTCGGTACCCGAGGTATATGTAACAGACTGGTTAATTCAATAAATGTTAAAAGAGATAATACAAATATCCCACTTGCGAACAGCCATCGTAATTTAGTCCTAATAATGGACAATACATTCAGATACAAAACCCATATCGCGAACTGTCTTAAACAAACATATTATAAATTAAGATTACTGTACCCTCACAGGTCTTATTTATCGCAAAAAATCAAAACTATGCTCTGTGAGACGCTGGTACTATCTCATTTTAATTATGGTTCACAAGTTTTCTCACATTGCTTGGACAGTGAAAGTCTTTAAAAAATAAAATCACTTAAGGTGTACATTAATATAATTTTTTATTGTAGCATACTACACATTTTTCTTATACTTGTTTATTTTTTTTCCTTATTGCTTGTAATGAATATGTTTATCATTTAAGTTCTTGTACTATTTTTAAATTTGGTTCTATAGGGTTAAGTGTAAGAGCAGAGAGTATCTATTATAGATACTCTACTGAACTTCGCCCATTTATTGTCGTACTCAACAATAAATAAAGACATGTTATTATTATTATTATTATTATTATATTGGTATGACAGTGGTTCATTCATCGGAAAATAAACTCCAACAACTTTTAGACAATGCAAAAGACAAAACTGAAACAAACGAGAAGTCGAGGATTTACGAAATTAGCTGTAAGGACTGTAATCAAAAGCATGTTGGACAAATTAGATGATTAATTCAAACTAGATTCAAAGCTGATATGGCTCATCTCAATTATGGTACAACAGATAAATTTAGTGATGTCCAACATGCGTTTGAGATATTAGCAATTTAAGATTAATTAGGAATGTAACGAATACTAAACAGCTGGATGTTCACCGAACCATGACAATAGTTTAGGTATAAATAGGATACATTGTTAGCATAATGTTAGTATTAATCACCTTCAGATGATGCCAACTTGGTTGGCGAAACGTACGTCCAGTGCAGTATATGGTGTTTCGGAGGTTTGTGGAAAACTGCGTCATAGTGTTATCTTCACATCTAAGGTTACAGCCCACGTCAGGATCAATTTCTAATTAGGAAAAATAATACATCCCTTTCTGTTTAAAAAGTAGTTTTAAAATACCTAATATTTCTGTAGGTTTTTTTCATTTCTCGATTAGACATTCAGTCATCTTATCACTGTAGTTTCTAAAATCGTTTGCTCATTTTCAGTAAGTAAAAAATTATAATTATCATTTATGCGAGAAATAAGCTGTAAGTAGCTAACTACCTTAATTATTATATGTTATTTGCTGTGTTTTTTTACATCATACTAATTTAATATTTAAATAGAAACTTAAAATAACTGCAATATTGTGGTTTTCAATAAATAAAATTTCTATTTTCTATAGGTATAAAGTAAAATGTTATGTACAGTTATCCAACTACAATTCCCACTTTAACTTATCCGTAATGAGGCTTTTTCTTATAAACTGTGACTAAACTGCATTACGTATGATAAATAATTATAAACTGTTCTAAGGAAGTTAGGGGACATCCATTTTTAATTATTTTAACATTGAACAGTTTTATTTTGTAATCGAGGACAAAAGAGATAAAAATCTTCGCAACATTTTGAAAATAATCAAGGAAAATACTATGTAAAAGAGATATTTTCAAAATCATTTTTGATATACTTAGGATCGAAAATAAATATATTGTTCGGAACCACACAGTAAAATTCTAGGATGTATATAAATGAATATAATGTGTAAACTTTGTTATAAACAAAATGAATTCAAAATATGAAAACATGTCTTTTTAACTGTCTCCATGATAACATTATCTATGTCTATGCCACACATAAGACTTCCAATGATTGGTAAATAAAAAAAATAGTATCTGTTAAAATACCTAATTACAGCCTAATTATGAGTAGCAGTAGTTAGAAACATTTATGAAAAAAAGTCTAGATTGAAAGAAGCGTATTAAAACCATTAATTTCTTTTATACATTATTAAAAAAATAGTGAGTATCTGGAAAAATGAAACTCAAGATGAACCGTAGGGGGATTTCTATAAAAATTGTTTTGTAGGTTTGAATTAGATATAAAAAAATTTTTGAGAAATAATATTAGTAGTAATTGAAATATTTGCAAAAAAAGAATGTGCAGTTATTATTAAAAAAAACTTATGACTATTCTGGAGTAAATACATTTTGCTTTGTAGCCTGTTTAATAACAGAGCTAAACATATTTCTACCATGTATCGAAAATAAAAATACTTAAACGATTTCATTATAAAATTTTCAATATATTTTTTTTCATAATAAAATATTTAAAGATAAAGTGGCAAGTGACAATCATTTGGGAACCTTAGAACTCAACAGTACCTACTCAGTTATTTACAATTTTAACCATGAATTGCAACGAAACGATTGTTTAATTTTTGGAGTAGTTTATTTAAGCTAACCTATATTGGATTTACGATGAGTGATGCAGAGCACACTAATGGTGAAAATGCAGTTATTTATAATCAGAAAATATATTAGTTAACTTGCATCTTGGAACATTGCATCAGATTAAATTAAAACGACCTTACTTTATATTACACTTCACCTTTTATATTACACTTCACCTTTTATACATGCGTACAATACAATATGTCATTTAAATTCATAAGGACTATAAGAAGGTCATAATCTTTAACAGTCTTTTAAAGTGAGAATTGTATTACAAGTTATGTGTGATAATATATCTGAGCTGAAAACAACAGTCGAAAAATAGGAGTTTACTTTCGGGTTTAATAATAATAATAATAAGTCTACTAGATCAAGATGGTCGTCGTAATAATGGTGTACTCGGAGATGTTGCTGTCGGAATTGAAGATCATACCGGCCTGCCAAGGCTGGTAGACCAAATGCAGAAGACAGTTATTCTAGGTTCTCTGAAATCTATAGCCACTGTGGGATGTGGGCAGTGGCTGTAGGTAATTTGCTGACACGACTATCATGTGAATTAGAGCCATAGGAGAACCGTGCAACGTCGGGACTTTATTTGAAAAAAATAGATTAGAAGAACATTACAATTCAAAACGGCGAAATTACAAATGTTTACTTTCTTATACATATGGTAGGTATAAAGAATTTAATTGATATCTAAATTTGGACCTTTCTCCATTCCATACACTCTTACAATGATATACATTCTCATATTTTATGTGCTCATCTGTATATCTGTCTATCCGCCATTTGTCTTGTTGTTATCTACGATAACTCGGAAAGTATTGATCGGAAATTAACCAGATCGCGCCAGATTTTGTATTTAGGACCTTTACGAGCTTTTTGGGTTACTACTCTTTAAATTTGGTGAATGTGATACCACCAGATGTAGTAATATACTGGAAGGGAAAACTACATTTTTGAACATGTGTGATCATGGGCTTTATCTAAGGATTTTTAAACCTATATATTATGTAAAAACAATTGTCCTGATTGACTGACTGATTCATTGACGGCTAGCCCAAACCCCTGAACCAGGCAACATGATTCGAGGGAGTTTTCGAAATTCGACCCCTAAGGTGGTGAAAGGGGGTAAAATGTGTTTTCACGGATTTCTCAATATCTCCTAGGCCCAATGAGATACCTTGACTTTTGCTTACAAAGATTACCCATAAAATTGTCGAAAACATAAGCAAAAAAGTGAGTGAAATTAGATGATTTTTAAGTCGACGAGAAGCATCGAAAAAAATTGAGCGAAATGGACGATTCTTAAATAAGATGACGGCGATGACGACTCATAAATGCAATAAAATGGGAGATATAGCGATAAAATGGGAGATATAGGGTTGATTTTTCCCCTAGAATCACACCACCCCGCAGGATATTTCTCGACGAATCTAATAAAACAATTTCCAACCCCTGATATGCAATAGATGAGATATTCAATTTTTACTTCTTTCAACCCTAATTTTCAACATTTTCAATACAAAATGCTAAATATCTAAGCTCCTATATAGGAGATAGAGGAGGGGGAGAGCGTGTTGGCTACGTCGCGAAAAGGTATATAAGCAGCGGGGTCGGGTCGACTGTCGACTCATTATAAATGCGACATTTATCTTGATATAACGATACTGCGTAAGTTTAAATATTAATATCATTAAAACTGTAAATACTTACATTGTTAACTGTGCTTATCAGCTTTGTTCTATTTTCATCTGATGTTTCGATTTTCTTTTTAAAAACTGTGCTTTTTAACGCAAAACCTTGTTTTTATTTCCTTTGTTTTATTGTTTTTAACATGGAAGTTGAGTTTTTGAATGTTAATAGTGAGACGGTGCCTCATACCATTATTCGCATCACAGGGGACGGAGCCTGCCAGTTTTGGTTCCTCTCCTTTCTATTGTACTCGTATGTCACACAGATAATGGCTAGGGAGGTGTGTGAGCAAATCGCCGTCATGCTTTTAGTAATTAGGAAGAGTTTGAAGCTTCTCGTCAAAGTGATGTTGCTGCGGAATCTCAACCCCCCCAAACTCTGCAATGGCACCAGGCTGCGAGTGAAAGACCTCCACAGAAATGTTATCGAGGCCACAATGTTCACCGGCTGAAGATGTAGCTCTGCTATTCCAAAATGTCCCACATAACCAACTCTTCACGTACTATAACAAAGTTCAACCCACAGTTCAACCCATGGGCATCCATACGTTGGAAAAGATTCCAAGTAAGAACACACAGGGGCTGAGACTATAGAACTTAGTGTAATTCACCGAACATTGTATCCGTCGTACCTCGTTTACGTTTTTGGTAGATGCTAGTGAAGATATCAGTAATTTGAAAAGGCATGGAGGTTGGAAATCTCAAACTGTAGCTGAGGGATACATAGAAACATCCGTTAAAAATAGAATGGATACATGTATGTAACAGTACATAGTTGTTCATATGTAATTAATAATTAAAAATAAATCTTAAAAAATAAATCATAATTTATTTTTCTGAACTGGTGCTATAAAGAAGTACTTTCCAGCCAAAAATTTTCCAGGCTTGGTTTTCAGGACGGTTTCCTAAAAAACATTTTAAGCGCATTATGATAGGCTTTTTAAAACCTAATAGATCCTACACTTATACCATTAAATATTTGATACGAGATTTGATTCATACGAATATGATTTGTTGTGGAATTTTTCTTAATTTTTTTAGTAGATTGAAAGTACCTATGCTATGATATGCTTTGATTACATATCAAATACCTACATTACAAGACCTGAAATCAAAGTGTTAAACGTTTCTTCTATTCTGTAAATAAAATTTATTTAATATCAATTGTACAGAATTGTTCAATGTAGCCATCGATGGAAATTATATGCTATACTGACTCTTCAATTATTAGTTACCGTTTAGTTCTTACCGAATACGTAATAATAGAAAGTTATGTGTGACCTAGTCAGTTTAACAATGAAAAAGTGCCAAGTAATTGGTCTCATATTTCTTTATGAAATTCTCAGGGAAATCCCCTAAAAATATCTTGATTTTAGAATAAAGAAAAAACCAGAAATTGATTAAAATATTGGTTTCAAGTAGTTTTAAATCAATCCTATTATAAATATTTTATATTTTGGTGGGTGCGCCAGTCAAACCATAATGAAAATTGATAACGACTATTAAAATTAATATAAATTCGTTTAAAATTCATCTTAATGATTCAGTTTATTTATCTACCTATTCGTTTGGATTTTAGAACTTCTGCTTTGTCAATTTAAAATACTCTGTGCTCTTATTTCCCCGAGTTAAGTGATATTCAACTTCCGAATGTTATAAATACGTTTATCTCATTAAAACACGGGTACCACAAAGCACTAATTCTAAGATTATGTTAATGACCCTTCCTAACACTGCAGCTAATTATACTAAAATTGCCACCTAGACTAGACGGTCTATTTTATGTATTAAGTTCTTTTTACTGAGTTTTTGTATATCTTGGCAAACGCGACTATCTAATTCTGGCTGTGGATTTAGCAGGGATAAATAAATAGTCACCACGACAAAATATTTAGAATAGAAGTATGTGCACTTCTTGCTAAACGAAATAATCGTAAGTGAATGTATAATAATATGCATGAAAATAACTGCAAACCATCAGAAATAAAATTCCAGGAATGCCTGATTTTCTTTTTAGTTCTAGGTTAATAATCATTTTGTACAGGTATTTGGTTTTATGAAAAATGCATTACGAAATAGATAAATGTTGCAAACAAAATTAAATATTAACCTTCATGATTTATTACGTTGCAAATCCTTATTCACACAAATTTCTTACATTCCATTCCATTTACTTTGATAATATCACTAAAGCATATTGTATATTGTCTACAAACTGTTTACACAGAAAAACGAATGTTAACGTTGATTTACACATATCCTGTTTCGAGTCCTGTCTATTAAATAACCCATTTATAAAATAACGTAATTTCAATAATTAAACTTTCTAGAAATGTTACACGAATTAAATATTACACAGTGTAACGACTTTTTGATTAAATGTGCCTTGACATCTCTGTAGGGACCAGCAGATAAAAACTAATTTACATTTTACATTATTTTCAGTTGACTACACATCTTTAGATAAATTGTTAGAATATATTTTCATAGTCTGATCACCCACACTTCTTTGGATACTTTTTTATCTAAGGATTTTATAAAAAATATATTATATCCGAGCTAGTATCCGAAGTTTTTCTACATGTTATGGGAAATGTGTAAAATCAGTCAAACCGTGGAATACCTAGGCAGTCTGCCTAATCTACAAATCGACAGGCCACCCTCGGCTGTTTCGGTCATTTCGTAAAACGACTGGTACACAAAGCAAATCAGTTTATAAGATACAAACTGAAAATAAATGACATTAATAATTTTTTCTCGAATAAACATCTAGCAAAATGCACCGTTTACGAGAGAGATACTGTGAGACGAATTTTTACTTTTATTTACATTTTCATTTTTTAATTCTGGAATAATTAAAGCTTTTTTTGCCAAATTTCGTACATGAAATGGGTTGGAATCTTTGATATAAAGATAACACTGACTTAGTTTTCTACGAAACACCAAAACACCATATACTGCATTAGACGCGCGTTTCTCCAACCAAGTTGGCATCATCTAGAATGATTAAAACTCATCTTCAATTGTAATTAAAATTAAACACAGCCCTAGCTCTCGTCTCATATTTTGAGAACAAATCTTAGTCTTAGAAAATAAGGTGAGGAGTTGACAGTAATTAGGTAGTGATTGAAAATATTTAATAGTTGTTCAGAATTAAAAACTGAGTATAATGATCCAAAGTTTCAGATTTGACCGACTGGACAAGTATACAAAAAATTTAAAAAACCATTTTTAAAAACTCGTGACGCGCGGGAGCGGCTATATCGACGATTTAAGTTGTTTAATTCATTATATACATTTTGTAATTATTGAAAAAAAGAAAAAAATTCATAAATTTTGCATCAGTTTCAGATCGCCTCACATTACTCCGATATGCCGATGCCAGTCTACACACACTGCAACTTACATTATGAAACCTGGGAGTCGATGGGTGTATCGCAACAGTGTGTATGGACCGCTCAGTTTTAAATTCTGAATAACTTCCAACATTTTCAATCACTACCTAATTATTGTCAACTTAACATAAGAAAATTGTCTGTCTTTGTTGGACTACTTATCTGTTATATAATGGCTTAATAATTTCAATAGGCAGAATTTCATGGTACCATTTTTTGATTTTCGTTATCAATATTTGTATTCCGGGTACTGTTAAGAGGAATCTGTGCCAATTTTTTTTTCGAGATTTTTCCCATCTTACAAAACTTTCAGTCCGGTTATAAAATACTTATTTAAAAAATTTAAATATGGCAATTGTAAGATATTATTTATATGAACAAATGTAAAATACAAAATGACTTCTCCATGTAATAAAAAAATGTTCCAATTATTTATTTAAACTTTCTCTAAAATCAAATTGCATAGTTGTATCCGGAGAAACGTGTCGGGAAAATCGAGATATTACTATTCTTCGCTATACAATATATATGTACATGTGAAAAGAATAATAATATTAAAACATGTGGTTTATATAAATAAATTCTAGAATAAATTATGTATTGCTTTCACATTTTTATTTCACAGTAGTGTTTATTCCAGATTTGTTTAAAAATATCACGAGCGTCGATCTAATTCGTATTTCCCACGCCTACAACGTGCGACGAACAACTAAGCATTCCACTATAATGTATGTTTTTAATTTTCAGTTCGGTAAATAGCATCTTTTTACTAATTTATGTCCCAACTTATATTGAAAAATAATTGCTTAATGTATTACAAGAGGCTAAAATCAAGAGAGAAGACTTTGTATATTTCAGTAACTTGTCAACAATGCATACTACACGATCTGGTATACTGACGGATCAAAAACATCAAGCAGTACCGGAGCAGGAGTTGCGGGAGAACAACCAGGGACAGACATTAGCCTGAACCTTGGAAGTATCGCAAAAGTGTTCCAAGCCGAAATCACAGCAATAGACGTCTGTGCACAAGAAATGATACGGAGGGCATACAAAAATAAGAGAATCCGCATCATCACTGACAGCCAAGCAGCCCTCAGAGCTCTGGAAGCAGTAGAAATATGATCTAAAACAGTAAAAGACTGCCTGGAGTCCCTGGGTAAACTTACAGAACACAACAGTGTACAACTGGAGTGGACACGAGGACACCAGGGAAATACGGGAAACGAAAAAGCAGACATGCTAGCCAGAAAAGCCGCTAAATCAATTCTAACAGGTCCCGAACCGACCTGCGGGGTATCTTACAGCACCGTGAAAGGACTGGTAAAGGAACTATTAAGACAGAAACACTACTCGCACTGGATAGAGATACCGGGAATGAGGCAGTCACGCTTGTTCATCGGAGAAATATCTAGAGCAAGGACCAACGAAATGCTAAAGCTGAGCAGAAAACAGCTGAGGTGTGCAGTGGGAATATTAACAGCACACTGCACACTAAACAAACACCTAACCAATATAAGGGTGAAAGACAATCCAGATTGCAGGATGTGTGGTGAAGAGGAAGAAACTCCCCACCACATCTTATGCGAATGCCCAGCCCTAACGGCAATGAGACTAACACACTTCGAGGGACCACTTCTAACCCCGGAAGAGATAGCCAGAGCCCCCATAAACTTTATACTCGCCTTCTGGAACAGAACGGGTCTTATGGAGTAATGAGACTATGGGGTACAATAAGCTTAAGCTTCAGTACAGCGGGTAGTCAAAACCGCAACCCGTAAGGAACAAAAAAAAATACCACACGATTCAAATGTATTACTTATGTCTCCACTTTAACTGCGAATATCTTAAAATGGGCATGGAGAAAAAAATTGTAGTAAATATAAAGAAAAGAAATGAAGCAGTGGAAGTGGCAGTTCTGGGCTACGTTGCCATGGACCATGCACTGAATACAAGGAAATTGTTTGATTACAGTTTCAGTTCTACTGTTCAAATAATTTTAAAGCAATACCAATTCTATCCCTATAAGATTCATTTGGTCCAAGAATTAATGAAGATGATAATGATCAGAATTTGCAATTCTGTGAGCTGATAAGCGAACGGATAATTAATCTGAACTTTCTTGTTCACGTTTGTTTTTTCGATGATTGCTTATTTTTCGTAAATAGTAGTCAATCGACATTGTTGTTATAGGGCAGATTATAATCCAAGGATATTTCACGATGTATATATTAAACATCCAGAGAAATCAATTGTCTATTTTTGGTGATTGTGTTGTCGGACCTTTCTTCTTGCCTGGTAATTTGACTGAAACAATATTGATCCAATGTTGACCGATATTAGCGAGAGCGAAGAGCTTTGAAGATAATTTGATATTCCAACAAGGTGGTGACCATCTTATACCTTGCCTGCGGGGCAATTTTTGGACAAAAGATTTCTTGGTCACTGGATTAGAAGTAGAGGCCTTATTGAGGCGTTTGCGAGATCACCATCTCACGTATCTCCCTTAATTATTATTTAAGTGGGCATTTGATGAGTAAAATTTACGCAATCCAACTCAATTCTTTAGAAGATTTATGGCAACGTATCACGCATGAATGTCGTTAAGTTACTCCAGAAATGTTGGAGAAGGAGAAAGTCCGACAACATTTTGAACAGTCTCATTTATTACTGTAGGCATTTTGGTGGGGGACATTTCGAACATTTAATCATCTGACACGTAAGTAATATTTATTAAGTGCTAAATCATGGAAACTAATAGCTCCATTTTAAAAAGTAAGATGCCGTTGTAAAGAGAATTTAACATGCTTTAAAATGATACTTCACTTGATTCCTTTTGCCATTTGAAATTTTAGGAGTACTATTGGAATGTTTTCGGTTAGTCACACATATATTAGCGACTCCCATGTAAATTAGAGCCATGGGAGGACTATCCAGCGTTGGGCAAACCGGAAAAAAAATCCACTGAAATGTTAAATGTATGTTTTGCTTATGTATGTGTGGTTCACTTTAATTATCAGAAACACATGATGCCCTGTGGTATCTTTATTGGTGATTTGTAACTACCTACAAAATCATTTTCTTTAATTCTCATAAATACCCTTGCAAATACTTAATCAATTGAGAACAAATTTTCTTGGCTCATTCCATTGCAGGGAAATCAGAAGAAATCTGAATTTTTAAAACTTCCAGTATAACCAAATTATTTAATTCCTCTTATAAAACGCGTTTGATATTATTAAAAGGATTTCTACAATATGAAAATCTGAAAATGATATACTAACTGAGGTATTTGTGTAAATAAGTAATAAGTTAATAATAATAAGTGAATAAAGTGCAATTAAGCGATTGAACTATTCACCCTTATGCTACTTATAAACCGTGTAAGTTAAATTAATTATAGTTGCAGAAATCGAATTGCGAGCCAACATGTTTTTGTCATTTACGCAACGATGACATTATATTCTAATTAGGTGGTTATACAGGTTGTTTTAAAAACATGTGCCAGCGCTTAAATGGAGATTCTTCACCCAAAAATAAGTACTATCAATATGAGTCCTCTCTTGCGTCGTTTCTGAGATAAACGGCGTTATATAATTCTTACTTTTTCGGTTCTCTCAACATTTCTCCTAAAGGAAGACGAAATCGAAAAAACATCAAGAGGTAACTTTTTTACCTGTCTACATAACTGTGCAATCAAAAAGTGAAAAAGTCAGTGACGTACATATTTTTTGACAAAATTATTAAATTGCAAGCCCGTACTCACGCCCCTGAGGAAGCTATTTATATCATTTTAATACTAAAATATGTAGTATTTTAAGTAGCTGTCACATCTAAATATCATTCAAATTCCCAAAGTCTTTTCGAAGATATTTTGAAAAAGCTGAAAAACTAAGAAATTTTTAACGCCGTGAATTTCAGAAATGAAGCAAGAGTAGACACATGCTAATAGAAAATATCTGTCTTATTTTTTGGCGAGGAATCTCCCTTTAAGCGATGGCACATGTTTTTAAAACACCCTGTATACCGAATTCGATTGTTCAACCGTAGCGTCCACGCGTATTTAATTTATACTTAAGCTGTCGTTATTTCTTATAAGTTGTGGTGTACTGTGAGTACCTATCCACATAATTTTAAATATTCCATTAATCTGTTCAAAGAAATTTCATCCTATCACAAATCAATGATTGTGATAGAGTGTTTCCCTATTTGTCACATTTTTTGTTTGAAACTTGAAAGGAGCTACCAAGCGTGTTATTCAAATTTGATTTTCGATACCGATCAGTAAATTATAATTATGACTTTAATACATAATAATTAAACTTCAAAAAAAAAAAAGAAAGTAGTTAATAGACCGACACTGCAGAACTTGTATAGTACACTCCATATATATAACATTTGTTTACAAAGCCATAAATTATACGATTGTTAACGACAAAAAGCACCGACGTTTTGAAAATAAAGGTACTTGTGTAAATAAATGATATAATATTGATGGAATCCACCTTACCTATCTATTGATGCAAATTTCACAAGTAAATCAAAAATAACTCCAAAAATAACTTAAAATTTATATCATTTTTACTAAATTATAACCTAATGGATACTTAACTAATACATCTAAATTGGATTATAGGTAGTTTTCACTTTAATTTCTAATATAAAAAATGGGCTTAGCCAAATTGACAATTTATATTTGATTTTTTATTAAAAATTTTTATATTTTGACATGTTAAAGTTGATATTCATTTTTTTATTATGTAGGTACCTATTTACTTTTTAACGAACTAAATAAATGGAAGAATAAACTGCTTTTAAAAATAGAAATGCGCATTCCTCTTTAAATACCTTCGAATCTTTTTATCTTGTTAGTTAAACACAAATACTATTACAATGCTTACAACAGTCTACAATAAACAACCCAGGCATGTAAGAAGCACATAATTCCCATATCACCAGTTTAGTCGCTAATATTTTACTAGTTAAACTGTTAATCAACCCCCATAAAAAAAAAAAAAAGTTTTTACCGTTTCAATTATCACCATTTCAAGAAAAAAATTGATAATCCTTGATGTTATCCTATTAAATATCACTTATATTTAAACTTCAATAGTGCCCGTAATAAAGAGCACATCTCACTAATAAAAACGACAATTATTACCGGTGATATTTAATCAACAAACACGAATTTGAACGTACGACGAAGTACCCACGGACAAAACTGAGCGCGCCGCGATTGCAGCATTTTTAGACGAGCGAGCGAGCAGAGGACCAGACATGGAGGGAGAGAACACGTGCTATCGAGGGAGTGTGCCGACAAGAAATTAACAGAGGGTAGCTGAAAAAGGTCCAGATGACCGAAGGAGGGTGATAAAGTATTCATCGATTTTCTGAATGTACTATTCAATAGAAGATTATAAAATAATAAAACAGGTTGTAGTGTGTAAGGTGGTATATAAACAGTTGATGCGAACTGTAACAGGAAACAAGACACAACGTACTTTTTGTATTTATAAGATCTATTTTCTATTCTCTATTAGTCCATTATCACGCTAAAAAAATCCCCAATTTTTTATTTTCAAACACTTCTCTTTTATAATATTTATTATGCAACCTAATAAAACAGTCATAAAATTAAGATACTAGACTTTTGGAAACCTCAGGCTATTATTAGTTACAATAGCAACAAAACTTGAAATAGTTTAACCAAACCGCATAATTATGTCATAAATCGTCATGGCCGTAGCCAAATTTTTTTTCGGAGGGTGCTTAGTAAAGGAAACAACTCAGGCATAGTTTGTGTGACTCAGTTGGATCACAGGTTAGAGGGAATAAACTGTGGTCAAATCATGGAAGAGAAAAAGGATTGGCATCAATTGCAGTAAATGTAATATCAGCAGTGTTTTAACTCCTCCTTTCTCTCTCTCCTTGAAACTTGTGACGAGACAAAGATTACTCTCCTTTGCATAATAATAATAATAACAATAATAATAATAACAATAATGGTCAAGAAAAACACTACATGGCAACCACTACAACATCATGCAAAACCCAAACATAGACAAACAACTTTCATACAAATGGCTCACAACAGGACAATTCTTCCTAGAAACAGAAGGATTCGCTCTGGCAATACAGGATAATGTCATAGCCACAAGAAACTACAGAAAATATATAATCAAGGAAACCATAGATACAGACACATGCAGGAAATGCCACCAATACAGAGAAACAATAGAACACATAATAGGAGGGTGCAAACTACTAGCGGGAACAGAGTATACAGACAGACACAACACAGCAGCAAAGATTATACATCAAGAACTCGCAGTTAAACATCAACTCATACAAACACCATACTAAAATACTCACCCGAAAACATAGAATATAAATTATACTGGGACAGAACACTACATACAGATAAAACAGTCACAAGCAACAGGCCAGATATCACACTTATCAAAAAAGAAGAAAAGAAACATATATAATAGACACTGCAATACCAAACGATACAAACATCATACACAAAGAGCAAGAGAAAATTACCAAATTCACACCTTTAGCAATAGGACTGAAAGAGCTCTGGAAACAAAAAAGCATAACAATAGTACCAATTATTATGTCCGTTACAGGTATCACAACAAAGAACTTCCCCAACCACATTAGAACATTAGACATACACACAAACATTCATACAAGCATACAAAAAGCAATTTTACTTAAAACAACATCAATAGTCAGAAAATTACAATAATAAAGGAAGAACATATGACTTGGTCAAGACACGGCACATGTCACAATACTACTAAACGTGAGAAACACGAAAATAATAATAATACGAGGACTCTTGAGCCTGAAGTGTACGCATGGCAGAGTAGTACTGAGTATGGCATGTAACATCCTTAGGAGCTCAGTTCTCCTCTTGCGGTTTGTGAAACATCACGAAACTGTAGGAGTGGGAGCAAGATTGTCTCGCATTTGACATCAGACGAAGAGGCCGGCGATGTGCTGATGTAGAGTCAGTCACAGAACTTCAGCCAAATCGTCTGAAAGCCCGATTCAGAGCTGCCGAACAGGAACATCTGTTTGGTGCAGCATGGTGTCTTCTATAAGAACATAGAATCACTGGGTTTATCGACCAAGCTGACATTTGCCTTTCTAAGATCAGCGGGCTTAAGTCAGAGACCGAGGGATTCATTATGGCCTGCCAGGATGGTGTTATCAACACCTTGGTCCACCGTAGCCACGTGTGGCGTGTAGAGGTTCCTAATATCAACTGCAGGACCTGCCATCAGGCGTCGGAATCGCTCATGCACTTACTTTCTGCATACCCCATATATGTGATTCCGGACTACATCCACCTACATAACGCGGCGTTATGAGTGCTACACTACCATCTAAGGTACTCGTACGGGTCAGACCAGACACCAGTGCTGCCTTACGTCCCCGGAGATATTGAGTCCGTTGTCGAGAACGAGAAATGCCAGATTTACTGGAACTACTCGTTCCCGACTGTCAGGCTAATCCAAGCCAACAAGCCTGACATAGTCTTCCTTGACCATCAACTCAAGGTGATGCATATCATCGAGTTCTCGGCACCTGCGGAGAAAAACATCACCTTGAAGGCGGAGGAGAAACGGATCAAATTCCGCGATCTCTGGTACGAGCTCCAAGTGCTGTAGCCAGGCTACTCGGTAAAAATGGTCGTCCTAATACTCGGTGTACTCGGAGAGATAAAGCCTACGCTGCTCTCGGAACTAAAGATCCTACCGGTCTGCCAAAAGTCAGCCGAATGATTGGCAGGCCAAATACAGAAGGCGGTCATTCTGGGTTCTCTCCGTCTGCTTAGGGCACACGATTCTGATATCTACAGTCACTAACCCTGTGGGATGTGGGGAGTGGCTGTATTTAATGCGCCGGCGCAACTCCCGTGAGGCATTGGAGGCCACGGGAGGACTGTCCGGCATCGGATATTCCGAGAAAAAAAAATAATAACAATACTTTCATTAATCCAATAAATCATACAAGACGATATAGAACAGTTCAAAATTATGTCAAAATAATAATTATCAAAAGAAAATAAATTTACAAACGACAAAAAAATTTATGTTAATTTGAAGTTGATATTAGATATTCATCTACGGAATAAAAAGCACTAGAGAGAAGATAATTTTTAACTGCTGTTGTAAATCTTTTTATACTTACAACATTTTTAATGCTGACATCTAATTTATTATGAAAGTAGTACGAATATAATATGGTTGATTTGTACATATTTAATATATGATGCTAGGAGTGTTATCTGAGCTGAAAGCCAGGCTAGAGAAAAGATCGAATAGTCTCAAGATACTTTTACAGAAATAAAATTGTGTCACTGGAGTTACTAGGCTGACTTGAAAATTTGCTAGACATTTGATTTTATCCAAAAGACAATATTTGAATTTCTAAAACACAACTGATGAGATCATATGAAAAAGGAAGGTGAATATGAAAGGTTTGTTCTTTATTTTGACTGACAATAACGAACATTGCGAAATCCTGATGTCATTTTTCTGATTAATATTGAGAGCTAGCTGAACTCTCACAGCACGTGAATATCTTTTTGTGGCATTGGGAAAGAATCCAATCAACCAGAAGCGGCCCTCAGCCCCTACGCCGACAATATTCCATTTTTAATTTTATTTAGTATAAGCTCTATAGGTTATCAAAAAAAGCACAAATAGAAGAAAGGAAAAGATATATTATTAAACAATAAAGAAGGGAAGAAAGAAGGGACCACCCAGGAGCAAACGCTTTTCGCCTAGGGATCCGTCAAGGCGTTTTCAAATTGCATACTAGTTTAGGCTTCGAATAATAATAGGGAGAATAACAAAAGGTTAGACAGTAAGAACTATATGCATTTTATTTAAATTTAGACTACATTTTTATTCAGAAAATTTTTCAGATTGTGATGCGATCACGACAATGAACTAGTATAATCAACATATAGAAAATTAAATATGCTTTCATGATTCTAGATGTATGTATTACAAAAATCATTAAAAGAAATTGTTTATATAATTTGTTTATATGTAAATAACTGAATAGTTCATTTTAATCAACGTAAATTTGAATAAAAATTGGCTGCGCAATGACAACGTAAATAATTCCAACAACGTAGGTAATCAGAAAACCGGGTTTTCCAAATGCAACGAAACAAATATATGCCTACAAGGAAATATGATATTTATTTTGTAAATTGTTGTAAGTATTTGATAAGATTATTAACGTCATAATTACATTTTATCTTTATATATAAAAATTACTATTCTAGAAACGGTTAGTTATTGACAATAAAGAATTATGCAGTTAGTGGAAGCATCTTCATAAAAAATCAACTACTACTGCTACTATATTATGGAAGATGTCTAAGACTGAATGGTCATACACACAATGTTGTCATAAAAAATAAAATTAAAAAAAACATGCATTAATATACATATAAAACATACATAAACACATAATATAGAAAAGTTAATTTGATTCAACTAGTTACGCTATTCCAAATTTAATTTATTGAAAATTTTATGAATTTTCAGATATAGACAATTTTAGCAGTTTATTTGCAACAATAATATTATACTTTTCACATTTGAAAAGATGAATATAAGAAGCTCCTTGAACTCCTTGAGGAGAAATATTATTGATAATACAATAATGTCCATTATTATGGGGTAGAGAGTATAGGTTTATTTTACCTGCGCTTTTTATACATTTATGTATTTAAATGAGAAAGGTTTATAAAGACCGAAGCAAATAACAGAACAGCACAGACATCTGAAATTTCCGATGTCTACATTTTCTGCATTTGTTTACTTTTCGTACGTCATTTATTCGAGTAATAGTTGTTAAAACAACTTGAGGTTAGACGGGATAGACAATGATTCACTTTTATTTTTAAGACATTTTCAAAGTTTAGATAGCAAAGTTATCGAAAATATCGATTTTGTATGAGTATTTTTCTCATAAAACTCCATGTCGCAATCAAGATATATTTGATTAATCCAATTCACCGGATGTCGCAAACAATTTGTCCAATAAATTGGAAATTACTAGCGCTGCAGATGTATTGCTAAAATCAATAATGGAAGAAACAGTGACAAGGATTGAAGAAATTAACAGACATATTACAACTATTGTTTTACATATTCGTATGTAGGTAGATGTTAAATTTCCGGAATTATTTCTGGAAATATTCACACTACATTTTTTTATCTGTTTAATTTATTAGTATCTTACTGGTTAGCAAAACTTCCAGATTTTGTAAATTTTTCAAAATTTTACATCGGTTTTTATAACTTCGTTTCTACTTCATGATTTCCAGAATTTTAATGATTTCTATGTAGCCGTCTCCTTTCTACCTATATCGCTGACTATGAGAACAAAATATTACTTACCTGAGTAGGACCATAATAGAAAAAAATGAAAGGGAAGGAGAATTCCCAAAAAGCGGGAAAGAAAGTTCCCAAATAGTGTGAAGATATTTAAAACGGTTTTAGCACTTTGCTAACCGTTCTAATGACTATAACAATATACGTTTTTATTTGTTAACTTTTGGCAAAATTTGTGACGACATTGTTAGATCATAAGTTTTATTTATAACAAAAATTAACAACCAGTCCATCAACAGACATAGGTACGTGACGCACTTTTCCTTTCTTCTACGCCATGGATCCAAATTGTTCCAAAGTGTTAAGGACAAAGCATTCCTGATGAGATATAAATATCGAAACACATATCTGTGAATCTTTTAAAGCTTTAGTTTAACTTTCTACAAATGGTAATTTAAATTAAAAATAACATTAATTTGACAGCTATTGTACAGGGTCATCATGCGAAAATGTCCTATTTTGAAATAACTTGGTTATTTTTTGAAGTTATCAAAAAGGTGTAGACTTTCATTAACTAATTTTTTTCGCAAAATCCAAATTATGATTAAAAAAAAAGACAATTGCGCATCGTGTTTAAAAAATATGACATTTTACTTTATTTTTTAAATGCAACAACCTGTATATTTTAAAATATTTCGATTCAATTATTTTTTTGATTTCAAAAATACCAACGTGTAATATTATCTCCAGGAGTTTTTGAGATATTTGGATTTTGGTATTAAAATATTGTTAATGATTCTGTTAAATGTGGTTGCTTTTCAAAAGAAGAAGAATTAATCATGACATACTGATTTTTGAGGAATATTACTTTGACGAGTAAACTGCATCTTTATTTCAGAAATGACGCTATTTAGTTTTCAAAAGCAACTACTTTTAACAATACCATTAACGATATTTCGATACCAAAATCCAAACATCTCAAAAATTTTTTTGAGATAACATGAAATGTATAGGATTTTAGTAATCAGAAAAAGAAGGAAAATAGAATTATTTTAAAATACACAGGGTGTTCTATTTAAAAAACAAAGTAAGATGTCTTATTTTTTAAATGCGATGTGCATTTTTTTTATTCAAACTTTCAATTCTGTGAAAAAATTAGTTAATAGAGGTCTTTACACCTTTTTGCAAACTTCAAAAATAACCAAGTTATTCCAAAAAAAGGGCATTTTCGTGTGATGACCCTGTACGTAATATGCATGATATTATATTATTGTTTTTATAATGTAATACACATTGTAATAAATAATTAGTAAATTAGTTTTTGTAATTTAAAGCAGTTATAAACTTGTCTTTGAAAATAAGTCATTTGTAACAATATAAAACTATAACTAGTATTTTACGGTTATTAAACACAAGGTTACTGTTGTTCTTAATATCAGAAACTAGGTCGTTTAACCTATCTTTAGTTGGTTAATAAATGTTAATCATTCTTCAAAAAAATCGATATGTCTGTATTGCCCAGTATTCAATAGTGCATGTATTTTGGTATTCTGATGATAATAAATAGGGATAAAGAAAACGTTGGACAATCCGCAGCACTCTGTGCTGTATATATGGTTGCCAAGCACTTAGGCGCTAATGTTCCTTCTGGGTAATCTGTTTTTAAAATAGATTCACTATCCACTAGGCTTCAGTGATCGAAGCCATTAGGTATTTCATAAGGAAACAGATACATATGCTTAAAAACCAGTAAGGAGGCACACATTTTCTGTTATTTGAAAATGCAAATGAGCCCGTCAAAGGCTTTGCTTATATTACAGTGTATGTGCAAGGCATTGTTGTTTCTGTGATATGTTATATGATTTTCATTGGTATAATCCTTACTGAAAATATTGTTCAAATCTGACGTTTCAAAAGCAACGAAGAAGTATGTCATTTCCATTGAACTCTATCTTTCGTAGATAGAGCTCAATGGTCATTTCATGTAGAATTTTTAACACAGTTTCTTATATTTATGGTGCATGCGCCGATGCTAAATTAAAATATCGCATGAATTTTTATGTACGTTTTGATTGTCTGTCGGAACCAAATATAATTAATCCCCGATGAGTTTGTGTTATTTTACGAGATATTTCAATTTACACGCTGAAAATAAAATCCGTAAGATCGCTAATTGATACAAATAATTTTAATGCAGTTGAAATGTATTATATACAAAAGTATTTTAAATGTAGGTATTATGTACCTATGTAAAAATATAAAATACCTTACGTTAAGCCTGTGAATTAGCAGAATCAAGGAATATGATTTATTTTCCGGTATTTTCTAAATATTTTAATCAAACATGATGTTTAAATTGAGGACAAAATATTGCTATTATTCTAACGATTATATTAACAATATTTTTTAATTCTTAACATTCACGATGAATCTTAAATCTACAATCATTGCTAGATTTTTTCCTTTGGTAGGTTACGTGGTTCGTGTATGTAGTTTGAGATTGCAATATTCAATGTATTGATGTGTTGTTTTGTTTTCCGTAGTCCATGGTTTCTGTACTTCGACTATCATCATGAAACGTTAAGTTTAAAATCATTGTTATAACAATATACAATATGTGTATATTATAACAATATAACTAATTTAGTGTAATACTTTTAAAAAAATAAAGATTATTAATCAGATTAATCGCAACCTGATTTAATCGTTTAATAAATATCAAGGGATTTAAAAAGATCAAGAAAAACACATTCTTTAAAAACACTTTACAATGATAAATACAAATTTCTAATCTTTGCATTTTGGACATATTAAGTAAAAATTTTTGAGATAATGCCAACCTTGTCTATGTTATTTTTACTTCGCATGTCGTGTTGTATCAAATTTCACAAAAAATGTTTGTTAAATAAAAATATACAGTAGGTTTAAAATCTGAGAATAATTTAGTGAAGATAAAGTAACTAATGATCAACATAAAAATGGAGATAGCTACTTCAGGAGTTTATGGATGTTCTTGTAACTTCAAATTTAAGTTCTTGCGCATGGTATGTAGTATAAAGATGAGTGGATGTCGCAGAAAAATAATTTCGCCAGCATTTCTCTACGCTTCGTCTTAGTGGTGGGCTTGACACAGACTACTTCATTTTGGGGCCTTTACTGTATTACTTAATTTTCCATACTCTCCAGAAATGATATCATGAGAATACCAGAAAACGGTAAAAATAGTTTTGCTAGATGAGGGACGGAATTAAAATTTATTATTTCCAAATCTAAGATACCTCTTCATCCATTCTTCCATCTAATTGTATTCATCGATTTAAAAGACTTTGATACACAGCAAAATACAGTGCAGGTTCAAAAACGTGGACACATATGGGACCAGGTGGCGTGCAACTTTGGGAGTTATCCAGATTTGCGAATAGCTATTTTTAAAGGGTTAGTTTTTTATTTTATACCCTTCATGGCACTTATCATTAAGTCTAAATGTTTTTTGTTTACGTTTACTACTTCTATAATATAAAATAGGTTAACAAAACTCACAGCACTCAATTTTAATTTTAACCTGAATAGGGGCAAACAGGTGGGTATTTTATTCTGTCTCGAAAACATCGGGTTTCCGAGTTTTAGAAGCAAGTGTCCGGAAGAGTTGCCTGTGCAGGTTTCGGAGCGTTCAGACTAGAGTGTGTCCGGAGATCAGAAGCTGTACAATAAACATAATGGACAAAGATAATATAGACTTAGCAATAAAGTACTGTGAAATGGCCATGTGGCCAATCTCATGTTTATATTTATATTACATCATGACCAAGCGTAGATCTGCCATTTAAGGCTAACACAGTCTCCAAACGTAAAGGTAAAGGTGTTACATCTTATAACTGAACAGGACAATAAATCGTTGGTAAATATTAATGTAGGGGACGTTCCTGAAAGGCGATAATAAAATTACTTATTTCTATGATCTGGATTTCACAACAAACGAGCATTCTCGAAACACGACAATAAACACTTATTTTCGTCTACGGTCGGTGTTTACCAATATTTCACACTTTCAATTCTACTTATAAAAACCTCAATCTAACATACCTCCTGGAAACACAATAATAATAATAATTATCTAAGTTTACAATAGGAATTCTCTAATAGTAACACTTTTAATTCAACTTAGAATAACCTGCTATTTAACAAGGTATCTAGGACAGCAGTAAAGTAAGAAATTATCACTTTTAACCCTTTTACATAAATATTATCTTACCTGTCTAACAAATAATAATAGTCTTATCACACCTCTCGGTAGATACACATTACGTATCTTCACGCAACTGTAATTTTTCATATTTATGTGGTTTTCGTTAATAAAAAAACTTCTTCAGATTTCAAGTTTTATTTAATAGCACAGCACTACAATTAACATCAGAAGATATTTTTCAACTTTGAACGCAAGTAAAGAAACTATAAGACATAAGAGATTCTGGTCCTATGTCGATTTTCATGCTTAAATTTGGAAGCACTTGATTCAGTGGTTCCGGAGATATTTCGAAAAATATGGTTCCATCGCGACATCTTTGCTTGCTTATATCATAAACTGATGTTATATTTAAGGTGTTCTATCAATTCCCTAGGATTGGCTGATTAGTTTCTGGGCACTTTGTTTAGTTAGAAATTTAAATGTTTAACTTTTTTCAAAGAAAATTTGCCTTTTATTTTCTTGAATATAGAGCAATAAAATTATGGGAAATAAAATGATGATTGTAATGCTGATTAACTCATTAACTTTCTGTTAATATGGTCGTATTTTCTCTGTTTGTTTTTATCTATACATCATTAGATCGATCAATGTACTTACTTTGCGTAGTACGTTTTTTACAGAAATGAACATAAAGTCGTCATTACATTTCGATTTTCTGCTAATAATGAAATTTGAAAATTTAAGAAGATGACACACCAATATGTCAATTTTTATAAAGTTCTGCAGAATGTCTTAAAAAGAAATGAGAGCGAGAGAGAGCATATTGTGCAGTATTTAAGTTTTTCTCATATATATATACTTGATAACATCAAAATAGGTTATGAAATATATTTGCTATCTATTAAAATTATGGGAATTTGGAAAATTTTAACAATATAAAAATAACGGTATTTTTTGATAATTTGAAGAATAAACATGACAGTAGGTATTGAAATATGATAAATAAATTATTGCCAAGCACATGTTGTCTACTGAAACTGGTTAAAGCTTTAAAAAGAATAACTTTTCGGTTGCACTTTAGATAACACAATCAAGATTTGACACATCCTTATAAATATTTAGTGCCTTAATTCATTTTAACTTCCGGACATACTTTTAACCTACTACATCAAAAATAAAATATGACTTGTACTTGTATGTCTTTAAGTACTATTAATCTAAATATTTACAACCATTGACGAACTGTCTGGCTCATACGTTTTTTGTTTTTATGTTAAAATAAATTTTTAATTGCTGAAATATTAATATAACTGAAATTCAATCAATGGCGTACTTATCTTCTCCCAGATAAAATAAATATTTGAAATAAAAAGTTTCTAAAGGCATGGTGACTAGCTGAGACAAAGATCGTGTGTTTAAAAGGCTCCAGAGATGTAAGTAAAACGCGTTTAAATAAAGAAATTATGTCGAACCAAATACTACTGAAAGAAAAAACACGATAGATTTGTTGATTATTTATTTTTATAATCAGAAGTGTTAAAGCGACTTATCTATAGATAAACGCTTCAATTAATTAAGAAATTGAAAGAAAGTGTTGTTTGGTTATGCTCATATTTTTAAATTTTGGTGTAATCAAAATGTTTAGCAGTGCAAATACAATAAAATGCACTATTTTTGTGCATAATGGTAGACAGCTACAGTAAGCTATTGTTAGTAATAGTAGGTATATATATTTGGAAAATACAGTATAAACAGTCTTAAAAATAATCAGAGTGATCATGAATGATTCACAGAGCTAATTTAGAAAATTAACATTATATAAGGCGTTAAAGAAACTTTTGTACACTTTTATAGATAAAAAAAAATGAGTAAGTAAATAGTGGCAGTGTATTATTATTAGAGTTCGGATATCAGCGAGTCATTCCAGTGTTGTCTGCAGGAACCTTGATAAGAAATTCAAGTTTATGTCATGTAATTTTGTTTACATTGTATACATGTTTACATAACCATATAAAAACTAATTCGTTTATGTGTATTTATTTATTAATTACTTTAAAAAAACATTCTATGTATTTAAAAGAATTTTATTCAAATTGAATTTCGTTTAATAACATAAAACTGTTTGCGAATTAAGTAGTTAAGTGTCGATGTAAAAAGTGTCTTACTACAATTGCATGCTAACGGAGCAGTTGCTATTATAAATGCTCAGGAAGTTATTGTCGATCTCAGCGTCTAAAAAAATTTAAAATTTATGCACTCAAGCTATTCATGAATTCCTCTTGCTATAGAAAAACTTGAACGTCGACCAAAACCAGGAGAATTTACCATATTCGATGCGATGAATGTAGTGTTTGATCTCCGACAATACACGTATCCATTATTTGGAGACATCGCTGAACACGTAAACAAAAAACTAGAAAGTGTTTTATACAACAATCCTAGTTTTGTCACAGTTTATCGAATAGTAGACCGACTACAGAGCAAAAAAGTGGATTGTTTAGGACTCAAATAAATATGGCGTCTTTACGAATGTTCCCCTTTTTACTTTCTTATACCTAATATAAGGAGGTATAGTAATCGTCATTTAATTCGACCTCGAGATTTTGATTGATATATACGTTTTGAACCCACCTGAATACATTCTGACTATTTTCCAAATGATGTCTGTCGGTGTGTGTGTGTGTATGTGTGTATCTGCGATAACTCAAAAAATAATAATTGGTGAATTTACAAATTTGGCAATTATGATTTTCAACAACATTTTAGGTGACACATTAAATTTAGTGAATGTGGTACCACCAGAAGAGACATAATGAATGAAAGAAGAAGAAATGTACAATTTTGGGAAAAAAATAAAAAAAATATTACATTTCTGGACGAATCTCGATGAATTGTGATGAAAAAACATAACTTTATGGAAAAAAATCTGAAAATCGGTTGACCCGGCAGGCCATCTCTGAAAATTCCCGGTATTTTCGAGCTTAAAGCGCTCAAAAATATACGTACTAGTTAATTTTTGAGCTCTCCGAGCTCAAAGTATTATACACATACATTTTTGAGCTCTACGATTAGGTGAAAAATCTCGGTTATATTAAAAAAACACTTTTTTTGTAATTTTTGACTTGCGATATCTTTTGAACAAATTAACCAATCGAGATGAAGTTTGCAGCATTTAACGCAGTTCTTCAAGTACAAAAAGTTATGTTTGTACCAAAAATCGATGCGACAAAAATTTTGAATGTTATTTCAAAAAAACACTTTTTTTGCGAATTTTTCGTAATCGATATCAACCGATTTGATGCGGCTTCCAACGATCGACGTTGTTTTATAAGGAGAAGAGCTGATTAGATTTTGGAATTGATCGGTTCAGTAGTCTAAAAGATATTTCAAAAAATTTTAAAAAATTTTTTGAAAATTTTAGTTTTGAGATTTCTCAAAATCTATCGGGCCGAATCAGTTCTAATTCTCAGGAAATGTAAGTTGAGTCAACTCCTTTAGAATGCCGCAAACCGCGTTTCGATCGATCAAGTCGTTCAAAAGTTATGAGAGGTTTACATACACCGTACACACATACACACATACATACATACAGCCATACAGACACCATCGTGAGAACAGTCAGAATAGCTTTTTAGGACCTCAAAACGTCTGACAAAAACTCGATTTTCGAAAATCGGGATGAAACTAATAACTTCCCGATTTCTGAAAATTTTCAATTTTCTTAGCGGGAATTTAAAAATCTGTCCGCATGTCTGTAGTATTGCGATAGCAACCACAGTTTTTGAGAGAGCTTACAAATTTTACACACTTGTTCTAAAGGCCAAAGACAATGAAAAATTCGGTGATGAGCAAAATGGGCCAGCTGAAAGGAAGTCCACGGGACCCAAACATTTCGTATTTGCCTTTACAAAAAAATATATTCTTGATGAAAGGTTATAAATCATGTCTACTATATCAACCCAGTAAAATATATTTTCCAGGTACTTAAATAAAGCTGATGTAAATTGAAATTTTTTACACATTTGACCTCATAAAATGGGGTTAGGATAAATTTGGCAATTTGACATTAGAAATGACTAATTTAGTTACAAAAATGTCAATGTCAATAAGAAGTAATTATTAAAATATATGATATGAATTATTATTGACAGTATCGAATGACGCTGATAATTATTTAAAAATTTTAATGAAACATTTCAAGGTACGCTATTAAAATTTAATTGAGGTAAGTGAAGAATTAAATAGAATGTTTTTTTAGATCAGGATGATACTGGTATAAGTTCTGTGCTGGCCACCTCAGATATTTTAAATATGCTCTAATAACATCTGTCGAGTCAGAACGTTCGTTATCAACATATGACTGAATTTTTGCAGAGAGAAGACGGATTTTAACAGCAGAACTTATCGACAAACTTTTAATAATATATTTCGCTTGTACGGAATAATACTGCAGCAATAATTCTGATTATGTGTGCAGTGTAGCAAAAACAAATTATTGGTGTAAACTGCTATTGCCAGTATACTTTCACTTTACTACATCCACTAGTCATTTTGAGAACCTCTACACTAAAAGGTAAGCCACTGAAAGATATTACTTTGCAGTAATAGTTTAAAAAATACACACACCACAGGAATTATCGCATCACCATAAATTGATTTTAAGTTTGATTTTCTTTTGAATCGTTTGTTCGATTTGGATGATTTTTTTTTGAAAGATTGGTTGAGTCTTTGAGAATGTTACTGTCTACTGGTTTTTTAAATAAAAATTCATTTTTGAACAAATACCGAGTGCTACGATGATGTTGGGTTTTGGTCCACTAATTCGTATCACCATTTGGTGTACACTAGCAACAATTACAATTAATAGCTAACTTTAGCCTCATCTTTTCGTAATATTCTTTTTTTTGATTCACTTTTTTAACTCTGTTATAAGAGGAGATAAGTAGTTTTTAGCACAATGTTTTAACACAACTTTTATGCATGTTTATATGCATACATCGAAAAACTGAAATAAGTAGCAGGTAATGGCATGAAAAACAAAAAACTAAAAATAACGAAATCAGTTTGCAGTGTCAGTTTGTGTTGTGTGAATTGTTGCGATAGATTTCTATATTTCCTACTGTGGTTTTTTCGTAAATTTAAATTGTATCCTAAATTATGGCGTAATAAATGCTCAACATTATTTAACACGTTACTTAACTGAAGAAGACCATAAGAGCAATTGCCCTGATTGAAGGTGGGCGAAGTCAAAGGTACGTATAATTGGTGGTCAACAGAGTACCATTTCAAGAGTTATAAGGTGTTGTCCCTATAACACCGTCGTCTCACTAGACGGCAGTATTCTAGGAGGGAAAGGCAAGGACGTAGGAGAGTTACTACAGAGGTTGATGATCATTTCCTATGAGTGATAGCCTTAAGGACTTGACATTGCACTGCCCGAATACTTCAAACTGAACTCTTAGCAGCTGGAAATTTGAACATTTCTTTACAGACTGTAAGAAATCGTCTCCGTGAACAGAATATACGACCAATGGTTTCAGCAACAGGCCCACGGCTTATTAGGGCCCACCGTGTTGTCCGGTTACAATTTGTTACTGAGCACGTAGACTGGTGTCTTGAAGAATCAATGTACTGCTTATGGATGAATCGAGATTTTGCCTATTCTTCTCAGATAGATGTATACCAGTATACAGAAGGCCAGGAGAGCGTCATTTCCAATGCAACTTTCGTCAAACGGAAAGTTTTGGAGGTGGGTCAACCATTGTATGGGGAGGGATTTCTTTTCATAGACGCACGGAGTTAGTGGTAGTCAATGATGGAAGGATGAGGGCGCATCGATACATAATGGATATCTAGAACCTTATGTGATCCTATATGGTCCTTTCATAGGTGACAATTTGATACTAATGCGCGATATTGCACGTCCACACGTGGCCTGGATAGTGACAGAGTATTTAGATGAAGTCACTATAATAAATTGGCCAGCTCGCAGCTCAGATATTATTCCGATAGAGCACGTATGGGATCATTTAGGATGGGCAATTCAGGAAGATCGGATTCCACGTAAAGCATTGAATGAATTCCAAAATAAATTGGATGTGATTTGGAACAATATGGATGAGGAATATATATACATATACACAATCTCATTGAAGTTGTTTGTTTTTGAAAAAAATTAATGAAAACTGTATATTGTTGCTGTTTTGTCAATCCTGTATATATCCTCTAATAACAGAGATAAGAAAGTGAATAAAAAAAAGGGAACGTTACGAAAAGATGAGGCTAAAGTTAGCTATTAATTGTGATATTGTTGCTGATGCACACCACACCACAAATTGTTGGACCGAAACCCAACATCATCGTAACAACCGGTATTTGTTCAAAAATGAATTTTTATTTAAAAAATCAGTAGACAGTAACATTCCCGAAGAGACAACCTATCTTTCAAAAAAAAAAGATCATCCAAATCGAACAAACGATTCAGAAGAAAATTAACATCAAACTTAATGTCAATTTATAGTGACGCGTTAATTCTTGTGGGGCGTGTATTAAATTTTAATTGGTGTATAAATTAATAAAACATATTTCCTTGCGCTGACCCCGTTTTTGACATCATAACTCGTCTATATCGGAACTCTAATTATTATAATTCATTAGTCAACCACAGAGTTAATCTGCTACCAGCATAAGATATTGGTACTAAATAGAGCTGCTTATTAAACATTCTGGGAATGTTAGGACAAATGTTGTTAGTAATAAGTAATAACGGACATGATTAGGTTAAAGGTTATCTTTGTTTAAATTTACATTGTGTTTCTTAGGCTATAGTCTACAAAATCCACTAAGTTTACTAGATTATCTCACAATGCTCAAGTTATAAATAAAGGAAACCGAAAAAAGCACAAACAACCGCAGATACATATATGGGCCATCTGTCGATTATGGCAAAAGTCAAACCGTTGTGTTGTTAATGTCATTAATGTCACTTGTTCGAGAAAAGTATAACAAAACAAATTATTCTGAAATATCTCGAGGATTTACTAATGTGCTGTTTTAATAAAACCTTAATAATATTGATTAGGAAACGCTACTGTACAGTACTGCCCCTTTGATATTTCCTACCCCTGCTATCTACCTTATTTTTGGAGATACAAAAAGTTTTTTTCACATCATATTTGTGTGATTTTTTTTCTGAAGTTTTTGAATCTAACCGTAAAATCAATTGTACATCAAATTTATGAGATATGAATACATTTTCATTTATTTTTAATGGAACGCTTTATACATTTTGCAATATTCATATAGCGAATAATCTTTTGATTATTATAATATTGCAATAATATGTACCTGACTAGTAGTTTTTGAGGTATTTATTGTGGTAGTCAAATATGTTTTGACTTCGATAGGCTTTAAGGCGGTGTTAGCACTCCCTCGTCGCTACGACAGCTTTAAATCGCTGTTAAAAATTTTCTGTCAATAATATCGAAAAACGAAAACAACTGGTTCATTCTAAATATCATATAGATGTAATGTATAAAATTACAGGCAACACTAATGCGTTTTTTTTTAAACTTAGAAAATACGAATATTTTATTTGGTGTCATTTGTTGAAACGATGAAACTGAATAATCGTATTTCGGTATTGCCTGTAATTTTATATATCAAATCTATATGGTATTTAGAATGATTCATATGTTTTCATTTTTCGATATTACTAACAGAACAATTTAAACAGCGATTTATAAATTTAAGTTGGATATCTGGTGGAAACGCAACCATAATAATTAATTGTTTGATTGTCAGGGCATAACCTATCTGTCAAAAATATTATCAAAAATATTTTAAAACATTGCTTGGAGCTAAAGTTTCAAAATGTATTATTTAAATGAAGAACGCTAAATAATAAAAATGCGTGTGTTGAAAAGTTTTTGTTTTTTTGTAAATAAAATACTTGATTTTGGTTATTAGTTATTATTATTAATCGGCTCGGTGGAGTAGTTGGCTAGAGCACGCGCTAGCGTGACTACATAATGTCTCTATCGTAGCTTCAGGTTCGAATCCGGCCAACGGCACTGGCAATGTCGATGGGATGATTGTGTGTTTTTTTATCAGTGTAACCCTCGTCCGTTCAACTTCGGTTTTGAATTCGGGATTGTCGAATTTCTGTGGTGTTCATTTACTGTTTATTTAAATATTGCTTTAATTGTTATTTTCAATAAAAGTTACAAAAATATATTTGGTTTCACAACTGTTTTTCTTCAATAATTAATTAGTCATTCAGCGTTACTATAAAATATTTTTGAAAGGTAGGTTATGCTATGAAAATAAATTAATAGTATATTATATACCTAGGTTGAGAAGTGAGCTTTTATTTACCGAGCACTTTTATATTCTGAGGCGCGTAGCGCCGAAGGATATAATGTGCAAGGTCTATAATGGTCTTCTCAATCGAAGTATATATAGAATTTTTTTTACTACTAACATTGACATATTACCATATTTGATTTGATTAGATTTTGATATTAGTCATTTCCCATTTATTTTCAAATATTTCGAAATATCAAGTAGTCTGGGAGTTTAGTTGTCAAACTGACAAAATGAAATTAATGGAATATAATTTTAGATATCATTTTCAAATGTTAGATCTATTAATACAGGAAATGCAGGTATACACATGATTTGCCATAACTGTAAAATTAACTATAACTTTAAATAATTTTTTATAATTTACATCATACCACTTACCGGTGTTGATTTTCCGAGTTTATTTGTTTTTTGCTTAGAATTAAGTTAACAAGTTTCTATTCATTTCATTAAAAATATAGAAAATTTTTCATTATTTACCTAGGTGGTTTTTTATTATAATTTTTTACCTAGGGAGAGAAATATTACTTCTCATTAGAGGAATGGAGTAAATAATGGTGATTTCTCAGGTTAGTAGTAAAAAAACAATTATAACGTATTGAATTCAAGCATAGTTGACTACTATATGGATATCTTGAAAACCAATTAGGTTACACTATTATATACAATCAGAATAATATTATCTATCTAAATATTTCAAAACGTACAGGGTTCTGTTCAAAAATGTTGAAATTGTATTCAAATCTCATTAATTTGATGGTCAATGATGACATAATCAAAAATCACAACTTTATCTTCAAAAACAGAGGTAGTAAGGGTGGGAAATCTCGGAGGGACATTCTGTACATTAGTCTACACTTTCTTCTCGAAATTAATTTAATTGCTAGAATATAAGCCAACATTCTTGCTGTATAAAAAAGACTCTTTTATTAAAAATAAAGATATCACAATTAAACAAATTTAGTCCAAGGAACTTTAATCTGATATATTAATGAACAATGGTGTGTTTCATATAAAACTATTATTATACATACAGAATAGACATATAAATATAAAAAGATGCGGGCACCGAAATGTAGGAATCATAAAATATTAAATGGTGGAATGGGCCCATTGAAATTAATTGGAGTATAGATATGGGGATAGATAAGTAAATTTTTATGTCACAAATGGTAGTAATGTATAATATTTTATACATAAAGTTCATTCATTTGATTTAGTTGAGGTTCTAAAAACCATTTATAAAGAATGAACAAATAGTAATAAACTTATTTTCCGGTTAATCATGTTAAATAACTTGTGGTTAATATGAGTGGAAAGTATATTTCTTACAAGTAAAAACTGTGGTTCTGTAGTATAGTATGTATATTGACTTAAATATTTCTCTACTTAAATAGATTTGTTATTCTAATCAAGAAGGCAACGATCTCATTTACCTATAATTTATGATAGAACGTTGGAATGAGAAGTATGAATAAATTATAAACTAAAGTAGCTACTAAATAAATTTCCTTGAATTGTTCTTAAGAAAAACGGTATGTATACTGAAGACAAGAAGTATTGTATATATTTATTTATATCAATTTAAAAATATGAAGAAAATAAATTAGCACCTTCATTTTTTCAGAAACCAACAACGGTCCAATATATTTCTTTACGACGTTACTTTCTTATACGATCGTTTTATTTTTAATTACCTATTAACTACGACTAATAGAAAGAATATCGTGTTTTTACGTTTTTAGCAGCATTCAGAAATACAGTACATTATCATTAATATAGCATTAAATAATAAATGATGATTAAAAACTGAGGGCGGCAATGTTTGGGTCTTAATGACACGATGAAAAAATGTACAGTTTTACATTAATTATAGATCGTTTTAGACAAGGACAGATCGTGGTCCCAAATCTGGAAAAAAACTGACATATTTTTGCTGTTTCCAGTAATTTCAAAAGTATAAACAGTCACAAAGTGGCCTCGGGCACAGGATAATTTTAGCTTCAATTACACAAGGAAATATTGCGTAAATTATATTTACTGAGGATTTTGAGGAAATATTTGTCCACATCTAAAATGGATATCTATAACTTTCCATAACCTAATAAATCTGGCTGAATATAGGGGGACAGGTAGACAAATTAGTAACAAGCTGATCTCGGTGAGAATATTTAGACAACAACGTCCTTTTTAACTTGCCAAAATTCCCATTCGCTCAGTGGGAAACTTCAAAAAAATATTGCCGCCATCTAGGATTTTTCTGTTTCTGTTTTTTTTTTGTATATCTTAGTAACTATGCGTTTCATGAAAAAATACAAGAGGCATTCTTTCAAACCTTAAATGACAATAATAATAAGTACCTCTAGTTTTCTATATTTTATACTATCATTCTTATCTGAATGTGCTTCCAATACATTTACAATTCTGGAGCAAGAACAGCATTGAATTATATAACAGTGTTCTTAGGATTAGAAGCAAAATAAATATTTTTGCTTCTAATACTGTTATTTTGTCCATAACGAAAAATTAAAGAAATATGGTGATTTTCCTATCTGCAAAGCTGCAAAATGTGTCAAAGTAACCAAAATATCTGACATACAGGACAAACTGTAACATCTAAAGGACTATATCTTGTTTTTGAATACCATATCAGGGTGATACCACATCCTTTGTGGTCAATAAATCAAAATTTTGCCGGTTTCTACTGATAAAAAACAAGGAATTCTGTAAAGAAATTGAGGTGTTTTTAAATAAAATTGTTGAGAAATCTGAAATAGTGAAGTCAGGACTTTGATTGATTTTCTCGCAACTAATATGTTATCTTATCATTATCGACTTTCTAGGTTCAAGAATGGGTTGGCAACCATCTCGATCAAGGTGCGGCACCTTCAGATCAATTAAAATTAGTTTTTTGCAATTACAGACAAAGTCATTGTGCCAAAAATTGTTCATGAAGGAAAGTGAAACTGAATCGTTCTCTGAAATGTGGCCAATGTTGTAGTATCAGTTGTATGATTTCTTATTCTGTGGAAGAGACGAAAACAACGAAGAACATTTTTAGCACAAACTGTTTATCCCAAAAACATTTTTATAGCAGACATTCATCTTTTTTTTTAATAATGTCCTCTTTAGATCAGACAAGCTTTATTACACGCTTCTTAACCGAATGTCAAAAAGTCAAAGTATGTAGGTAAGAAGATATTTGTTAAATGCTGTGTTTGTTGAAACAAATATAAACTTTTATATATCCTTTAGTTTTAAAGCTAGAGATATGAATCTTACACCAAATCATAGAATTTTGTATCCTAAATCATAAAGGTATATTTAATTTTTTTTCGTAAAAATAGTAATTAACGAGAAATTTTTTGAAAAAAAACAAGATGGCCAAATTTTTCTTACTATATAATTCTTATTTTTCACTTTAGGAAAAAAATATTCCAATAGAATATATTTATTCCTCAATTCTCCACAGAAAAGATATCTTGAATTTATTTCATAAAGTCCGTAGTCAGTAAAATATCTCAAAGAAACCAAAAAATCTAAGATGGCGACCATTTATTTTAACTCCCCACTGGGTGTGAGCAACTGAGAGTATTAACAGGTTAAAAAGGACGTTATTGACTAAACATTCCCACTGAAATCAGCTTGCTACTATTTTTTTTATTTAGCCTAGACTATTGTTTAGTGTTTCAGATGGTTAATGGCAAAATATTAAAGTAGAACTTAATTACTTGTTTATGAATTAAAGTCACATGTTAGAGCAATTAATAATTGTTTCATTCGTCTACATAAAATACTGTTGAACGAATAAATTCCATTATTATATTTTGTTTAATCTATGCCTTGTTTGTAAGTTTGATGTTAAGCATAGCGTTGTTTGTTGATGTGATTGATATGGAAAACCACACACGCATGGCCTATGAAAAAGAGTTAGATTAGGAATTACTATGTATTAAATTATGATGACATATTGTGGATAATTTATAAACAATTTCATGAGCTTTTGCATTTTGTTGCTATCGCCAAGAAAATTAGGAGGAAGTGAAATATAAATAATTTTACACTTAGAAAATAATTCTCGTGAGTGTATTGTTTTAATGAAAGTTAACAACATATAAAAAAAGGTCCTGCGTTATCTCAGGCTAGAGCTAGAAAATAAAAATAAAAAAAAATCATGTTTCTAGTGGATTCGTTGCAGTATCTCCTAAACGAGACGGAATATAATTCAAACGGATAATTCTGTTGAACTTAAAATGTTCTGTTTGTCAAAAATTATTGTTTTTGACAGTTTCAAGTTAAGCAATTGAATAAAAAGTACTTGCTAGTATAGAGAATTCTGCCTGAAAATGTTAATTTTTTTTGCAGCCATTTAAAGAGTTATTTATTTTGTCTCTTTTCTCACATTTTTGCAGAAAAGATTCATTCATTTTACGAAATAGGAGAGCATGAAATTTTCCACAAAGTGGTTTTTTCATATTTTTCTCTTAAGCAACGAAAATCTTGCGTCAATTATTCTTTAAATGATGCTACAGCTACATAAATTATCGTGTTTATGAATTAAAAGAAATTGATTTGTAAAGAATTTTTTTGAGAGAAAACATCAAGAAATGCTATTTTAAAAAATGTATACTCTACGGTATTGTTGTGCATAGTATCAAAGAAAAGATCACAGTAAAAAATGTACCTCAAAATACTGACGATCAGTTATTACTTTAATTTTTGATTTTCATTTCAATGGCGTATGCGCTAAATGTGTCTATTTGATGTAATTTTCACCTCTGGGCGTGGTGTATTTCATACTAGATAACTTTTAATATAACTTACGCTTTCTTTTCTTTATTTTTTTAGTCGATATAACATTCCACAATTTGTTTATGTGCGTTATTAACGTTCTTTGCGTTTGCCAGATATCTCTAGATAGATATCACCGAAGCAAAGGCGGAAATTTTATTATTGGTCAAGATATCTAAGGGACATTTTTAAACATTAAAAGTCACTCATGTTATCGATTCATTCGGTTCTATTGTATTGCAGATAAAATTTATCTAATTCTCTTCTACTAATTTTATAATACATATTAGAAATAGACTCATTAAATATGTAAGAACCTATGCAGTTGGCGTGTAAAGTTTGTCAAAAAATTGTCAAAACTTCAAAAATCCACTGTTGGTGAAATTCCGCAATGGTAATTACATAACACAAGAAGTAAGGATAATACAGTTTTCTTAATTTTACATTGTAAATTTTTTACTTTCTTATAAAGAGGTACAGTAATTGTGATTTTTTTCGACCTCGAGATTTTGATTGATATATACGTTTTGAAACCTCCTAAATCTATTCTGACTATTTTCCGAATGCTGTTTGTCGGTTCGTGTGTGTAGGTTTTTGCGTATGTGTGGGGGGTGTGGATGTGTGTGTGTGTGTGTGTGTGTATCTGCGATAACTCAAAAAATACTAATGGAATTATTCCCAAATTTGGCAATTAAGATTTTCAACAACACATTAAATTTGGCGAATGCGGTACAGCCAGAAGAGACATAATGAATAAAAGAAGAAAAAACGTACAATATTGGAAAAAAAGCATAAAAAAAATTATTGCATTTCTGGACGACTTTCGGCGAATTATAATGAAAAAACAGACTTTAGGGAAAAAATCGGGGTGCATGTCTGTAGTATCGCGATAACAGCCACAGTTTTTGAGATATTGGAGATAAAACTTTCAAATTTGGTACACATGTTTGAAAGGCCAAGAACAATGATAAATTCGGTGATGGGCAAAATTTGCCAGCTAAAAGGAGGTCCAAAGGTCATAACTTTTTTGTACCTGACTACAAAAAATATATTCCTGATGAAAGATTATAAATCATGTCTACTATATCAAGCCAATAAAATATATTTTCCAAGTGCTTAAATAAAGCTGATATAAACAGAAATTTTCTACACATTTGACCCCATAGAATGGGATTAGAGTAAATTCTGCAGTTTGACATTTGAAATGTCTAATTTAGTTACAAAAATGTCAATGTCAATAAGAAGAAATTATTAAAAAATATGACATGAATTATTATTCACAGTATCAAAGGACGCTGATAATTAATTATTAAGCAATTTTAATGAAACATTTCAAGGTACGCTTTTAAAATTTAATTGAGGTAAGTGAAGAATTAAATAGAATGATTTTTTTAGATCAGGATGATATACACTGGTATAAGAAAGTTATGTGCTAGTCACATTTGATATATTTTTTTTGGAATCGATTTCTGCTGGTTATGACATCACCAATATTTCTTTAAATTGCAATACTAGGTTGTCATCACGTAGTTTGGTCGTACTTTATATTGTCTAAATGATGGTGTAAAAATATTTGTATATTACATAACAAAGAGAAAAATAAGTTTAATTGAAACAATGTTCTTTTAAACAATAATTTTGTCGTCTTGGGTGAAATTATTTAAAATCTTCCATTTCGATGCATTTTCATAATCTGGTATAATCTATCTTTTAGTTATTCATATTTATGGTGATAACTGTAAACTGCAAATATGAGAATTTCAATAGTGCACTGATTTCAAATTAAAAAAAATGTATTGTTTATTGAAACAAAAACTACATCATTCGTCAATATTTCAAACGTTACAAAGGAATTAAACATGTTATGGCGAGCATTAAGATTAACTCTTGCATGAAATTAAAATATTTCAAAATACTTTTTTGTTGATAACTCGGTTGGCAATTTAAAAGAATTGTCTATTATATTACATTATTTGAATATCACTGATTATTTGCAAATTATTTATAATCACAAAGCCATTTTTGTAAAATTATATTGATGAAAAACGACAGTCGAAGCAAGATGAAAAAACGGAGGTGGATTCATCGTGACTCTGAACTAACCGCCTGCGCTATGACTATTTGTGACACCAGGAAAGCTTCAGTTTACCACTTTCGGGATTCACACACAATACTGCTGCTGTTAAACTGATCTTAGTAGCACTTTTAATGTTTTATGTTTAAATACGTTGTAATACGTTTTATTTGCTATTATATAAAGTTAAATGTCCTCGCTGACTCATCAACGCAGTGCCCAAACCGTAACAAATCTTGAAATTTTAAAGGGATGTACCTTAGGTGCTAAGACAGTCCATTAGAAGGGATTTCTTCGAAAATTCCTTCTAAGGGGGTGAATTGAGGGGTTAACTTTTTCACTCAACGCTTTCAGCTACAACCTTAAAATTTGGTGAGAATATAGAACTCAACTCTAGAGGAGTAAAATAGGGGTTAAAGTTTAGAAACGGGTCTCCTAAACCCTTAAACCCAAACAAAGCCGGGTAATTTCAGCTACTGGGAAACATCAAATTTTGGTACAGATACGTAGACGATGTGTTGGTCTGTTTTACAGGTACATTGAGGCAATTAGATATCTTTCTAAACTTCATAAATAGTATTCACCCCCCTATATTAAATTTACGTTACGGACAGAAAAAGATAATAAAATCACTTTCTTAGACCTAACTTTCACGCGGAACAGTAACAAAATTGCATTTAATATTTACAGAAAACCGACATTCACAGATACCACAATACATCACTGAGTTCTAAATCTCATAAACTAACAGTCCATAATTCTATGATACACATAGCTCTATCATTATCTCTTTCAGAGCAAAATCTAAAAACAGAATTAGACACTAAAAAAACAATAGCTTTCAACAAAAAACAATAGAAACTTTCATTAATAGAAAACAATTAAAACTAGCATACCACAGTATGTATCCATATGTCAAAGATAAAAGAAGCACTACGTATGTCTCGTTAACATATTATCGAAATATTTCAGAAAAAATTGCCAACATCTTGTCACAACATAATATTAAAGTTAGTTTTAAATCACAGTCACAACGTTCACAACTTTTGTTTAATGCAAAAGATAAAACTGATAATCTGGAGAAATCTAGAGTTTATAATCTAGCATGCCCAGATTGTAATGCGACTTATTTAGGTCAAACTGGCAGAACATTTAAAATTTGGTATAATGAACACTTACGTTCTTTTAGACTTCATAAAACTGATTCAACTTTTTCAAATCATTTTTTTAGAATCTAGTCACACTTTTCCAAAATTAGAGAACCTAAATATTTTACATACACACGAAAAGAGCTTTAAATTAAATTTATTAGAGTTTTTAGAAATATTCAAATATAATCACAGTGAACCTAATAAATTTCTTAACGACCAGTTGGATCTATATCATACACCTCTCTTTGATGTATTTAAACTATAAAATTTCCATTATCTGAAATTTTTTTTGTTAAATTCTTAGATCTCCGGGCACCCTAGGGTAAAAAACTTGATTAATCCGAATTGAATTTGTAAAATTTCCGTAACTTCATTTGTATTTTAAATACTTAGATAATCCGGTCAACTTTATAGGTATAAAACTGCAAAAATTCTTTTATGTCATTCATTCACCTGCAATGAATCGTTTGAAAATTACACATACTGTCGAAACTGCAGTAACGTTTAGTTACAATAAAAACAGTGATAAAAACAAAGTAATGTGTTTTATTCTATCATATATTTTATTGACTTGATATAGTAGACATGATTTATAATCTTTCATCACGAATAAATTTTTTTGTAAAGTCAAAGACAAAAAAGTTTGGGTCCCGTGGAAGGAGCTGGCCAATTTTGTTCATCACCGAATTTATCATTGTCTTTGGCCTTTAGAACATGTGTACCAAATTTGAAAGCTTTATCTCAAAAACTGTGACTGCTATCGAGATACTACAGACATGCGGACAGATTTTTTCCATAAAGTTAAGTTTTTTCATTATAATTCGTCGAGATTCGTCTAAAAATGCAATAATATTTTTTATTTTTTTTTCCAGAAATTACCTTTATTATTCTTTCATTCATTATTCTCACCTGGTGATACCACGTTCACAAATTTAATGTGTCATCTAAAATGTTGTTGAAAATCTTAATTGCTAAATTTGGGAATTCCCCCATTAGTATTTTTTGAGTTATCGCGGATACACACATACACACATCGACAGACATCATACGGAAAATTATCAGAATGGATTCAGGATGCTTCAAAACGTATATATCAATCAAAATCTCAAGGTCGAAAAAAATCACGATTACTATACTTCCTTATATTAGGTGTAAGAAAGTAAAAACAACGAATTACAGATGGCTTAGATTCTGACGGCTTGTTGTACAATCTTGTTATAAGGTCCATATTTTTTCTGAAATGATATTTAATTCGTCTCTACTTTTAGGAATTCGGTATAAAACAGTTATAATTCAGCTAGATATGTTTTTATTAGGTTAGTTCAACAAACAAAAAATCTAAAAATATCATTCAAGTTGAATTAGTTCTACAGTAAATCAAATCAGGTATGACATTAACTTGGTGAATAATAAGAACAATTAAAAAAAATCCTACAGTGTTTCAAACTATACAGTTGTTGGAGTTAAATAAAATGTTAACATTTAAATATTAATAAGGGTAAATAAAACATTAGGTTAAATAAATTCTTACCCTTACGTCTTCTGATATATCGTTTTCTCTTTTTTCCATGGGGCTGTCTATTCTGTGGAGTTTTCCCCGTAGAAAATTCCACAATTTTCATCATGCAGCACAGTAACACGACGAGCATGTCTATTTTTTATTCCATTACTAGGGCATCACGCCCTTTCATAAAAGCACAGTCCACTTAAAGATATAAGATTTATTTACTATTATTATTAAACACTTATTGTCTCACTTAATTTTAAAATAAGGTCCCTTTCTTAAGAAGCAAACAGTCCAGTCATGAATTTTGTTATCACTGCTAGCTAGTTAACTTGTATTAGTATTAAACAGGATATGACGTTATCAAGTGCGGTTGCAGACAGTTGACATTTTGGATGTGGAGGGTTTTTTACATATTAACACGAACTTTATTTACATTATTACTGATATATCAACAAATAAAGCTTTATTATTTATTAGGGAAGAAAATCTATATTTATTTCCTAAGGTGGCAGATTTGAATAGGTTTGTACTTTGGCAATGGGAGATTAAAAATAGTAAACAGAGTTTTAGGGCAACAAATTAACTACAATTAAATGAAGTTTTATACAAGTTCACAAATCATGGTATTTTGTGGGTATACTAATAAACATATAAATAAAATAGTGATTGCGTTGTCTTAAAAATTATTAATTTTAAGCTTGTAACCTGAAGATGTGGTAATATTATACTAAATATCAGGAAATAATTAAGTTAATTAATTAAAAATTATCTAATCGCGAAAATTATTCTACTAAAGACAAATAAACCCAAAGGTGACATTTTTGCAAGGGCAGCTTTGTTACATGATACATTCTTTAAATTTGTTTCGTTTCTACAAATGGTTTTTGTCTGTAATGTCTTTACGACTTTTTATAAACCTTTTCCTCGACTTTCACGCTTTCAAAATCCATTAAACAGTAAACTCTTTTAAGTCTTATTTAAAATTTTCAAATTGTAGAACAATAATTATTTTAAATTAGACGGGTAAGCTCTGAAATAAGCCACCGTATGTCCTCTCTAAGGAAATATATGAATTAAAAGGAATAAAGGTATTCTGTGGGAGCTAAGTTGTTAAGCAAATTGTTACCCTTTAAATAGTATTTAGGTTATTTTAACAATAATTAAATAATTATGAAACATTTATAAAATAAATACCAAAAAATAATGGAATTTGTGTTAACCATTTATTCTAAGAAAAGTTTAAATTATGTTATCATATGCCTGTTACAAATTCAGGTATAGTCTAATTTAAAGACTGTATCATATGTCAATCAACTATTACGTTTAGAGAAATGTTTCCACCTAATAAAAAAATTATCTGTATCAATAAACCTTCTGAATCTAATATCATATCTGTGTAACGGAAAACATTCGACCATAAACAACTCGTTTATCGAATATAAATAGAAATAAATTATTGTTAATATATACTGGATTTCTTTCAAGTCTAGCTCTGAGTATTACAGTTTTATCAAGAATTTATTTATCATTTTTACGAACACTTTATTTGAGAGCAAAGAAACTGATATTTAATTTGTGTGTGAATTAATCTATAGGTGCAAAGTAAAAAATTAAATAAAGGAAATTACAAATGAATATTGTCGAGATATAATTGATGTATAGACTTCGATGGTTCAGCATATTGATATAAATATTTTATAGTTACAAATGTTTCAAAATACATTGAACTATAAGTTTTTATGTCTAAGGTAAAACGAACACTTTATAAAGAAACAAAAAAATTAAACTACTTTACTTGATATTGTCTTTTTAGCTGTGGCGTCAAACGGAGTCCAGCAAATATTTTTATTAATGAGTTTTGTTAGTTCTTCTTGTACAATGTGTGTGTTCCGAAGTTAATTCTAATACTACCAATCATGCAAAGGAACCACCTAACTAGTAATTTATGGTGAGTTATCCGAACTACATCTAGGTCCATCAAAAATAATAATCCTAGCTCAGGATAGATTTTTGACTGGCTCGTTAGAAGAAATTGGACTGTTACTGTTTCGAAGACCGTGAACCGACTCCAGGAATCACAAGGTAAGGAAATTTTAGACGCTATAGTTAAGCATCCGAACATGCAAATTAATCAAAAATAACAACTCTAATGCAGACGCAATCGTTAAACGAAACGGAACTGTTATTACTTCGAAGATCTCTATGAAATATACGGTACACAAATTTCAAACTTTAGAATTAGATAACGGTTTCATGAAGGCGGAGTTGATAAGTCGCGGTTTGTGTTACACCTCCACAAAGAATTACAATTCTTCTTAAGTCAGGGTGTAGCTCAAAAGGCGATTCATTTCATCAACATCAGGGCTATTGTTCCTTTTTCAGTTTCCTGTTCTTTAGCCCATGTTAATGCATAGCGCGATGCTATTCCCTTATATTAGGGGATGATATCTCAATTCGACTTCATGTAACAGATTTCTAAAGGTGAATTCCCAATCAAACTATCGCGGGTTGTACATGGATACTTTCAACTTTTTGCAGTGCACTCAGATTTTGCGTCGAAAGTTCTTCAAAACAGCAGAATTGCAGTGTGTAGATTAAGTTGTCTTGCATTTGGTTTCAGTTTTCTGCGGTGTACAAAACAATAATAAATCCATGCGTTAATTTGCCTTCCCTCTCGATTTTTTTTAAAATTTAGCTCCACCAAAAACAAAAAACCTATCTATCATTTTGTCTTGCACCATTCTCAAGTATTCCTACTGTCCTTAATATTTCGTTACCGGTTGGGTGGTTCCGTTGAATGATTTGTTGTATTAAAATTAACGTGAATTAGGTAAAATAACGCAAATAAAAATACACATGATCGTGAAGTGGCAAACAATAATAAACAATAATAAGCACCACAGAACTTAGACAACTCCAGAATTCAAAGACGAAGCTGCAAGGGAGCGGGTACCTAAATATATTAACTAATGAAAGTGAAATATATGGGACCCTCTCAGAACTATCAATAATCGAGTTAAATACTTTTTAATAATTTTACCAGTACCTAAATATTGATACATAGTTATAAACATATTTTTCAACATCACATGATGTAAACAAACTCAAACAAAAGTACTATACGCACAAAAAACCACAGCAAAAACAACGAACACATTTTAACACACTATCTAGAATAATCCGTAATTTATCTAATAGAGTGACAACTGTAGTTCCTGACACAAACACATAAATAGAAGAGCATATGGTTTTGTAGTCTATAAGACTAGTAAAACACTGAGTCCCTATTCATATTATCTGTATTTTATAGTTTAATTTTAACCAATAGTTAGGGCGAGATATGTGGTTATTTTAGTTTTCTTTGTGACTATATATAATTAGTATCTATAAAGAATTTAACAAAGGGTATAATGAGATACGAACCTTTTTATATGCGATACTTATGAGGGTGTATAAATTTGAAGAAAAATATATTGAAACAATTTCAAGCTAATCGCTTTTGAATATAAACAATAACTCACTATTTTGTGATAATTATATCATTTGATTAGAATAGGGAATTATTATAACTTATAAGTTAATTTTGTCAGTTTTGTTAGAACAATAGACATGACTAGATTTAAGAATATTAAATTCTTCATAAAAAAAAAACTTAAATCAAAGACCCACCATACTACAATAGCTGCTTTCGTTCGTGCCAATGATTTGTGAACAAAATGATCATGATTTGTTTCAGTACTTCTGACAGTTCCTTAATTACCTTGCACATAGAACTCATATTTTAAAACATGAATTATGATCACGAGATTCAAATGTATAAGTAGTTTAAATCTAAATAGAAATGTGAGAATAGAAACCTCATGTATATTTTCACCTTTAAGTAATGTATTTGTTACAACTTTTTAAAATAAAACAGAAATTCCTAAGAATATTTTTTTTATAATTTTTTAGGAAGAAGTTCAAAGAATATAACATAACAGATAATCTGTATACCGGAGAGTATCAGTATCAAGCAGAGCTAAGATTGATATTCAACAGTTAACACATTTGAATGTGATTTTAATAAATTCTATAACAAGTGGATAATTGTATTTGATGTTACCGGCATTAAAAGAATATGATCATATACTTATACTTTTATCATTTAATGTATTGTAATGTATAACTTAGGTCAAAAGTAATATGAAATTATGAATTGTCACTACATGAAATCTACCTGTACTGATTTTGATCTAATTAACTAGGCATATTTTAATTATGCTTGGTTAATTCCTCATATTTTAAGCCAAAGGATCCCTATTTAATCTGTGGCCCATTTTTTATAACTCTCCCTGTATATCTCACTAGACAAATAGAAGGTACACTGGGTATACATTTTTTAAAAATTGTCTTTCAAATCAATTTCTAAAACGTGTATTTTTGATACAATCTAATTATCAGCTTTTTTGACATTACATCGTTTATTTTATAATGAAGTAAATCATATTGGAATCATAGTTTCGATGACTAATGTTCAGCAGTTTTTTTTGGTAGGTACATTAAATCTTACAATTTGTATAACTTGCACAGTTGCACAAGTTTACAGTGTATTTTAATTATCATAATTAGAACATTCACAAAAATACACGAATTATGAAAATTATTCTAAAGAAGTTATTGTATAACGTGAAGAAAGCTACCAATCTCTAAGAGGGCCATTTTCAAATTTTACGTTTACTTTAATTTATTATAAGCGTAAAGTTTATGAATAATTTAGTACATTTATGAGGACTTAATGAATTGTGTATTTTGTATAAGAAGTTACTAATGGGTAATTCATTATTTAATTTGTAAAATTCAAAATCGCCATATTGTAAGTGTTTATTTCATGTTCACTAAGTAGGTACCGATTTGTACGTTAATTTCAAATGTATAAGTAGTTTAAATTTAAATTGGAGTTGGTTTGTACTTTTTAAAATACCAAGTTCGTTTGTCAGAGTTTTGGCACAGTTTGGATGAATCTGTTTACTATTTTCAGGAAAAAAGGTACAAAAGTCTAGTCACCATGACTCTTTGCAAGGACGGTAAAAATAATTAGTTGGCAATATAAGATTCGTTTCTAATGTATAAATTAAATTAAAGTACAATGAATCTTATTTTATGTTTATCACTTTCATTTTGTACCTATATTATTATCTCCCACGCAACAAGATGGCCGATTACGACGCTACTTCCACTCCAAAACAAATCAAAAATTACCTACGAACGTCAAACAGAAAGTTTCTTTTATCACTTAATTTGTCTTTTAACACAGTTCTATTAATACAAATTTGTCTCATTTCACAAAATCATTAACAACAATCACGTGGATTAATTATCATTTCAAAACTAACATGGCGGATAAAAGTAGGTCTATAACTGAGCTGTAAAAGCGCCGTGGGCTGTATCAGACATACTACACGTCACATGTGACTCAAACTCAGACAATCGTGCTCCTGAAATACAATTTATTTCATGAATAAAAGTTCAGGCGATACGTATGTCGTGCAGCATCTGGGCGGTATAATTAAAACACAAGATTTTTAATTCTTAAAATAATTATTCATACACGCATGTGTGTGCTTCCAAGCGGGAGACTTCTTGTTTTGATTTTGTTTTAATTTCCAACCTGGCTATAGATTATTTTGGGATTTGTAGCAGCATAAAGCAAACAAATGTGTGGAGAGCGAAGAACATTTCAAAATATATGAATGCAAGTGTTGAGTTTATTAGTAAATTGCATGCTGCGACACTGTAACTAGTGGTCGGGTTATTGTAATAATATTACAATTCTTTTGGCTGCTTGAGGATTATCTAATTTAATAAATAATTTTACTGTACAAAACTCATGCTTTTTAGGTATTAAATGTGAATTGTGATAAAAATTAATCACTAATAAATTTGTAGATAGAATAATTGACACGTTGTACGTTGAAAATTTGAAATAAAGAATTTATTTCCAAATTGCTTCCTTGCATCTTAAGTGAGAGAGGTGAAGAAATCCATTTCCAGATGAATCTCGACGAATTATGATGAAAAAAAAACAAGGTTTCATAAAAATATACGTCTGTACTGTGTCTGTGTGCCCATGCGATAGCAGTCACAATTTTTAGATAAAACTTTAAAATTTGGTACACAGCATTTAGAGGCTAAGGAAAAGGATGAATTTGTTGATGAGCTAAACACGTCTGCTGGAAAGGATTCCACGGGGCACCACATTCTTTTTTTTAAGTGTACAAATAAATTAGTCATGATAAAAGGTACTTCAGATGTATTACCTTATACCAGGTGGCGATTTAGTGCAAGATCAGTCCGTGGCTTCATTAATATTAAAGTTATAAATCTGAAAACTATACATAATAAGTATTTTTTGTCGCAGAACAATTTAAAAATATTTTCAACTATATAGGATGCTTCATTTTTACGGTGAATATCTCAACATTCTTATTTCAAAAGGAATGGTATATTTTTTATTATAAATTTAGATTCCTTATAAAACTTCCTTTTCAATGGTATGGGGATAGATAGAGGCATACTTTCTATTATTAATTTGAGAGATATTTATTTTTTCCGAAAATTGTGACAAATGCATCAATTTTGAAAAATAAGAATAAGCAATTAACAAAAAAACGACTTTTTTTCTGAAATTTTCACTTAAGCTTAAGATTGCCGCTATTGTTTCGAAATTTTATCAAACCTCAAACTTATTTTTTTAAAATTTTTTTTTTTAAATGGCACACCATATATTTTATTTTTTATGAAACAGGATTCAATTCCTCTTCGATTGATATAAGTCTTCACATACATAAATCAAACCGTTTTCAAGATATTTACAAATTTTTAAAACAACCAGTTCAATACTTTTTTTAATAGGCAATGAAAACTCATCGTCAAGTTACTCAAAAATCATTTATTGATAATTTAATTACTGTAACATTTTAAAAATAATATAGATAACAAGACTAAACTTAAAACTACATCAAGTGTTTAAAGATGTTTGCATTGTTTTCAATGCATTTTCTAACTCTATTAATTACATTTTGCACATATATAAATATGTTTAAAAAAACTAAAAAAACACGTTTTTAAAGCACATCAAACTAAAAAGTGAAAAATAATTATTAATATAAACTGAAAAACAATAATGAACGAAAAATACTAGTATTATTGTGAAAAAAAGCGTGGGTTGCTCGATATACGAAAAATATGGCACAAAGCGCCCCACGCTTTTTTTCACAATAATACTAGTATTTTTCGTTTTCAGTTTATATTAATAATTATTTTTCACTTTTTAGTTTGATGTGCTTTAAAAGCGTGTTTTTTAGTTTTTTTTAAATATTTATTTTTCACTTTTTAGTTTGATGTGCTATGAAAGCGTGTTTTTTAGTTTTTTTAAACTATATTTATATTGCTTATTGATGCTGATATAACATATTATAATCCAACAGATACTTCTGAAAAAAAAAAATATATTTTTTTTCAGCCATGGGATTTGAACTCACGCCCGAGGAGTCCGTCGTTTCGCGTCGACTAAGACTTGTGCCTTAGCCCGTTCGGCCAACGACCGAACTGAGAATCACGGAATGTACTTACAGTATTAAGCCTCTTGCTCTCACGCAGAGGATACGTGAGGAAAGGAAATTATTTAATTCTGGCGATCCTGATCAGGATAATTATCAAATTATTGTATTGTTACCGGTTCTTCGTAAGTGTACAAAGTTTCAATTAAAACTGTCCGTTTAAAGTGGGTCAAAATCGAGTCCAAAGAGTCGGTTACAAACAAACATACAGGTGAAGCTAATAAAAAGCGTGTTAAAAAGCATTCCTGGTGTAATAATATCAAAAGCGATCGTAATCCTATTTTTCATATCATCGGATGTAGTTAAACTTTATCTTTGACAAAACTCCACAAAAAAAATCACATAGAGTTATAAAGTGCATTTCAATGAAAACTACCCACCATAAATAAATTTGGATATATTGACTTTTGCAAAAAATGCAAAAAACACGTCAAAAAGAGGAAAGAGATAAAGAGATGCAGGATTAGTTCTACCCCCCTCACCCTCACAGCCACCCCTACATTTCTTTAAACGAAACACCCCATATTTCCTCAGATCATTAGTTTCTTTTCGAAGAGCTCATTATAAAAATATATAATTTGTGGGGTCTAAAGTGAATAGTTTGGGAGCTACACATTATTTTAAATTAAAAAAAGGTTTAGAGTAATAAACGATTCAGTACTAAAAATTTCTTTATTAGGTTTTCAAACTGACTTCCATTGGCCTCCATGCAATGATACAGTCGCGTTTCAAACGCTTCTCTAACATTACGAAAAACTTGTGACGTTAACTGTTGACATTCTTGAACAATCCTTTGTCGTAAATCATTTAATCAGCCTGGCTTGACTTTCATCTTCAAATACTCCCACAAAAAAGTCCAAAGAAGTCAAATCTGATGACCTAGGTGGCCACTTCATCATCAGACCTCTTCTATTTATCCAACGACCAGGGAATGCATCATTAAAAAATTGACAGATGGTTACAGCAAAATGTGGGGGTGCTCCATCTTGTTAAAATGCAAGGAGATTTTCAGAAAAAGTCTCATAGTTTTCTATGATTTGGGTAATTTGTGGAACAACTGCTTCTCTAAGTAATTCCAAATAAGACTCACTATTTAAGTTTCCCTCAATAAAAAAAGAGTCGAAAATATGATCACCTAGGGTACCACACCAAACACTCAATTTTTGAGGTGTTTTGAGTATGAAGTTTTATTTTATTTGGATGAAATTTGTATTTATGTAAAATTCTTAGAACACTACTGTGTGAAATACCTGGCTGCTCTTGATAATTGTGATAAAGATTGCTGATCCTCTAAAGTAACTGCTCCTAAAACTGTATCTTTCATAGCCTCGCGTTGGGTTATGCTTTCTGTTATCAACAGATCACGTTTCCATAAATTTCTGCATCAATTCAATTACGCACTTATGTGTTGCATTTTTCCGGGATGAGTGGTATTAAAAATTCTAGCAGCAGCCCTTGCCGAATTATTGTTTCCGTAGTAGAAACCTACAACTTCAATTCTTTCTTGCCATTTTGAAAATAGTTGTAATACCAACGATAAATAGTTAAGAAACTAGACAATATTCTACACTACAACCATTCAATAAATTTACTTGTTAAATAATCTCTAAGAAATACGCTTTAGTTATAAAATGGAGTAGTTTTTCTTAAAAAAAAAAATTCTTCTTGTCAGTACCTCTTTTAATAAATTTGGTATGGGCAATTTGCTCGAAAAATTTGGGTGAAAGGGTTCAAATAAATTTTATCTGTAGCTCCCAAACTATTCACTTTAGACCCCACAAATTATACATTTTTGTAATGAGCTTATCGAGGTGAAACTAATGACCTGAAAAATATGGGGTGTTCTGTTAAAATAACGTAGGGGTAGCTCTGGGGGTGATTGGGTGGAAGTAATCCTAGGCCTATTTATAGGAAAATGTGTGAAAATGATTTGACATTTATTTGATTTCGGTCTCTGGCTTAGCTTAGAACATTGTTAAATTTTAATCTGTTGTGTGTCTAATGTCTACATATATGTATATTTTATTGACTTTCAAATTGATTGGTCTTGTAATTGTTATGCCTACAGACGTGGTTTTCAAAAAAAAAAATTTCTGTTGTGGAATTTTTACATCATTATTTGGCTGTTGAGCCCTGAAGAAGATTATGATTATTAAACGAAACGTAGGCAAGGTAGCGTTTTATTTTAACCTATTGTCCTGGTTCCGACAATTTCAACCTGCAGAAGATTTTTCAAGGACACAAATTTCACTTTTTAAACATAATAATAATGCATTTAGTTCGTTTTCTTCATTAATTACAGTTTTCCGACGCTCCTTTTTCTGTATTTCCAAAACATAATTTAAAAAGCTTTTCTGTATGTTTTTTTTTATCCAGAAATCTTTTCCCGAGCAATCTGGGCGCTAACAAAATTTTTTTTGACATTGACCAAGAATAAAAATCATATTTACACATTCGACTTATAAAAAAATTCAAAATTTCGTGTAATAATGGACGACTAACACTTAAAACACCAAGTTACAATAAACCAATTTTGAGAATACTATTTCAATTTACCTCCTTTGCTTTCATGGCGTACTAAAACTTTTAATATGACAATAAAAATGATTTTTGACATTATTATTTAAATTATCTTCTTTTACTTTCATACTACGAGTACTAAAAAAATGTTAAGCTGGTATCATATTTTAAAAAATATGTAAATATCATGAAAAAAGGTTTGATTTAGACATATGAATACTTATATCATTCGAAAGGAAATTAAATTTTGCTTCATTTAAAAAAATTGAAAAAGTTGAGTTTGAATTTTGATAAAATTGACACCGAAAACCGGCACCCTGTAAAGAAATGTAAACATTTAATAACCATTTTGAAACAATAGCGGCATTCTTAAGCGTTAATGAGTTATTTTTATTTTTCAAAATCAATGCATTTGTCATAATTTTCGTTAAAGTTAAATATCACTCAAATTAATAACAGAAAGTAGGTCTATCCCATACCACTAAAAATGAATTTTTATGAGGAATCTAAATTTATAATAAAAAATATACCATTCTATTTGAAAGAAGAAAGTAGAGGTATGTACCGTAAACATGAAGCACCCTGTATAGTTGAAAATATTTTTAAATTGTTCAACTACAAAAAGTACTTATTGTGTATAATTTTCAGATTTCTAACTTTATTATTAAGAAATCCACAGACCGATTTCACACTAAATCGCCACCCGGTATAAAGTTACAGAATAGTGTAAATAAAATAAAATAAGGCTGAAAATTGATATTTTCTGTACACTTAGACAGACATGAAATCATTAAAACCTTTGATCTCCAAATTGACAGTAATTTTATTCACCTATAAATACTTATATGATATGAGTTTAAGCACCTTTTAAGCGATCAAATTAATCGTCTTAATTTTAGAATTTCTGTAGAAACTTTCTGTGGGTCAAAAGGCCTAATTACAGAATAGGAAAAATACAAAGAAAAAGAGATAAATATACATTTAATTCTAAGATTTTACGTCAGGAGGTCTTGAGAGAATCCAAAATTATACAACTTAGTACTATATCATAGCTTAATTTTGTCAAAAGCCTTTGAGACATCAGTATAAATTACATTGGCTTGAAATCCCTCATCGATTAAGAATTCCGTCATATAAAACAATTTTGTTACAGTTGACTTGTTTTGATAAAACCATGTTAAGTCTCTGTGATCAAATGTTTGCATTCAGAAAATTCATGTCAAATAAAAAACATTTCAAAACATTTTGCAAAGTTACAAATTATGACAACCAGACAAAATTTACAAATTTCAGACCGGTTACCTTTCTTAAAAAGGTATATATTATACTATTTTCTAAGTTAAATAGATATTCTTTGAACGATTTTTAGGAGTCAGTTTTGGCTATACGTCTAAGTTGTTTTATTTAATTATAGAAAGTGATGTCATGAGAATATTAGTATTTCTTTCATAGTGAATGGTTTCTCTTAATGTGTTTTATTATAGAGTATGTGAACCTGAGTGAATAGCGACTGGTGAAATTAATTTCAGCATAATATGTTAAAAATACTGTGAAACAGTTGTATAGCTAAATCATCATATACACAATTACCCAGAGAGCTCCAATCAGTTTCTAGGAAACATTGATAATTCAAAAGAAAATTGGCTTCTTTAAAATTATACATATCGAAGGATTTAAGATTTTTTTATAACCTGAGCTTTCCTGTAAAATTTCGCACCGTATAATAATTGACGGATGGTGTACATCTTCACTAATAACATCTACAGCACTGTCTATTAAATAATTTTTATTATATAGCACCAGATCTAGAACACAATTGTTTATATTTATTATATTATTGTATTGATTTAAATTTGTGAAATTTTTGAAGTTTAAGATTGTTTCTAGTACAGGCGATGCCGTGATATTATTCAATTATTTCTAGGAATGTGGATATAAACAAGTGCAAATTTAAAAAAACCTTTTGATATAAAATTCTTCAATATTGCGAATATAATATACAGTGCGGTCTATATGTATGGAATAAATTCATTTTAAGTGTAATTATGAACGTTTAGGAAAAATCATGAAATAAGTCGATTTTTAGTTTGAAATTGCCATCTTCTAGCAAGAAAATAATACGCCCCACATTCACCTCTCTGAATTGTGACTACCTCCCCAAAAATTTTAAATTAGGAGGAGGCGTGCGGCACCTCGTTCGAAAAGTATATTGATTCTTTATTCAGCAGTATAAAGGGGCATTAATTACTGAGAAAAATTAATTTTGTGAATGTCTTGTAAACCCAGTTGAGATATTTTTTGCCAAATTATTGGTTTTGAAGAAAAAATTGTACCCAGCAGAGGTATTTTTTGCTAAATTATTGGTTTTGAAGAATAATTAAAACTGATCTGTTGTTGTTTTTAAAGTTTTTAATACAAAATTGTACACACCTCAATCATTTACATAAAATGAAGCGCAGAATCTCACATAATATTAAGAATGAATTTACAATCTATTTGAATGTATTTCCAATTTATTTTATAATTAAATTAAATGTTCAAGATGACTGCCAGTCGGCTCTTGACAATAAGTAAGGCGACCTTTGAATTCTCGAATGACATCTTGTATGACCTCAGGACTTTTAAATAGCCCCATAAAAAGTAATCAAGAGTGGTTAAATAGGGAGACCGAGGTGGCCATTCAATAGTTCCACGTCTTCCAATTCACCTGTTAGGGTGTCACCTCTCCTCTCTCTTTGTCGCCTTGTTGAGAGCGGGTGATATCACGAAAGCGGTTTGTGTATCAGTTTTGATACACAAATTTATTTAAAGGGAGCCAGCGTATCGAAACACAAAAAGAAAAATATATATATGTATGTGTAGGCGACTCTCAGGGGGTGGATTGCTGGTAGAACGTTATAATACTGTTTGCGTACTTATTTTTCACTGAGCAATAGTTTCTGTTTTATATTAAGATGTCCTTAGCACTGAGGGAATGCTACCTACGCAGTAGCCCAATCTACCTAACACTAATAAATAATTTGGTTTAACTAAAATAGGATTTGGTACATGTCACAAATATTTATGCACTGATTGTCGTTAATTGTCCTTGCGCAATGTTTGCCAAAAAGAATTAATTAAAAGGGTCTAGCTACCTAAAGAGTACATAAAAAAACTTTACGACTCGTGATTATCTGTCTATTACAATAATTAGAATGACAGGTTTCTCACTACCTGATTTCTATACAATTTACCTGCCTAATAGGCCACTGCAGTTTAGACACCTGTGGTTGTTAGAACGTATTCTAAAAGTGGGATGAAATAATTATGTGGACTCGCTTTAAATGACATGAACTGTTCAATTTGTAGCCTAATCTGAAAGTGAGTGAAAGAAAAGGTCAGATAAGCTTAACACAATACTGAATATATATATATGGGGCATTCCATGCCAAATCGGACAGTTTTAAAATTTTTTTTTTGATTTTCGTAATTTTTTGGATATTTTTTTAGTATCCATCAAAAAACTCATTCAGGTAAATTTTGAGATTTTTTTGATTACCGGTTCAAAAAATATCGAATTTTGAAAAAAAAACCTCTTTTTTTCGGTTTTTCGCTTATAACTTCTTCAAAATTGGTCCAAATTCAACGTTTTTTTTTTCAAAATTTTTGTCTTTCCATGTACTTTCCAAAAAAAAATTTTTTAAAAATTTTTCGAAAAATTTTTCTGTGTTATTTCTTAGTTTCAAAATTTCAGTCGTTTTCTGAAAATCATGCATATTTTGATTTTCCTGAAAATTTTTCATAATAAACTACTATATTTTCTGCAACTCATAAGCCCGGTCCGATCGTGGGCACTTCATGGCAACTAATTTTTTTTCGATTTTTGAAAATTTGAAAAAACAATTTTTTTACTTATCATTATTAATTCTAATTTTTGTCCACAATATATTATTATTCTTATTACTTTTAAGTATGTTTTACAATTTTACACAGTTAAAGGGTTTTTGAAATTATTAATTAGTCGTTATATATTTTATAAACAAGTCCGTTTATAAACAATGGTAATAAAAGTATTTATTTAAGCCCGCAATCTTTTAAAAATTTTACATGTATGATCATTATTCGAAGTAGAATATTCTTTTGTTTTTATATTTCCGTTGGCTACTGGAATAATACAATGCAATTTCTGTGTCCCTGTTATTGATTTTGCTGTTTTGTATCGCAGATCCAATTTTTCCTTTGCTCCAATATAACCATTTTCTTGCGAAAATTTTACAGCAATGCTAGGTAAACTACTTGGATGAGATGCCCATTCATATAATTTTTGAGCTGTCGTTATCTGGTTATCGATTGGCCGTTGAAGACTAGCTCTCGCTGCCATTCTTTTCACTGTTCCTCCAATACCGTTACAAGGTCCTTTACCATGAGCTGTAGCGAAATAATGCCATTCAGCATCTAAGTGAAAAATCTTCTTTGTGATAATAAATATTCACAAAGTTTTTAAAATTTTTGAATTGCTGTGAAGCACCATCAGAAAAATAGAAAATTTTAGCTGCATTGGAGAAAGATTCTTTAATAAAATCGGTAATCATTTTAAGATACACATACACTGCGATCGCATCATGATTATTATTGTCGGAAATAATAACTAAGCTTCGATGAGTTATTTCACCGTTTTGCTTGTAATAGATCACAACGGGAAAAATCGTTGCTTGGTTATTATTCCAATGAAATCCCGGTGCTGCGTCTTGAATCACAAAAGCGTAGTTTTCAGCAAAATCACAAATCACTAAGAACTCATTATCTTTCAACGGTTCTTTTGTGCTTTTCATAAAAGCAGATTGTTCTTTAGCAACAAAATCATGCGGTAAAAGTTTAACAATATGATCACAAAATATTTCAATAAATTCCAAGGAGCTCTTGATGATTGTTTCAAGACTGCAACGAGGATTCGATATCCAATATTTATATGTGACATCACCGACTGCATTTTCATCGAAAACGGTTTCTAATAAGTCTTCGAGAACTTTTATTCCTGAGCAATTCGCACATTTAAGTGAGTAGCAATCGGATGATGGATTGGAACATAGTATGAGCTTAAAGCAATCCTTATATTGCTTTAAAGGAATTGTCAAATGGCGGGTTAGCGTTGCTAAATTAGAACCTGCCGGAAAATAAAATCGTTAACTTTTACAGTTAAATATCAAATTTTTATAGTATTTACCTAACATCATGAGTTTGATATTTTGATGAATAGCACACACACAAATAGTATGGGAACCCCTAGATCCTGCCAGTACACAATGCGAAGGTCTCAACGATGCAAAGCTAGAAAATCCTATCTGGTTGTCTGAATGTTGTTCTTTAAAAATTTTATATAATTCTTTCAAATTACATAAAATTATTTTTTTTTGGATATGTTCTTTTTGGCCATCATATTTTCGTACAGAAAGAAAATCTTTTTTTGCCGGGCAAATTGACACTTACATCATCGCTCTTATAAAATTCGATGACCTTGCATTTAATATCGTTGGATAATGGTCGTCCTAAAAAATTACAATTTATCAAATGAATGAAAAAAAAAATACAGAAATAAAATGTAAGTCATGCTCATACTCTTTGTCAATAAAAGCATTTTACAGCAATAAACCTTACCTTTTTTTTTCTATGGCTCTGATAAAATTGTTTTTTTTCCTTAAGGGATTTTGATAATACTGCCATGTGTCTTGTAGCACCCATAACGTCACAAATCTTAATAATACTCCAATCACTAGGCAATAGTGTCGAAATTTGTACCTTTTGAGTACGAGTTGTACCACAGGTAGTTGTGTGCCAAGACTTAACTGTGATAATGTTCGTGTAAAAATTTTTTAAGAGAATGGTTAACACGATTATTATAAAAAAACGATAATGAACGATGAAAATACCTGAAGAAAATGAACGATCAATTAATATTGGTTCAGTTGTTTCACTGTTATCAATTCTAGTATCACTTATATTATCATCTTCGACATTCTCATCGACAACAATCTCAGGATCGTCAACAATAATATTGTTTTCCTCATTATCACTAGCTTTTTCGCTCACATCAGTTCCAGTGCTAAAATTAGTTGATGTGGATGCAACTGACTTTATTGATAGCAAATTTTTTCTGCAAGTCGCACACAAATAATCAAAACTGTTCAAATTCCACGAGTTTGGAACAGTCACACACCTATTTTAAAAGTTATAATATAATTCATTCATACTATTATCGCAATAATTAAGATAATTTTTTACAAAAATAGAAATTTAATTGTAACCTCAAAATTACTTTTTGAAAGATTTCAAAATTTCAAAAAACCCTTTAACTGTGTAAAATACATACTTGAAAGTAATAAAAATAATAATATATAGTGACAAAAATTAGAAGTAAAAAAAATTTTTTTTTTCAAATTTTCAAAAATCAAAAAAAAAAATAGTTGCCATGAAGTGCCCACGATCCGACCGGGCTTAAAAGTTGCAGAAAATATAGTAGTTTATTATGAAAAATTTTAAGGAAAATCAAAATATGCATGATTTTCAGAAAACGACTTTGAAATTTTGAAACTAAGAAATAACACAGAAAAATTTTTCGAAAAATTTTTAAAAATTTATTTTTGGAAAGTACATGGAAAGACAAAAATTTTGAAAACAGAAACGTTGAATTTGGACCAATTTTGAAGAAGTTATAAGCGAAAAAACCGAAAAAAAAGAGGTTTTTTTTTTCAAAATTCGATATTTTGTGAACCGGTAATCAAAAAAATCTCAAAATTTACCTGAAGGAGTTTTTTGATGGATACTCAAAAAAATATCCAAAAATTACGAAAATCAAAAAAAAAATTTTTAAAACTGTCCGATTTGGCGTGGAATGCCCCATATATATATATATATATATATATATATATATATATATATATATATATATATATATATATATATATATATATATATATATATATATATATATATATATATATATATATATATATATATATATATATATATATTCCCGGAATTAAAACAATTAAAGTGAAATTACAAATACACAATATACAAAAACAAAAATAGCGAAAAATAACACGGTGCTGAAAATACGTATATTTTACTGATTTTTCGTGATTTTTAACTGACTCCAGTGTCTCGACTGTTGATTGCAACCAGCTAATATTTCTTAGAGATCAAGTGCACTTATCGTGGAAGAAATAAAACGTACAACTGACTCGTTCGGCCTACTCTTTATAAAAAAAATCTCTACATAAAATTTTGAAATTTTAAAAATTCGGATTTTTTAGGCTATAATATGAATGTGTTGGCTACGAGATAAAAATATGAAACTTACAGGATATTTAATTCTTATCTTAAACTTCAAAAAGCATGTAATGCTCGTTTGGTTATTTTCATACTTTGTGCGTGTACAAGTGGTTTAAATCAAGCAAACATATCAGTCATTTGTTTATTTTTAAAATAAACTTAAACTATGTACTTTTTGAAAAGTAACGCTGTTAATAAATATTACTACTAACAGTAGCATACTCTACGATTTTTGTAACAATGACAATAGCATTAGAACAGGAGCGTTCTTGTAATTCGACACCATCCGACCATCTACTAATGAGCAAATAATAAGTATTATAAATGTCAAACTATACTACTTAGATAATTTGATGGTTAACATACTCATAATTTCATGAAAAAAATTATATAATTTCACATTCAAAATTATTCTTGTTCTTAATTTTATTTTAACCAACTTACAAAAACATAAGAAAGAAAACAGTAAGGATAAGAATACATTAAATTACAATGAAAAGGTAATATGTAGTTTCTGTAGGTTCTGTAAGGATTTTAGTGTTAAAAATAATCAATTATAAATAATATTTTTGGACTAGAAAATAAACAAATGACTGATCTTGTTGCTTCTTTTAAGCCACCTGTACACGCACAAATAATGAAAATAACAAAACGAGCATTACATGCTTTTGAAGTTCAAGGTAAGAACTAAATATCCTGTAAGTGTCATATTTTTATCTCGTAGCCAACACATTCATATTAGAGCTTAAATAATGCGATTTTTTTGAATTTCAAAATTTCAAGCAGAGACTTTTTTTATAAAGAGTAGGCCGAACGAGTCAATTGTAGGTTTTATTTCTTCCACAAGTGCACTTGATCTGTGAGAAATATTAGCTGGTTGCATTTAACAGTCGAGACACTGGAGTCAGTTAGTGATCACGAAAAATTAATAAAAAAAAAACCGTATTTTCAGCACCGTGTTATTTTTCGGGGGTGTTGATTGTGTGAATATATATTCATTGCATAAAAATTACTATTTTCAGCTTTAAAATGCCATCTTGAACGTGAATGTATCATTAAAAGAAAACTTTTTACAGCTAAAAATATGCAAGCATAAAAATGATGTTTTTTAAATGCATTAAATCGGACAGACGGGAACTGACGCATGCGAAAATTAAATGACGGTGGATTTCCTTCTTTGGACCCTAAAGAAGATTCTCACAAAGTTTGAGCAAAATCTAAAATAAGCTGGCTTTACCGATTAGACGATTTCATATGGAATGACTCTTACTATAATTATTATGATTAAATATTGGTGAAACTATGTTGGCAAAAAAAATTAATCAGTAAAGACTTTTCAGTATTTTTATGCCATAATATTTGTTATTTTCAGTAGTTATTGGTTGATCGATTTTATCAAGAATTCGCCAAGCCAACATGAAGTTAATACCGAATTTTTGATATTACAGTGTTCAATGCCATACAGTGTCAGCTAAATAGATTCAGTGTCAACATTTTTAATTTCATTATCGTAAAATCAATATTTATTAGTATATGATAATCTGTAACAATATCTTTTAATGGACAGCGATTAAATCAGTCGACAACATTACAAAGTATTAAATCACTTTCCAACCACCGACGAAATCTACTTGAGTAGGTATATTATTTTTTGATAATTTGTTAGTCCATTTTGAAGGATGTAACTTAGCAAACATACTAAATTCTCAATTTGGATAATACAACTTAATAAGAATACTAAGTTTGCAAGGTAGTATGCTATGCGTAATTAACCACCTTTATCATGATTTATAAAGAATTATTTTTAAAGAGGTAAATGTAACATAAAATTATGTCACTTTAATGCTGAACGGCAAAAAGCTTTTATGTAAGCTGGTTACAAAGCTTTTACATATTACCTAGCTCATTAAATAATCTGTATACTTATTGATCTACTGCACCAAGTACGCCAGAGTAGCATGTGAAAATATATAAATATGCTGGGGTGAATTTAAAGAGTTAACGTTCTGTGAAAATGTGAACACATTTAATCAGCAATTCTTAAACCCATTTTTTGCACATATGCAAAGCCATTTATACCAAAATATATGCCTGATGTGATAGAGAAAACACGAATTTTCGAACGTTAAAAATATAGCAAAAAGTTGTTTTGAAAAGTTGTTTACAAAATACAGTAAATGAAGTCTCCTGAAAAAATGTAATTGTTACTTTTTTATAAACAATTTGAACTGTAGCTCTCTGATATTCTGAGAATATTAAATAGTTTCTATTTGCTTCATAGAAGAAAAATGGTGGCATTTTGTCTCATACATAATTAAGACTCTCGATATTAGAAAAGAAATCTTTAGAGCTGTCTTAAGGACTACCATCATGCATAGAGATGCTACATATACATATACTTAAGTCCACTGCAGAGAAAGCTGTCGCGCAGCCTAGTGACTACTATTGCCGAAGATATTGCGAACTCTCTTGGTTTGAAATACTCTTCACATACATCTAAATTTTCACTGAAAACTTTGAAATTAATTACAATATGTATTAGCATTCATTATCTTAGTATTTTCTCTAGTTATGCTCAGGGAGGTTACTCAGAAAAAGCTTTGTCATTTAACTTCTTAATTTGTTTAATGCCCTTCAACTATAGACACACGTTAATAAAAACTCGCATAATAAAATTAGAATTATAAATTATCATGAAGTTGAGCTAAAAATACCGCTAGAAATATTTTATAAATGTTATATTAGAGGTGTTTATGGCACAGGGATTACCTTTGGGTAACGTTGTAGAAAAGAATATTTAAGGCCCATAGTGGAATTAATATGTTTATATACATCGATACTTAATTTGTGGAAAAATACTTAAAAGAAATATGTAAAAACTATGGGCATTTCCCACATATATTTTTTATTTGCTTATTCGACAGTATTTATAAATATGAGGTCACAGACTTTTTTCGGATTTTTTGCACCCCGGAGAGGGGTTAAAGAAATAACAAAGATTTGAATTTTAGTCTTATGACGTTATCCGACTAGGTTTGGCGCCAAACGCAAGCAGCCAGTGAAAGCGAAGATGGTACCACAGTTTTACATGTTGTTTGAAAGCGTGATTGGTGATTACTTATTCAATTATAAATATAATTATAAATTCATTCAATTATTTTTTTTACCTTAGTAGAGAAAATTTTATTTGTACCTGTTTTAAAACTTTGACATTTAAATATTAAAAAAAATCAGCAGAAATCGAAAGAGTTAGGTTATGTTATAGATTTATTCCATGTTGCTGTTACGGAATTGATAATTAAAAACTATGGCTATGAATAGCAACAGTAAATCAATAAGAGAATCATTTTCTTCGCAATTCATTAAGTGGAATATAAATCTTAATAGAAACGAGAAAAACATGCACAATAATTGAAAATACCTATATGCATATAATATACACGATGTCTCACCAGGAACATTTGCAAAATTTTCTGGTGCGTACTTTTCCCTATATCGATCGATGCAGTTCCTGGTGAGACATCCTGTTTTCAGCTACCAAAACAATATTTAAATAAAGAAAATATGGCAACACAGGTTCGGCCATATCACAGGGCGCATTGTTTCATTGGATGATTAACTGACGGCTATTTTAAATTAATTCAAACTTTTTAATTTTTTTTTGTAGTTAAAATTGTTTTAAAAAATCCAACTGCTTATGCATACTGATTACATAAATAGTGTAGAATGATATACAATAGAAAGATATCCAACTTTTAATATAGTGGGACATCCTCATTATTACGTTCACGTATGTATAACATTTGTTTCTGTCTATTATATTTATTGAAATTTTCAAGAGAAGCTAAAATGCCAAAATTAAGAATATTTTCTGACATTAGTAAAATAACCTAGAGATTATTATGCAGTATGAAAAATAAAGTGTTTATATGTATATTATTATTATACTTTGAAAATGTGTCACTGTGGTTTTTGATCATACATGTAAGATGACATTCATCTGTTTACACCACGGCTCACTAATTTTGGAACGAGAAAGCGTAGGTATTATTGAACTTCCGTCTCCTTAGATTACCACATCAAAGCTGTTTTCTTTCATGAAAATTAAAAGGAACCATTACGTAAAGCATTCTGGCCAGCAAAAGCGTGATCTAAAATAAGTTGAAGAAATGCTGTTAGGAAGTTAAATGATTTTGGTTTTATGTTTTGAACGTGCAGATTGTGCTGTTACTGTTTCTGATCTCAAACTTCATATTACAATTCTAATTATATGTGTTGGAGATATACAGGATGTTTCTGTGGCATGGCTCGTTACTAAATTAGCCATTAAATTACTCATAGTATGAAGTTTTATTTTCCAACCATATTTTATTCTTTAATGATTGTCAATTTCAATATTTTATACATATTTTATTAAAGCTATAAAACTTAGAGAAATGAAATAGATTTCGTTTCCGAAATGTTGGAGAAACATTTTACTATTATTTTGTTGTTTTATACTAGTTGTCAAAAACCACCTGCGACTGTTACTGTGACGTAAAAGCATAAGTGTAAAGGCTTCTTCTATTGGTATACTGGGTAAAAAAATAGTGATATAAATTTTAAAAGACTCTTAAAGTTCCAAAATGATGCAATGCATCTTAAAGAATAATTTTGAAGAGACTTAACAGAGATTAATATATTTTTTTCCAAGCTGATTATTTAAAATATGTAATCAGTATTTTTTTAAATCATTGATTGGTAAGGATTCTCTATCGGTTTATTCATTTGATTGCATCAAAAGTATTCCTACCTTTGTTTCATCCGTGTGAGGAGATGGAAAGCTTAGGTACAGATGTACTAACTAGTGTAATGTGAAACTTCCTTTACTTCTGTATGTAAAATTTAAAATTATCACATATGTAGGTGAAGCTAAGGGTGGGCCCACCTAAAAATCGACAGCCCACCCTGTTACCCACCATAATACATTTACATTTTCCTGCCCCTTGTACCTAAAGGATGAGGTGGATTCAATTTCTTTTGTCTGATTACCAAGCCTAACCAAAACAGACTATGAACAAAAATTACAAAGCGGCAGGCGAACTGCGGAAGCGGCAGGTCGTCCAACGGCAGCTGGTGGATTATAGGTTATACCATATCTATTAATTAGAACACGAGTTCTATGCCATATTTGAAGATATAACTACCAAGACTAAATGAAGAATTTTTGCAAAAAAGTTAGAATTGATATGTTTATTGGCCCAACAGAAATACATCTGGACCATCCACATTAAATTTAAATTAGTTACGCCACTGAATTATTATCAAATGATTTTCTTCAATTAAATGATTAGCGTATGTTAAATCTTATTTATTTTGGTTGAGCTCTATGTTACTCATAATTGAATATCAACATGCACCTGTATATATGTTCATAAATATCAATTTTCTTGAATCGAAATTGTCCACTAATATAGAAAAGTTTCCCTTTAGGTAGGTAGGATATTGGGTAGGATCTAATAAATTTGTTATGTAACGTAAATGGCCCAAATAGGCAAATTTTATTTGCACACATTACCCAACATTGATCCAAATAGAAATTTTGAAAACTTCTTAAAAAAAATGACAGAAGCCATTGATTTTTGAGCTATGGATGTCTTCAAGCTCAGATTTATTACACAATCTAACGGTTGACTGATATTACATATAAAAATGAGTTAAAATCTGTTCAAATTTATAATACAGAGTTATTCAGGATATGAGTAATTAAAATACTCCACCATTGTCTTACTGTTGCTTAAAAGGAAGTGAAATTTATACACAATAATTAGTTGGCTGTGTCATTTATTAATTGATTTAATTTTTAAAAATAACACTTTTTAAATGTCCTCCTCGGGCCTCGATGCATTCTTGTAGTCTCGTCTGAAGTTTACCCATAACTAGCTGTAACATTTCCCTATTTATTGCTGTTACTTCTATGGTAATGTTTTCTTTGAGTTCTGGATGATTCTGAGATTATTCTGCTAGACTCTAGACTTTAAATATCCCCACAAAAAATTATCCGGCAACTGTTAAATCTGGACTTTTAGGCGGTTAGTTATGTAACCGAATCTGGAAATTAGACGTTTGGTGAAACATGTTTCTTAGAATGCTCATAGATTATCTGACTGTATGATATGTCGCCCCATCCTGTTGAAACCAAACAACATCCCAATTAAGTCCTAACCGTCTTAATTCATTAGGTAAAATGTCTTCCAGCATTAAGCAGTAACGTGCACATGTAACAGCAGCAGTATGGTTTTGTTCTTCAAAAAAGTAGGGACCAATTATTATCTCAACAGCAGACATACCACACCACAATGTTAGCTTCGCAGAATGCAGGGGTTTTTCATGAATTTCTTGTGGATTTTGTTTACTCCAGTATCTAGCATTCTGAGTGTTAACATGATCCGAGAGGTAAAATTGCGCCACATCCTTAGATTAATAATACTAGAAGATGAGTAACAAAACAAAAAGTTGTTCGATTTATCTACATCCCACGCGAGATACGTAAATATTATCGCTAATTTTATTCCTATTGATCAGAATCATGAACACAGCATGAAGAAACCCGATCGATGCCCAATCTATCACCGTCTTGAAAAAAAATAATGTTCTGTAAGACGACGTCTATCATTTTAATCTGTGTTTTTAAGTGATTTTAAAGTTTTGTTATTTGGTACTGTGATTAATAATCGACTTTAATTATAAAAAAAATTATTTTTCCAATCATATTAAATAAACTGACCATTATCCAATAGTTTTCGATTTAGAAAATTCAACTTTTTTCAACCTGTGTAGAGAAGTTTACTTTCTCAACACTTCTCGACCAATGAGAAGCCGGCATTTCACTTCCTCAACACATCCTGCTGTCCGACCTCCCTTTTAAAAATGGACTCATGTCAACAATCTGACGCTATCTGTCAAAACTTTTCATTTGTGATTGAGTTTTAGTGATTTTAAATGGTGTTACGGAATAGTGCGAAAATTTCTACGAAAATCGTGTAAAATAGAAGGGAATAATGGATGTTTCGTCCGATGAGGAGATTATTGATAGTACGCCACCAGAAATTATGAACGCTGCGAAACAAAGCTCACTTAACCTCCTTCCTGAAAGATCCAGGAAAAAATATGAGCAAACTTATTCCACTTTTATGGACTGGCGCAAAAACAAGACGATAAATTCCTTTTCCGAAAATGTATTGATGGCTTATTTCGATGAGCTACAAACTAAATACTAGTCTCAACTTTGTGGTCATTATATTCGATGTTACGGAGTACTTTAAATTTAAACAATGGAGTGAACATTGAACAATATGCAAAATTGAGGGCCCTTTTGAAACACAAATCAGAGGGCTACCAAGCTAAAAAGTCAAAACCTTCACAGATCAAGAGATTGATAATTTAATAAAAAATGCACCAGACAAAGTGTATTTTGCTATGAAGGTAAAAATGTATACCTATGTAGTTAATAGATAATGGCAATATTTTTCCATTTTATTTAATATGATTAGAAAAAGTATAGTGGTTAACTCATGAAAATTGGCCATTTCTACTCTGATGAATTGCTCCACGCGCCTTCGGCTTGTGTCGCAAAAAATATCATCCTCATGGAAATGGCCAACTTTCTTACTCATTGAACAATATACTATTATAAATATTTATTGAGAAACAATGACTAATAAGTGTGTAGTGTGGGGTCAAAGAATAAAACCTCGGGGTTGTTTATCTTTTCACAGGTAAGTAAACAAAACAAATCAGGGCCGACATAATGCGAATGTGTGAAAGATGAAAAATAACTAAAATTAATGATAGCTTTACAAAAACAAAAACAACAACATTTGATTCCATTTGAACAGTAAAAAATCCACATTTTATCAAAACAAAAATATTTATTTTAACTTCAATGGAAATTTCATTTATAAGGTTGCTCACAAATTGTAGATGTTTTAAAGTCAATTGATATTATTTAATTCAATTTTAAAGGTTGTTATTAAAAAATGTGTTTATTTTCACATTTCTCGAGAATCTTGAGAGAAGAGAAAGTTGGCTGAAAGCCCTAAAAATTGAAAATGCCAGTAAGTGGCACTACGTGTGTTCACAACACTTTAAAAAAAAGTGATTATAATATTGTAAGATCTGGATTAAAAGTGTTGAAAATCAATGCTGTTTTATTTTTTCCCCCTGGCAACACTGTTACCACTTCGTCACACGTACTATCCAGGTTAGTACAGAATTATATTGAAAATTAATAATACACTAAGTAGTCAGTTACTCATTCATATCTCATGAAATAATATCAAAGAGATAGGTACATACAGAGCATCAACTGTTTTGCTGATATGTTACTTTTGTAGGTTTGCATATTTCAAAGAAATCTCATTTGTTTCAGCACTAAAAATTTAATTCCATCGCCACCAGTAGTACCCAAGATAGCAAGGGATGTTAAATTTAAATATACAGACCCCGCCATTTTAAACTCCCCCTGGTCCTTATTTTTTTATTTTTTAAGCAACGGCCATGTCCGGCACATCAAATTATAGATATTTTTAAGTTCTTTATATGCAGCGTGTAGTGATCTAAATTTTTTTCTTTTTTGACCACTGCACTGTATATTTAAATTTAACATACCTTGCCATCTTGGACACTAATGGTGACGAAGGAATATAATTTTCAATGCTGAAACAAGTGAGATTTCTTTGAAATAATACAAACTTACATCACTGCAATAAAAGTAACATATCAACAAAACAGTTGATGCTTTGTAGGTATCTACTTGATATTATTTCATGAGGTATGAGTGAGTGACTACTCACTATATTATTAATTTTCAATATAATTTTCTAATAACCTGGACAGTACGTGTGACGAACCTGGTGATAGTGTTGCCAGGGGAAAAATAAAACAGTACTAATTTTCAAGACTTTTAATTCAGATCTTTTAAGAGTATAATCACTTTTTTAAAATGTTCTGAACACACGTAGTGCCACTTATTGGCATTTTCGATTTTGAGAGCTTTCAGTCAACTTTCTCATCTCATCAGGTTCTCGAGAAATGTGAAAATAAATACATTTTTTTAAATAACAACCTTTTAAAATTGAATTAAAATAATATCAACAGACTTTAAAACATCTACAGTTTGTGAGCTACCTTATGAATGAACTTTCCATTCAAGTTAAAATAAATATTTTTGTATAAGTATCTTTTTTAATAAAATGTGGATTTTTTACTGTTTGAATGGAATTAAATGTTGTTTTCTATTTTTTGTAAAGCTAACATTAATTTTAGTTATTTTTGAGCTTTCACACTGTCGCATTCACGTATTATGCTGACCCTGATCGGTTTTGTTTACTTACCTGTGAAAAGATAAACAACCCCGTTGTTTTCCTCTTTGGCCGCATACTACACATTTATTATTCATTGTTTCTCAATAAATATTCACTAAATAAATCTTTATAACTAAAAATCGATTATTAATCAGTACCCAATAACACAAGACCAAAGTTTGTCACTTATCACATCACTTAAAAACAACAGAGGTTAAAATAACAACAGCAGAATAGCATTGAAAAATACATTATTCAAGCAAATAAATTTTGTATACCTATTAGTTATGCAAAAGCATTAAAATAAACGCTGAAGCCTGGAGCCGCCCTTGGTTTGTTTTGTATACGTTGATATGTAAACATGCAAATTGTTGTTTATGTATCGGTCATAATAATCAGCGTATCTCTTATGGGTGTTATTTATCTTTATATTATTAAGCTGAGGCCACATCTGACACAATCTTGATGCAGAATACCAGTAAAAGTTTGGGAAAAGGCAATACGTGCTGGTTTTTCACCATCTTTTAGCTGCTGTACCACCTGTAGTGTGTAGGGACAATTTCAAGTCATGACTTAAAATTCAATGAAGTTTCCTTCTGTTCGAACCAATCCATTTGCTCCTCAGGTTACCGTCAGTACGAAATTTGTTTATCCAATTACGGATAGTGTTACTAGCAGGAACCCTTCCATTCCTTCTAATGTTAAAATGACACCTGATACGTCTTTGCACTTCAACTACTGACTGACTCTAAATATAAACTTTTGCTGAAAAAACTTTCTGTTCAATCTGCTTTCTGTTCTGTTTTCCATTTTATGTCAAGTGGCAAATGTCACACAACAATAATTAATAAACACTTATTGTTTGTTTGCATTTTGGTTGTCGTGGATACAAAACAAAATCGTTTAGATCCTACTGAATAAATGTCACAGCTTACTAAATATTGTGTATAAATTTCATTGCATTTTAAGCAACATCAAGATAATGGTAAAGTGTTTTAATTACTCATATCCTACTGAATAAGCTTGTATAAGTAATATATTTTACAGAAAAGTTAATCTGTAACACACACATTGTAAGCATCAATAAAAATATTTTCTCTGGTATAATATGTCTTTACTAGACTGAACGTAGTCATTATGAGAAGCAGCTGTTTCAAGAGAGAGTGTTTTATAGTTGTATTCGTATTTTTAGAGTCGATTTGAAGCACTCTTACGTTTTTATACACGCTAATTCTCTCGGGATATATTTGTTTTGTACGTTTGGTTCATTTTCTATATGACGCGTATCACATTTCATTCGTTTCTTCTTATTTCACGCGTATACATATATGATATCACAATGTTTTCATATATTTTGGAATACGTTTCCAGAATATTTAGTTAATAAATATGGCAAAACGGCATAGAGTGAAAATAGCACATTTTCGAAAGTTCTACTTAAAGTTCTTAGTTCACTATAACATATTTTTTATTTTCACCTTTACATCAGCATAGTGTTTTCTTAAAAATGTAGATACCTATATAAATGATAGATATAATATTAGAAATATTTAAATACTATGAATTACTTTAAAATCAATAGACTCTTGTAAAGTTTTTATATCAATGTTTTAATTATAAAATCCAGCATTCGTAATTTTATATTATTGGACAAACATTTTTTAATAGATATCTAGTAGACTTGTATTAGCTGATACTTGATTATTACATTTACGATAATCCTTATTGTAAAGTACACTGAGAAAAGAGACTGTTAGATCAACAAAATTTGCAACGAATTTAAAAAAACTCGTACACAGCAACTAATAAATATAATTTATCTTAAAAAGTATAAAGTGAAATTAACTCAAAAAGTACTAAACTAAATGGAAGAATAATCTATAAAAATGTTCACAATTAAAATTACCATAGAGTTTTCATAATTTCAATGTTTCTGCCATCGAATAATTATTTCTCAGTGTTGCAACGTCAACACTGCAACATACGACGTCGTCATTTATGTACCAAATAATAGCCTCTAAAGCTTTTGGCAGATTTGAAATATTATTTTTGGTTTTGAAGTTATTGGCCTCTGTAGATTTACGTATGTCGTCTAGCAGGCCATTTCTATGTTGATTACAATAAACTCATAGTTTTACAAACTTTTTCTATTTTAAATCGGTGACTTCTGTTAGCTCAAATTTACTGAAAGCGGGCTCTTCATTAGCGAAATTGTCTGTTTTGTACTGACGGCCAACAGCAGAAAACCGTCCGTTAGTTGGCGTGGTGTGCCTTGCTCACAAGGGAGTAGTTCATTGCAGTCTTTCGAATTTGCCTTTCTCGAAATGGTGGTTTAAAAACTTTTCGAAATGCAAATATACTGTTAATAGATTTATATATTCAATAATTTAAGAATTAGAAGAATGTAGAGAATTATTATTGATTATAGTATTTTTTACTATTTTTGCGTATAAAATGTAAGCCACATCTTATTTATTTTAAAACAAAAAAACTGTTATCTCAACGGCATTAGATTATTTTAAGGCTATTATTTTTATAGTGTTTTATTCAATTTGAAAGAGGCAGTGATAAAGCTCTGTGTATCATAGAGCTATGAGATTTGGAGTTGTGAGTAATTTGAAATTGTAGTATCTGTGATTGTGGGTTTTCGGTAAACGTTGAAGCTAATTTTATTATTACTATGTGGTAAAGTTAAATCCAGGAATTGATTTTATTATTTTTTTGTGTCTCAACTGTAAATTTAATATTTGAATGAAGAGAGTTCATATCATTTAAAAAGTTTTTTTAACTGTCTACCGGTCCTTGTAAAGCAGGCTGACACATCGTCTACATATCTATACCAAAGTTATATGTTTTTTGCTAAATAGGAATTTATTATCTTCTAAATGCAATATAAAAATATCTGCTAAAAGAGTTCTCAGTTCTCAATTTTGATTTTGGCATAGATATAATGGTAATGTTATTTCTTTTTTTATTACGGCATTTGCATGTGATTTGTCTAAATAATCCAGTATAAGTAACTTGCATTCTTCAGTAGGAATGTTTGAAAACATATTTAAAACATCAAAAGATACCAAGAAACTATTTTCTGGAGTTTTTCTTTACATAAACATTTTGTGTGTCCGATGGAATATTTTATTTTATGTTTGGGTTGAAATTTTGTTAGGTTCTTCAGGATTGAATTAATTTTGTTATATAATTTGTTAATATATAATACCACCGGTCATATGGGAACATTTTCTTTATTGTATTTAATAAGACCATAAAGTTTTGGTGAACGAGGATTCATATTGACTAATTAATATTTATTACCAATATTGAATAAAATATTGCTTTCTGATAAAGAATTAGTTGGTTTGAGATTAAAAACTATTAGTTGGATCTGTTTTAATTTCAACTAATTTGGATTGAATAAATTGCTATATTTTGTCAATATTTTCAGAAAATTTATTTCGGAAACGAAGAGGTTTGATGCCTATGTTCATTAAAAACATTTTATATAAAATGACCTTTTCTGCACGTTGGTGAGGTCCTGCTCATTAAATCGAAAACACCCTGTATACTATGTATTTTGTGATGCGATGTGTTGTATTTCTGGGTGTAGTCCCGTGTAACTCATAGATCTCTAGTGAAGTATTGGTGTAATAGGTGTAATTTATCTATGTTTTCCATTCACGTAATCCGATTTAGTTGTACAACATATTGTGAAGATAAATAATGTTTTTTTTAACAGATCGTTTTAAGATTAATGTATTTTCCTCCATAGTGTTCGGTTGAACTACGTTGTCAATAAATTTAAAGACTTCTACCTGAAAACCTTAAAAATCAAAGATCAGAGTGCCAAGGATTTAACAAACTTTACCGTTATATAGAGCACTTGATCGTTTGTTTGTGGAAAGTTCGTGATTTAAAGGTATAATAAAACCACCGAATATAAAAGTAGCAGGCATGTGTCTCAGAGCAACTTATGGTGTATGCAAATTTTGGATCAAATATGTATTTTAAACTTAAAATTCAAATCCGAAAAAGTTCTAACGTATATTCTTAAATGTGCGTGTTATGTAAATTGTACTACATTTACCAACTGCTTAAGATATTTGGCAATAAGAAAGTAGAGAGACTTCACTGAAAGTTTTCAATTAAAATTATTATAGTGGAGGTTTCTCTGAGGATAGTTGGAGAGATTTTTTGGAACATATCGATCCGAATTATTCATTGTTATGTAGTAAAAATGACGAACTGTCATTAATATGTACACCGTGTTAAACTGACCTCCTCCTTTATCTTGTTAATTCTCAATATAATATAATATTATTTAAAAAACAGAATAACTATGTAATTTATTAAGTAGTAAACAAGAATGAAAATATTCTGTTTTAATGCTATGGCATATACAAGAGAGTTTCGAGGATAGTTAAGTCAAAGAAGCATATTTCTTTGTAATTTCCTTGTGGAGAATAGTTAATATAATAATACTGATATTCCTCTTTTGTTTTCTGAAATTAGGTCACAAGAAGTACAATAAATGCAGATACATGAATAAGTGTATTACTTCTAACAAAAAACTTGTAATTTTATATTCCAGCATAATTCAATTCCACTTTACGTCAGTCATATAAACGTGACAAATACCACGCCCACGATTTTATCAGCCTTTACAATTAAAAGTCAATTAATGTTTAGAGTGTGACACCTTCAGAGCAAAGAATAATCTGGAGGTTTCTCTAAGTATATTGTATTATTATCACACGGTAAATAAATGATTATATAAAAGTTGGTATGCAGAATAATATTAAAAGTATTTACATTTTTTTTTTCAGTATATAAAATAATACCTCATCTATAAAATACGGTTAGATAACGATTCACAAAATTAATTAAACAGTTAAACCTCACTTACAAAAACACCATAAAAAAATATAGGTATGCGTATTTTTAATACAATTTACTTTTTTGAAATTGATAGAGCAAAATAATCTTAAGGACCCATTTGCACCCCATCGTCGATTTCTGTTAAAAAAATGAACTAATTCAATCGTTCGTTATACTGGTATGGCAGCAATCACGTATTTCAATTAAGTAAAAATTCCAGTACCGTACCGTCCTATTTCTAATTTACTCCAGTGAAGAAACAAATCATAGCATAGCTATTATAATATAATTATATATATATATATATATATATATATATATATATATATATATATATATATATATATATATATATATATATATATATATATATATATATATATATATATATATATATATATATATTTATATATTTTATGTGATGTTTTATTTTTAATACAAAATGTTGTTTGTTATATTTATTTTATTATTTTGAGACTCTTTATTATTTTTACCTCTCCTCTCAGGGTTCGGGCAGGTTCCTGGCGATTAATCTGGAAATATAATGGTACAGCCCAATCTCAAATAAAACACACCTTGAACAGATTACAAACAAAGAATTTATTTTCAAAATTTCCGATATGGTTTAGAAAACGTAAATATCTTAAAATTAAAATGAAATGGCCTTTATTTATGATCAGATCTGTTAAATAGCAGCTATTAAGTCGTCGAGTACCTAGGATTTATTGTGGTTTTACTTACGGCGATTTCTTGTACTTCACGTTATCGCAATCTCTGTTGAATTACGCTTCTGCGTATATTGTTGCTCAGTGCTTTTCGATCCTTCCTCCGTGGCAAATTTCAGATTCATCAAACTCCAGTAACAATGGCTGCACGGCACGCTGGATTTATATTTTCGTAGCACAACACTATATTTATTTAATAATCAGCAAACTTTTATTTAAGGTACGTATTTACCTTTACTAATTTCCTCAAATCACATTTACTATTCTATACAATACTTCTTGGTTGTTGCAACTTGAAATTACTCTTCTATTCCACTAGGAATTATTTTATGATATTCATAAAATTTAATTTTTTGTTGTTTTAGGTTTAGAAACCCTGTTTTAATAATTTGCGAGCTTGAGTATGGACTTCCTTTGAAAATATAAATTTAAAATTTTTAGGTTAGGAAACTTCTTATAAAATTTCAATGCTCTTCCTTTCAGCTTTCTATCCATACTTGTAGCTATTCTATGACTAACTTTATTATATTTGTCTTTAACAAAGTTCATAATTTTAATTAATAACAATAAAATTTTATTTTTTTTCCAGGTTATCCAAAGGTTTTGGTACCTAAAATCAATAATGTTCTGGCTCTGGTTGCCATGCTATACACAATAGTCCTTCTGATGCTTATTCTATATAGAAACAATGTTTTATACCATAACATAATAACATAAAGTTCATTTACCACACGGTAGGTGTTTATATCTAGCATTTAACAACATTTATTACAAATTTTACCTATTTGATATGAATACAGTTAACGTAAGTGTCTCTCACTGAAATTGGGCTCTCCATACCACTCAAAATATCATTTTAATTTAAATTATAGAGTCTTTCTTTGCTTTAGTATTGGCAAAAATATCCTTATTACTTTCTTTTTATTATTTAAACATAATTTTATTCTTATGTACTCTGTACATTATACAGGGTGTGGTTTGGTCATCGTAATATATATATATATATATTGTCACAATATTCATGGTTCATTAAAAATAAGTTGTTTAAAAGGGACAGATAAGAAATCAGCTAAATTGGCAATTACTTTGAGCAGTAATATCATGAAATGTAATTTAGTAATAATACTGACTGTGGTCAAATTTGAAAATTGTTGTTTGATATAACCATATAATATTTTATAGTAAAGAAATAACAAAATGTGTTGAGAGCCATGAGGCAAGAAATAAAAAAATATTAAATGAACATAGTTATTAGAATTTAAGTTATATTGTTATAATATAGAAGTACATACCATATAGATAATTAACAAAAGATTGTAATTAAAATAAAAGTGAAAGTGATAAATTTGAGGAAGCATGCAATTATCATAAGTTACTTGAAGTCAGTTTGGAAACCATGAAATATAAATTTCAGCTAGTATAGCACAATTGATTTAGTCATCCAGGGTAACTAGGAAAAACAAAAAATTTGTTGAGATGAACAGAATTTTGAGTGGAAGGAATGTTTTTTTGTAGAGAGAGAGAAAAAAGGACAAGAGATTAAGAACGGGTAAAAATACAAGATAGTAAAGAAAAAAAGCGTTTATAAATAAAGTGCAGTATAAGAAGTTAAAGCAGAATAAATAACTAAAGGGAAGATAATTAATAAAATTGGAAGAAGACTGAAAATAATAATAATTGAATGCAAAATTGATAAGGAAATCAAAATATTTATTGTCCAGTAATAAAAGGTTAGTCTCCGGGTATTTAATTATTGTTTTAGAAAACTTTTAGAAAATCTTTGGTTTGTGAAGAAATTAAATATTAGAAAAGTGAATGTCAAAATTAATGTCAGATGGGGAGAATTTAAATTTAAGAAAATAATAAGAAGTTTGGAGAATACGAGAAGAGGAAAACTTCAAGGGTGAACGAAGGAGACGGAGTTAATGTTGTTTACGTATAAGTGTTAGAAATATAAGGAACTTGGTATGTGATAAACTCTATTTAAAATCAATGTCAGAACATTAGTAAATTTAAGGAATCAGATTGGTAATTATTATTATAAAAGTTAAAATCATTATATGATCATTTGGTATATGATAAACTCTATTTAAAACCAATGTCAGAACATTAGTAAATTTAAGGAGACAGATTGCTAATTATTTTGTAAAAAAGTTGGAAATCATTATATGATCATTTGGTATTAATCTTGGCCTCAATTTAATTTATAATGCCCTAGAACCTGCTCTTTTGAGATAAGTGTTTCATATTCAAAGTACTTCAATCTAAAATCCAAGTTAATGTATTAATTTGGTTGGCGCTCAGCATACTTAAATTGTGAAATTGAGTAAATTAAAGGTAAAATAAATTATAGGATTAAAATAGCACATATATATATATATATATATATATATATATATATATATATATATATATATATATATATATATATATATATATATATATATATATATATATATATATATATATATATATATATATATATATATATATATATATATATATATATATATATATATATATATATATATATATATATATATATATATATATATATATATATATATATAAACAGAGAAAGGAGTTAGACGCGGGTTTAATTACATTACAGTAAAAAAATAACAATGATTCAACGGGTACGCCCGCATAAAGAAAATTGCACGGTGGAAAATGCAAAAATTGCAAATGACAGAAAGATGCAAACCGTGGACACGTGTTTCTGACTAATTGGTCTTCATCAGCACGGTGTAGCTGAGTTAAAATGATGAACAAAACTCGAAAAAGACACTAAAGGAAAACCACTGACAGGGAGCCAGTCGCACCTTTGTGGCTTCCACTTGGATGGCTCCGGTATGGGAGCATCGTCCAAGCATCGCACACGCGGGCAACTATAGCAACCTGCGTGGGATTCCGGACCCAGGAAAATGAATATGAACAGAGAAAGGAGTTAGACGCGGGTTTAATTACATTACAGTAAAAAAATAACAATGATTCAACGGGTACGCCCGCATAAAGAAAATTGCACGGTGGAAAATGCAAAAATTGCAAATGACAGAAAGATGCAAACCGTGGACACGTGTTTCTGACTAATTGGTCTTCATCAGCACGGTGTAGCTGAGTTAAAATGATGAACAAAACTCGAAAAAGACACTAAAGGAAAACCACTGACAGGGAGCCAGTCGCACCTTTGTGGCTTCCACTTGGATGGCTCCGGTATGGGAGCATCGTCCAAGCATCGCACACGCGGGCAACTATAGCAACCTGCGTGGATTCAAAGATATACGTTTAATACGTGCAATACACAAAACATGTTCCGGTTTTCTCTCAGAATAAGTCTACCATATATGTATATATATATATATATATATATATATATATATATATATATATATATATATATATATATATATATATATATATATATATATATATATATATATATATATATATATATATATATATATATATATATATATATATATATATATATATACATATATGGTAGACTTATTCTGAGAGAAAACCGGAACATGTTTTGTGTATTGCACGTATTAAACGTATATCTTTGATTTTGTATACAGGGTGTAACATAATGAATTATCATAAATAAGGGTGTCTCAATACACCTTTCGATATGTCTTATTATAGATCTTCTCACTTTATCAAAGATTGCTGGTTATTAACGAATTTGCTGGCACCTTTTTTCGACCATATGAAGAGTTTTTTCATGAGGAATAGGAACGTAACGTAATGTAATGCAATACTTACCTTAAGTGCATATGAATATTCATAAACATTATTCAATCTGTTGACATCTGTTGGGAAAGCGTTCTTCATAAAACCTTCCAGCTTATACATTATTACTATTAGCATCTATGGGCTATAAATGAAATGAATATAGGTCATTTCTTCAAAAGAGTAAATCATTTTTTAAATTTAAATCGACACCTCACATCAACAAACTTAAAAGAAAGCAAATACTAATAAATCCAAACACCGCTTGACAAGTGCATATTTATTTTTATAAGATAGTTATTGGCGCATTTAATCGACTACGTGACTACGATTCAATTTTATAAATTGTGAAACGGTAAAGGCTACGAGATCACTTTTTGTTCAAAATTAAATTTGCATTCCAATAATTGAAAAAAATATATTTTTTTTCAATGACATAATTCTTGGCGAAAACGTAATCGGCATTTCCCATATCTACGTCACTAGTTAAAGTTGGGGCTTAATTTTAATAAAGTTTCGTTTTGAATATCTTTCAATAATACACCTTTCTTGTGTAGACATTTTGATCTTTAAAAGTTGGTATATTAGAATCCTACTACTAAACGTTTAATATATTACCATCTATTGCTTGGGATCATCATTCATTTCAAAAAGTATCTTGCAATGGCTATTAAATATATCTACAAGAATAGAAAGTTTATATAATTTTCATCGTGTGGCGTTAAGTTTGAAAACCTAAATCGATATTAATTTAATTTATTCAGTAGTTACTTATTATTCACTGTTTTAATATTATATAATTAATTTCTATGGTACAGTTTATCATGAAACCTACCCATATATTACTAAAAAAATGTAAAAATTCGTATTTTGATGACTCAGTCTTGAGCACGCACTATTGCAGGAGTAGACCCTTATCTTACTTTGTTTTTAATTAAAACTAAAACGTGATAGATTAACGTTTCTGATAGAAGCCTGCTTTTGGGGATAGCAGAGAGAAACATCCATCTTATAACTAATACTATCCTGCAGAATACCGGATTACTAGAAAGAGAATTTATCATTGAAGAGGATTATTTATACCTTTCGTATATTTGCTCAGAGAGATCATTCCTTTGTATTTTTATACGTAATTTGTTATATAGGAAGAAAAATATATGATTTGAAATACACTATTTTTCTTTATTCCGATAATAAGTTTTATAAGATTTCTGTTGTTACAATTTTTTTTCATCAACTGATTCTTATGGAAGAGATTCAGCAGGATATGCGTAGCGACCGTCGATTAATACGTTAATCACGATCCCAAAATTGGGTATTTGTCTCAGGCTGCTTTAGCTATCCCAGGGGACGTGTAAGCTGGTATTATTTTTATGCGTTACATGTCTCCTGAGATATGTAACAGTTGTGACGTTTTTTTAAATCTACTCACTTGTCACTCGATTTGATAATATTTTTGACTAAAAAAATTCTGGAATGAAAATAGCAAATAAACTGAGATTGGCATCGCGCTTTGATCTGAGGAAGAAAACTTCATATACAAGGGGGAGAAAAACATTTCTTTATTGAATGAAAATAAAACATTAATTACAGCTGATAATAACAATAGATATGTCAAAATAAATGTTAAATATTGGATTGAAAGAACAGCAACCTAAAATTCACTATCCAGTGAAAAAAATATTTATATATGTGATTCATTGAAACATAGTAGGCAGTAACCTGGCATATTTGGGCAATGGTTACAAAAACTTATAATTCGACAAAACTATTATCCACTTCCCGACTTGACATTGTCAATCTTAGTTTTTTATAAAAAATTTTCCTCTTCTTTCTGCCTGGAAGTTGTGCGCGTACTGATGTACATATCCCCGATGATATTTACTATATGGGGATAATGCAATATTAATTATACATCATATATATCATCGACGATACACACGTATGAAACGAAATTAATTTGTGAATAGACCAGAAAAGAGAATTTGATTGCTATCTATTACATAAAAATCGGTTGCCAAATAGAATATTTACAACATCCGCACATAATTAATGCCCAATATGATTTGTTCTCTTTGTATGTAGATGTTTGCTTTGTTGTATTGAAAACTTTAATATAATAATTTCACAAAGTTATAGTTCATTTTAATTGTCAATATAATCGCAACTTGCAAAACTTAGCTAACTAATTTTTCTGGTTTTACCATAATGGACAATGATAACAATAAAACAAAAGAATATGATTATTTGATATTATGGTAGTTCTTTTATTTACCCATAGTTGGCAACAATAGAACAGTTTATTTTTAATATTTTGTTTCACTCATGTACATTACTGGAAGAGAAAGTATGTCATGACATCATAAATACACCTGAAGTGGGTTGGAACCTTTGATGTGAAGAAAACACTAACGTAATTTTCCACAAAACACAAGAACACCACATAGTGCACTCGACACGCGTTTCGACAACCAAGTTGGCATTATCTGGAGATGATTAAAACTGGAGTATTAATCATCTCCAGATGATGCCAACTTGATTGGTGACACGTGCGTTGAGTGGGGTATATGGTGTTTGGATGTTTTGTAGAAAACTACGTCAGTGTTATCATAAATACAAGTATTTACTATCCAGTACCAGTTCTATAGCAAATCGTGTGATTAAATTAATCGTAGACTTGAAAAAAATCCATATGTTGAGATTAAGATCTACCCGTCAACAGAGGGCTGTGCTGCGTCGAACAATTTGATTAATGATTCATTATCAGTGGAATAGTTAGCTAGAGCGCGCGACAACACGTGTGATTAGATAATCTCTCTATCGTAACTGTGGATTCGAATTCCGCAGCCGGTACTGGCAATGTCGGTGGGAATGGTTGTGTGTTTGCGTTTTTTCATCAATGTAAACCTCGCCCGTGCAGCTTCGGCTTTGGATTCTTCGAATTTCTGAGGTTTATTAAAAAAAAGAAAAATTATCATAAATTATCATAAATCAAAGTATAAATAATGTGTTGTAAATTTCGATTTATTTTATGTTTGTTTTTATGATGCTTAACGATCTTGACCTTAAATTAAAAACAGAAGACAGCTTAAAGAAAAATATCTAGCCGAATTTATAAAATATTCAAAAGACAAATGTTAGCTAGTTTTAAAAAATGACGATTTTTTAAAACGTCCGTCATTCATTGTTTTTTATAAATTAAATACACGTCTGTAATCGGCAAAACCTCATCCCATTATAAATGACATTGAGGAATAAATAAAAAAATTCATAAGCGAATATCTAGGGGTGTAATTTTTTTCCCACCCTGTAAATGCCAAAATATTTAAAGATATACTTTTTCATTGTTGCTAATATCGGATAAGTAAAAAGGCCATTTGATAAATCCACCATTCTGTAACATAATTGTAAGATTAATAATTCTATTTAATATGTGTACCAAATAAACTGAAATGATTGAGGAAACGCATTTGGTTTGTTCTTTTATCACCGTTTGTAGAACCAATTTTACAAACCATATTTCATATTATGCGTAGTTGACAGCGTTCCAAATGGAACTTGTTACTACTTGTAGTTTTATTGAAATAAAAATATGAACGTAGAAAAGTACTTGTAAAAGTTTCCCGCGATCGCTATAGACTGCGTTGCACTGGTCCGATTTTCTAATCTATTTTGGTATCGGTTATTTGGGACGCTTGGCAATAAAAATAAACTTTTAACAGCACGTTTTGTATCTTTTAGTTGAACGGGATTTTATTTTGTAATTTCGTTTATCCAGTCTATTTTGCTTGTTAAAATTAGTATACATTTTATTTACTTACCAATTAAAACAGGCCCTCTGTAATTGTCCGTCATTAATTCCTGAAAAACAGAATGAACAATAAAATTAGTATTTAAAATTTGAGATAATTCAGGTTTAAATATAAAATATTATACCACTTATACACAGTCATTCAATCCTGTTATTGATTATTGGTTTTAATTAAATAACAAAGTACATTTTCATAATGCATTTTATCCATTTATTTACGTTTTCATCAAAAGATGGTCGTGCTACGATCTACATTGCACGATTTGACTTCTAAAGTTGCCTTCCCACGGCGGCGGGTGTCTCGGCGAGTTTCTGCGCTCGTCAAACCTATTTCACTAGGACGAGTCGACGAGACATCCCGTTCCTTCAGCGCAGGTCAACTCACTTTTATTATGCGTAGACTCGGCATATCCAGCGAAAATACATACAGTGGTGCAGACAGTCAGAAATGTCTTGAAAATGAGAAGTTGACAAATGCGCATTGCTGCCTGTGCTGCGATTTCTTATTATATTATGTTCAGCTTTAAATATTTGATGGCAAGAAAAGAAAATACCAAGGTGGTTTGTATTTTTGTACAAAAAGCGGCCTAGATAAGTGCAATACGTAAACCTATTGATATTGTGACTGAAGTAAACGGAGTAAGAAATCGTTGATTGGTTATTTCTAGACAGGGGAAATATTTGCAATTTTTCAGGTACATAAAATAGTCCTATTTTTTAAAGACCCTTTATATACTTGAATTAATTGATACATCATTGATATGCATCCGTTTATTTATTTACCTGTAATACATGTAATTGAGATAGGTAGCCGGGATAAAAGTATGTGATATTATACGTAATTTTGATTTTGTTCCTCAGCGACACGACCGGGTAGTTACTTTCGCGGAGCGGTGTTTGGCATATAGTACGTTAACTTGAGATACAAAAAAAATTTATAAAATTCGTGAAAATTATCTGTGCGGTTTGTCAGTATCTGCACTGCCTGCAGTGCCTGCCCATGTGAACTATTTAGAATTTGCATTATTAACCTCGGTAGATGCGGAATCTTCATTTTTCTTGTACAAACATATGTCCAGATCAAATCGCTCAAATTTAACAGCTAGGAGTGCAGAAAAAAATTAGTTGTAACTATATGCTAATGCGATGGCAGACTTCAGTCCTTTTTATACTTTTGCTTTCATTTTTCTACGTATGTCTTTCTGTCAACCACGAAGCAGTAGTACCTACCGGTTCTGGACTCTTGTCCAGTTTCGTCTCCCTGGGTATATCTTTTGCCCGATAGACGATTTATACATCTATATTTTTTGCAGATACTTATAACGTCACAAACATATTAGGAGATTTGCATTGAGAACCTCAGGTTATTTTGAAAATACAGTTTTGCGACTACTGATTTTAATACTGTAAACGTAATTATTTTGCAAAAATAGGTGAATCAGAGTACCCTACTAAAGTTAAAACGATACTAACCAGCATCGAATTCCGTGCATTGAGTGGGATAGAGTACACGAGCCCTTGCGAGTCGAGTCTCAAAACTCTCGTTCTCCTTTGATTCGTGCCATATTTACTGCCAACAGACGACAACTCAAAACCGAGCCGCGTATGGCCGAGCTTTATTCCTATTACCGACACTTCAGTTCCGTCGAGAAAATACGAGAAGACCCGAGCGCGTGAGTGTGCAAGGCACGCTCGTCTCGCCTCGCTGTGTCTCCTATCGTCTCGGTCGAGCTTTGAGTTGTGTCGGTTTAATGAGCCCAAGTGAAAGGGAGCGAACCGTATCGAGGCGAAGTTCGTAAAGGAGTAGGTTACCTCTTAACTTGGACGAGGAGAGACGGAAGGGGAATGTAACGCGTCATAGTGTATGCCGTGTTGTGAATCATACGTTTGTTATGGTTCATTTTATAATTATTTTGTGTGGTTATTTGCAATTATTTTGATATTTTGCTTATAGTTATTATTGGTTATGTTATATTACATTGTCATGGACCTCATTTTATACGTTTGTACATGCTTTTTTGACATTTTAAGTGACATTTGGATTTCTGGGTTAAATTACATTTATTATGTACAATAAGATGAAGTATAGATTAATTTTGAGAAGAAATATCCAGTTAATAATAAATCATTGATTTAAGTTGACTTGAACTATATGCAGTGTTGCTATTTGTAAGACTAATGCTGAGAGGGCAAAGAAGAATGGAGAAAAAAATATAATTTTTCTCGTTTCCTACTGACATTTTAATTAGGAAAGAGTGGATTAGAAAATGTTAAAGCAAAGGAAAATTTAACCCCGATAATAAAAGACTGCAATAAACATGTTACCATTGATGATTTTGAAGATGGAATGAAATCAAAATTGATGAATGTATTGCGAAAAATACTAAAAAAAAACTGGTAGGTAATATAAAATTTATCTACTAAAAAATAATTTGTGGCTAATTTTATTATCTTTTAGCTATTCCATCACTTAATTTGTTGCCTGAAACTTTGACAGAAATGTCCAGTTCAACTGTAAGAGGTGAACGTGTTAAACTAGAGAACGCAAAGAGATCGTTAAACAAATTTTAAATCCATTACTGTTTATAGGAAATGTGGAAAACATTCCATCCACAAGTAAAGAAAATCTGCAAGTAGGTGCATATAAAGAATTAATACGTAATTACAATGTCCTCTTACTAGAAAATGAAGGATTTAAGAAAAAACGAAAAACAGCTTGCTTTTGTAAATAAAGGAAAACTTGAGTTGCAAAAACTTGTTGAATAATATGAAGGACAATCAAATTCAAGAGTAACATAAATGTAGGTAAAAGTATGTCAGAAGGCATAGCTGGCGTCAGGATCTCGAATACGTGACTCAGTCTGATAGACTGAGATGGTGGTACTATACAGATGACACTAACTTTTTTCAGGTGAGGGCAAGCGTGCCACAAGGGACGGTCCTGTCCCCAGTTCTATTTAACTTATATGTCGCAGATATTCCCACCCACCCCTTGACACAGACAACATTTACATCGCGGACAATCAACAATAGAGTTATTGAGGAGACGAAGGTAGTTAAGTACCTGGGGGTTCACTTGAACCAGCGGATATTTTTTAAACAGCATATCACAAAAACTTTAAATAAAGTATACATAGCCCTACATAAGCTCTATCCGACACGACGGTCGGTTTTAAACATCAAAAACAAATTACTCATCTATAAGGCCGTAATAAGGCCCATATTAACCTATGGATGCGTCGTCTGGAACAGGTTGTCCGACACTCAGTACGGACGCCTCCAGACGACGCAAAATAAATTACTTCGTCTTCTCACTAACTCAAACAGATATACAAATACTCAACAATTACACGAAACAGCGGACATACCCTACATTAGAGAATACATCACACAGACGGCAACAAAATTTTTTTAGACAGAACATACAACAGTCGGTGCTCACAGCCCACCTGGCGGATATTCGAAACCACCACCAATTCGTACATACTCACCCGCTGTTGCACGAAAACTTACCTATTTACTACGAATAACAGTAACAACACACGCACAACGACAGACATACACACCCCACATACTCTTATTAAATATCCTACCTACCCTAAATTCTAAATCTTCCTTCGACAACCACCCTTTTGCCTATCCACCCTATTCAACACAGACAATCTATATTCTAAATTTTCTTAAGCAGGTTTTTTCTTTAGCTTTTTCCTGCATACCAGACATATGTATTATTTTTATTATTTTAATTATCAAAAGGTTACGCACTGACACTCATAACGCGTTGTTATTACAGGAAAATGCTGCTCCTGCCAGCAACAACTAAAGAGGCGCCTCTCAGCTGCCAGAGCCACGACACCGGCCGACCATGGAGAATCTCCCCTTTTCCTGGGACCACCTCCATGGTAGTTCACATTTGATACAAATGAGTCATACTGTAAAACCTGATGGTTATTACCATATATGTTTGTAATTAGATATTTTGTATTTATTATGGATATGTATGATAAAATGTGCTTTATATAAGTTTTATGAAATGTAAGGTATTATTAATAAATGTTTTAAATTGGAAATGGAATTGGTCTGAGTTATGGGTAAAGCTGCAAATTTTTCTGTGTATCATGGTCGTAGAGTACAGATGTACTTACTGTCGCCGGCATTCACCTTGACCGCGAAACTCTTTCTCTAGTCCAGTCTATTATTAGCTTTCGAGTTGTGTACACGTTAAGTCACTTGGGCGTATTACATATTGTTTTTGTTTTTATTGTATTTGTTGTACTGTATTGTTGATATTAATTTAATAATAAAGCATGGCAGACGTACGCAGGGGTAGAAATCGGCCATTTGCTGACAAAGTGAATAAATTCATAGGTGACTTCCCGGATTTATTCTATGATGGTGCTAAAAAATTTGTAAATTGTGCGAGAAAGATTTGATGTGCTGGGATAAACGTGATTGTGGACTTCACGTAAATAGTGTAAACCATAAAAATAACAAAAATGGCGTGCCTTCGACAACACAGTTCATGTTTGATTTATTATTAATGCTGATTGCCTGTGATGTTCCCCTGTAGTGCACATACTCGATAAACAACCATTTCGAGGATTCTGGAATAAATACAATGCCCAGGTGAGGTTACCAAGTCGCAGAACATTATGTTACTATCTACCAACTGTACACGTAGACATGGTAAATAAGATGAAATGTGAAATAAAAAATACACGGCTGTGGCTATCTGTTGATGAGACAACAGATTAAAAAAAATTCTATTTTAAATGTTATATTACGAGTACTGGACCCTCTTAAACCGACAGTTCCACTGTTACTAGCTAGCAAAAGACAAAGTCAATGTACTAGCGAAACAATTACCAAGGTGGTGTTGGAGCGTTAGAAAAATTTGAACTGTCAAAAAATCAAGTGTTGATGTTTGTGACTGATGTCGCCGTGACAATGCGTTCGGTAGGCCGTTCTTTACAAGAACAAGGTTGTACGTTTATACATGTTACGTGTAAAGTGCAGAAACTATTCGAAAAGGTTTTCCAGAGGTGGATGCATTAATAGCAAGTATAAAAAAAGTGTTTCTCAAATCTCCTAGACGTCTCCGTGCATTTCATAGCAAGTGTCCCGGTAGTCCTGAACCACCACAGTCGATTCTTACAAGTTGGGGAACATGGTTGCAGGCAGCTTTTTATTATGCTGAATATTTCTAACAAATAAAAGCTGTGATACTACAATTCAATCCAGATGAGGCTGCAGCTATTAAGGAAAGCCAGACAAAATTCGAATTTATTTTCGTTAAAACAGCTTTAAAAAAATATTGCAAAGAAATATAAACCATTACATGAAAGCATACAAAAATTAGAAAACAGTGCGTTGTAGTTAGCGGAGTCACTGCAAATAGTGGACGAAGTAAATCTACTGCTACACGCTATAGGTGACGAAACAAATGAGCGCGTTAAAGAAAAGTTCGTAAGTGTGTTAAATAAAGACACCGGTTTTGCCAAATTAAGACAAATATGTGATGGTGCAGCCCCAGATCCGTTAAGTGCGTTCAAAGACTATTTTACGTATGCGTGTATTACATCAGTAGATGTCGAACGGTCGTTTTCAAAATATAAGAATATATTTTCACCAAAGCGAACATCACTCATGGAGACAATCATAGAAACATACCTGATGTTGCAAAGTGGCTACACATCTTCTCCAGTTTGTGATAAGCAAGCTAGTTCATCAAGCTAGTTAAGAGGGTAAGTTTTACATACATTGTTATAAATTGTAACAGTTTATTGTTTCTCGCATTAGTTAATTTCACGTACGCCACTGTCCCACGGAACATTTTTGTAAGCGCTAGTTATGGCAGTCAATGTATTAAAGAGACTGAATTCTTTATACATTTGTTTTTTTATTTTTGGTAATGTAAAATACCTTACTGTTAATGAAATATTTTAAACATGAAGTTTCAATAATCATTTCCTCATGAAAAGAAAAAAATAATAAATAATATAATCTCAGTAACCACCAAAGTGGGCCTTTATTCAGCTAGCATCTCCAGTAAAGGTCCGGTAAAAAACCAGTGTTTGCTGTTTACTGGGATATAACTAAAATCATTTATTTAACTGCTAAATAAATTACTTATTAAAACTTGTTACTGGCCAATTAGAAGAAGAATAAGTGTAATATGTTATGGTTAATAATTAAATTAGATTGATTTCTAAACTATTTAGCTATTTTATATTTTGGTAATATTTCCTAAATATTTAATTGGTGAAATAGGATAGACCAATTTATTTTCCCCTTTCCTTCTTTTACATAATATTTATGGACTATGGGTTATTTACAAAACTGAAATCAGTGCTTGGTTACAAGGTGATTCATATAAGTACATCGAGAAAATCCAGGAAATGATTCCTGAACCTGTATATTTTGAGATATTGTCTATAGTTATTTGTGGCATCCTATAACGTTTTTTTCTCACCTTCTTTGACTATTAAGCCACTGCCAATTTTGAGGTGAGAAGCGAAATGAAGTTTTGTCCATAACTGCTTCGTTTCGGAGATAGTGTGTTGATTAAAAAAAAAAAAAACCTATAGATCTCGGAAATGCTTGGAGATTTTTTTTTCAAACTTGCTGTGTAGTACTTTTAGAGACTTCTTTGTTGTATATATTTAGAGCTTTTTTTTTAATCAACAGTGTATCTCCTAAACGAAGGTATACCAATGTACACTATTTCAAATCTGGCATACAGATGACGTATTCCCGCCATTAATTCTATTGGTCAAAAATTCTCCTTTACGGACCTCGATACTCGCCTAGCCACGTACCGTGGGAAGACAACTTTACGTAGACTTGGTGTTCGGTATTCCCTGATCTCCTTTTATTAGTTCTTTAGTATTGAAGATTTTGATAATAATTTTTCTTTCATTATTATTATCTTAATGTCATGAAATAGGTTTAAATTATTTTTATTATTTTTTTTTGTATTTATGTCGCGCCAACACTCGGTTTCACAAATCACTATCTCTCGGCACTTCTACGTGGATGCCGAGGTGACACGAAGAAACACTTCGAATGTTGAATTCATTCTCTCAACACGTGTTCGTGTTTTTTCTTAAAAATATTAATTATCTTGCTCATCATTTTTCACGGGAATTTTGTGAAAAGTGACACAATATCTCAAGCGTGCAAGTGTTCGACTTACATCACACAGAACCCCCTACAGTCCGCTGCCACCTACCAGAATTTAGGAGCAGGCCCACAGCATCAAGCTAACAAAGGTAGGAAAAGTGTTAACCGAGTTCGAATATTTTGTTTAATAGCCTTTACTTATTTTTATTTCATATTTTCGCTTAAAGCCCCACAGTTGGTCCTGTCAAACCAAGGATTTCTAAATGCAATCATATATTTAATTTAAAAATATGACATTATTTATAATAAAAAAAAAGTTGATTTTTTTTGCCGCTAGTATATCTACACTTGGGTATATGGTTTTTATCTGCGTGTCATCGCTCAGCTGATTATTTACATTTCTTTTACTTTATAAAATAAAATGCACTTTGTTTTATTTACGAATGCCGCAATTACATTAATAGTAAAATAATTATTGTTATTTAATAAGAATAATTTATATTTTTGTAATAATTAATTTTGAATTCATCTTTCATATAAAACTTTGGTCATGGCTAATAATAAAATTAAACAATATACCATTCGAGATAAGAATTTCAGTAAACTGAAAGAAATACAGGGTAAGGCAGAACTTGCGCGACAGGGCGAATGGTATCATTCAATTTTTAAAATATGTTTTAAACGTTTTGATTCAGTCTATCAAGAATTTCAAGTAAATTATAATAACTTAATAGCTTTACTCGCCCTTCAGGCGGGAGCTGATTTAGACACTCAAGAACATATTAGGTCATCTTTTGAAGACGATAGTGCTAATACACAAGAAATTTATTTCGGTTCATTTGGTGACCCATATAACCCAAATGAGGAGGAAAGTATCCCTCCTCAGCGTCATATTAAATTACCTAAAATAGAAGTACCAAAGTTCTTGGGTGACTATAAATATTTTAAAACTTTTCTAGATATATTTAACTCATTAGTTCACCACAATTCAGATCTCTCTAATGAAAAATTTACTCACTTAAACAACTCATTACAAGGCCCTCCATTAACACTTGTGCAATGTACAATTGTGACCTCTGATAATTATATAATTGATTATGAAGCTCTTGTCAAACGTTATCACAATAAACGTTTGATTGCATCAGCATATCTCCAAGAAATTTTTAATTCTCCTAAATTAATAAATAAACAGACTAATTCTCAAAATCTCAGAAAACTTATGGATACATTTAATGAAAATAATAATATTACCCCCACTTTTGAATCTTTAAAAACATTTATATTATAACAATATAATGCTCTTCATGCTATAGACGCTTCTTGTCAACAGAAAGTTAAACATCCTGAAGAAAATAGGTTACAGAAACGCACAAATTGTAACTATTATACTACGAAAAATCGTACCACGTCTTTTATGGTAAATTCGAATAAATTTATTTGTTGCTTGTGCAAATCTGAACATTATATTTATAATTGTCTCATATTTAATAACAAATTGCCAAGAACGTTTTGAACTAGTAAAAAGAAATAACTGGTGTGTAAATTGTTTAGGCACTAAGCATACTTCTAAAAATTGTACGTCTAACGTAGCCTGTCGTATTTATAGACAGAGGCACCATACTCTTTTACATTTTGGGGACGATGTGACGTTTCGCCTTCCACATTAACTCCTTCCTCAGATACTCAAATTTCTAATACGTCCGATTTACTGACAAATCACAATCACATCATCTGTAAATGCGCTCACTGGTGTAGTACCTAGTCGAACAGATGTTCTGCTTGCTACCGCTCTTATTGAGGTAATGGATATGCGTAAACTATTCGTGTTTTATTAGATTGCGGTTTATAAGCAAATTTCATTACTCAGAAATATGTAAATAAATTAGGCTTATCTCGCTATAATTTACTATGGTTACTGTACGTGGAATTGAACAAGCTCAAACTTTGCAAAACTCAGGAGGAGTTACTTGCACTATACGCCCAAAAGATAAAATTGCACCTGCTTTTATAATTGACGCTATTATTTTGCCTAAAATTTGCAGATATATCTAGCATGCTTATTAATCATGGTCTCATATTTCAAATTTAAAATTGGCCGAACCATTTTTTGATACACCCGGTAATATAGACATGTTATTAGGTGCCGATATTTTTCCTCAAACTTTAGATAAGTGTATTCTGTCAGGTAGTAGAAATGAGCCACAGCCATTGCTACAAAATTTGAATGGATTTTAATGGGTTCGATGAACTGTTCAAACGTACCTCACTTTAATATATTTTTTTTGCTCCTCTGAAATGTCATCACTTGACAACACTCTCAAAAGTTTTTGGGAACTGGAAGAAATTCCATTAACTCCAAAATATTCTCCCGACGATTTACTGTGTGAGAAAATATACACAGAAACACATACGCGAAATATTTTCTCTCCCATTCTATCATTGGGAATTATTTTTCGGTGATACTCGATCACTAGCACTACGCCGTTTTCTAGCTTTAGAACGACGACGATTACTTGTTAACCCCTTTCTTTATAAACAGTACTGTGATTTTATGCGAGATTATCTAGATAGTGGTTACATGTCACCTCTCAACAATATAACTTTAATTAAAGACAGTTATTATATACCTCATCACTGTGTGATTAAACCTGAAAGTACTACCACCAAGTTAAGTGTAGTTTTCGATGCGTCGGCTAAAGTTACTGGTTTTCTCTCTTTTAATAGGAATGTTTCTTCAACAAAATATAGTCACTATTTTACTTAATTTTCGTTTATATTCTCATGTTTTATAGCCGATATTAAACAAATGTATAAGCAAATATTAATTACAGCCGAGCACAGAAACTTTCAAAGTATTCTGTGGAGATTTTCTGTGAACGACCCTGTATGCGATTTTAGATTAAATACTGTAAGTTTTGGGGTTTCCTCCTCACCATATCTCTCTTCGCACTCTTATACAATTGTGCCAAGATGAAGGTCAAAATTTCCTATTGCCTCAAAAGCTTTAACCACTGATATATATGTCGATGACATGGTCACAGGGAGTGATTCTTTTGAAAATGCACTTACATTACAAGGTGAACTTATTAATCTATTAAGTAAAGGTGGTTTTGAGCTAAGAAAATGGGCTAGTAACGATCCTAAACTGCTATCTCATTTACCCTCCTCATCTTTACAAAATCACGCGCAATCATTTAATTACAATGAAGATGACGTCATTAAAATTCTTGGCCTACAGTAGCATCCCTCGTTAGATTTATTCACTTATTCAGTAAAACCTCTAGATCGAGATTGTTCTAAATACATCATCTTATCTGAACTCGCTCGCATATATGATCTACTTGGATTTTTATGCCTTCTCACATTTTTTGCTAAACTGTTAATATAGCAACTCTGGTTACTGAGACTCTCATGGGATGACAAACCCCCAAAAGAAATTATTTTTCGTTGGGAACAGTATAAAGCTGAACTGTCACAATTCTCAAATTTTCATTTACCACGCCGATTGATCTCTAATCAATATGATTTCTGCGAATTACATAGGTGGAAAACTTTTGTATGCAATCGAGTTTCGCGCATACAAGAAAAAACATCTCCCTCAATTTGGCACCATGTGCCGTCTACAGAAAATCCCGCAGACTGTGCCTCTCGAGGTCTTTTACCCTCTGATTTAATTAACCATCCTCAGTGGTGGACAGACCCTTCATTTCTTTTCTCTCCTCAAGATAAGTGGCCTTTAAACTCCGTTCAATATTCATCTTCTGAAATAATTTTAGAAGAAAGAAAACTAACCCTAGGTACTTTTATTTCTCTAGACTCACTCGATTCTCTACTTGATAAATTCTCCTCTCTCAACGTATTGTCGCCTATATTTTACGCTTCATTTTTAATTAAAAGAACGCTACCAAGAGAACTGATAGTTTTACAAATTTTGAACTTCCTCAAGCTTTATTACTTTTAATTAGACGTGTTCAACACAAATCATTTTCTCAAGAAATTTCTTGTCTCGAAAGAACTATTCCTATCTCAAAATCGCTTAAAAAATTAAGTCCCTTTATTGACACAGATGGTGTTCTCTTGGTAGATTGCATAATTCTGATCTACCTTGTGATAAAAATCACCCCATTTTACTACACCGATGTAGTCGACTTACTGAGCTAATCATAGAATAAGCTCATAAAACTCACTTGCATCCCGTAGCTCAAACTCTTCAATTTCTCAAAATTTTTGGATATTATCTCCTAAACGGGCAATTCGTAGTGTACTTTCTAAATGTTTTAAATGTTGGCGTCTGAACCCGACACCCTTTAAACTGGCTATGGGAAATTTACCAGTATACCGTGTGTCCCAAATTAAAGCATTCTCAGTAGTAGGGGTTGATTACGGATGTGCGTTTACAATCACATTGGGGAGAACCAGGGGCGCTAAAACGCACAAGGCATATATATGTCTGTTCGCGTGTTTTGCTACTAAGGCGTTACATCTCGAACTTTTCTCTGAACTATCCACAGAGGCCTTCTTAGTTGCATTTCGCAGATTTATAGCCCGCCGCGGCCGATGCTCTCGCATATATAGTGATTGTGGCACAAATTTTTTTGGCACAAACAAACAAATATCTTGTTGAAATTTTTGAGGATGTTGCTAAACAGGAAGCTATTCAATGATCATTTAACCCCCCTTCAGCTTCTCATTTTGGTGGGTTATGGGAGGCAGGAATAAGGTCGGTTAAAACACATTTATCTCGGGTCATAGGCGAATAACTACTCACATATGAGGAGTTTTCCACTGTGTTAATCCAAATTGAGCCATTCTTAACCCTCGTCCTCTCTCGCTGCTAAGTTCTAATCCTAATGATATGTCAGCATTAACACCAAACAATTTTTTGACACTGGAACCTCTAACGGCACCACTAGATCCAGATCTTGGTCATATTAAAATGAATCAGCTGACACGATGGCAATTATTACAACACCTTCACCAGGACTTTCGGTTTCGCTGGCATAATGAATATTTACATACTCTTCACCAGCGGAGTGAATGGATCAATTCAGTTACTCCTGTCGCGCCAGGCACTATGGTCGTCATAAAAAATGACTTATTGCCGCCATTACGTTGGAACTTAGGACGTATTATTCACATTCATCCTGGTAAAGACGGTGTATCGCGGGTAGCTACCATTAAAACTGCCCAGGGCATTTTTAAGAGGCTATTGGTAAAACTTTGTCTTCTTCCCAATTTTCACCCTGTTTAAAATTACTTTTAAAGGTCGGCGAAATGTTCTGTATTCCCTGATCTCCTTTTATTAGTTCTTTAGTATTTAAGTTTTTGAATATAATTTTTCTTTCATTATTATCTTAATGTCATGAAATAGACAGATGGGAGGGGCCTTACCGGACGGTCCAAACGATGACAACAACGCTATTGTACATGGACGCTTTTAGTGGACGAGGGAACTAAAGGATGACTTGCTGACCTGCCGCGAGAGTAGCGAACCTGAGCGAAGGGGATACATGGCGCGATTGCATGCACTTTGGTGCGAAATGCATCCAGAGCATCGCGCCTTCTCTCAACAACACCTGAGAGACCAAGTATCCTTCTTGCGCAGGACAGGTTACGTAAGGGCACCCCGTCAGCTGGAAGAACTGCCAGCCGCAGCTCCACCGCGGCAATTACCAGCTGATGGGGAACATCCATTAGAGTTCGCCGATGTATACTTAAGGACAAGGGTTAGCCTTAACACCAGGGCTAACCTAAAGCCAAATTATTATTATTATTATTATTATTTGTATTCATGTCGCGCCAATACTCAGTTTCCCAAATCCCTACCTCTCGGCAGTTCTTCTACGTGGATGCCGAGGTGACACGAAGAAACACGTCGAATGTTGAATTCACTCTCTCAACACGTGTTCGTGTTTTTTCTCAAAAATATTAATTATCTCGCTCACCATTTTCTACGGGAATTTTGTGAAAAGTGACTCAATATCTCAAGATTGCAAGTGTTCGACTTACATCACACAGAAACCCTTACAGTCCACTGCCACCTACCAGAATTCGGGAGCAGGCCCACAACATCAAGCTAACAAAGGTAGGAAACGTGTTAACCGAATTCGAATATTTTGCTTAAAGCCTTTACTTATTTTTATCTTATATTTTTGCTCAAACCCCCACACTTGGTTTTTTAAATATGTTAACGTACAATAATAACGTGGTACATTCCAGTGGCGATTGGTGGATATGGGCTGTACCATATCTCAATACTGGAGCATAGAATCCAAACAATATTTTAAGGCACGACTGTCAGTACTGAATGAAGAAGTTTTGCAGAAAAAAAATTGAAAAAAAAAATGAGAATAAAAGTTACAAAAATGCGCTGCCGACCCAGATTACTTCTAGACCATTAGTAAAATATTTGCAAACTATTTTTTTTTCGCAATCAGAGGGAAAATTTATCACCCTGTATTTTTTAGTTTTCGAAAATTTAAATTTTTTTGTAAAGTTATGATACTTTGAAATTTAAGTTCTTCATTATAAAAAATCAAAATAATAGAAAATAAAAAAACGGGGTGATTAATTTTCCTTCCGATTACGAAAAAAAAAATAGTTTGCAAATATTTTACTACTGGTTTAGAAATAATTTGGGTCGACAGCGCATTTTGTACCTTTTTTTCTCAATTTATTTCAATTTTTTTTTTCTGTAAAACTTCCTCATTCAGTACTGGTAGTCCTATCATAAAATATTGCTTGTGTTCCATGCTCCAATACTGAGATATGGCAAAACCTAAATTCACCAGCCGCCACTGGTGTATTCATAGGATCCCATGAATCTTCTCTAATTATTGTTGACAATAGGTGCGTCCTTTCTGAGATTTCAGGTAATCTAAGTAGTTTTACGGTTACTGAGGCCACATCAAAGGAAATTATGCTTCTATTTATGCAGTGTAACCGTAAAACAACTTAGATTAGCTGAGGTCTCAGAAAGAACGCACCTAATAGCGGCCTAGTATAGTCACTCAGGCCCTAGGATAAACATTTAATCAAAGAGAAAATGGAGGCGTTATGGAAGAGCAGTAAACATTTTAATGTTACTAATTATATCATAAGTCATAAGTGTGTGGAAACCTAGTTGGTTTTCCTCATTTCAAACTAATACAGGATGTTTTTGAAATCACTGAAAAACAACAACTGGATATTTTATGATCCAAAATAAGACAGATATTGTTATAAATGTTTCCTAACACTAAAACAAAATTAGTTTTTTTATTTAGGAAAAAAATAACATAGTTAACTATTGCACAATAACAAGATATTGAATCGTGGAAATATAAATGATTCATTTTGTACATATTACTCAAAATGCCCTCCTTTTTATTGGATGCAAATTTGTGCTCTACTGAGTTAATTAAACCTAACTTAAAAGATTCTACGCCACTGGATTGAGCCAGTTGACTCAAATTAACCTGAATAATTATATTTAGTTACCGTAAAACTTTGCACCACTGTTTTGTGATATTTTTTTAAATTAGTTTTAAAATATACCAACAGCAGTTTAAAAAAATTTTGGTCAATAAACGCTAATGTATAGGCCTTGCAGAAATTCATATTACATGTTGAAAAGAATTGGTTGCATCAATAATGTAAAAATTTAAATCAAATTATGGTGCAAAGTATACTCCATTATGTGTATACTTTGCACCGTTTGGAAGATTTCACTAATTTTATTCAATAAATTGCTGCAGGTGTAAAGAAACCTCACAGAATATTAACTTTGCACCACAATGAACATGGGAAATTTTTGTAAAGGTATTTTTTTAAAACTAGTAACAATAATAGACATATTGAATATAATTTTTTGTTCTTTATTGCCTACCTATAAAACAGTTCAACTAATACATGAATCCTTTTTTAACTTAAAAATTGTTAATTGAAGCTAACTATAATAAATAATATAGGTACCTAGGTACATATAGGTGTATTACTCCCACCATAACTTATTACACTCTGGAACAACATACAAACCGCGCTTCGATATCTGATTAGGCGGGTTTATTGCACCAATAATTTTATCCCATGTGTACCATATTTCGTCGCGCTTTACAGGCCATTTCCAATACTTTAACGACTGTTCCATAGCGTTGATAATAGCACCATCTTTATCCAAAGACGTTATAACCCCCCGGATAAACATTATTTTCATAAATAAATATTACATGTTCACCAATAGCCTTTGTCAGATCTTTCAGTCCGGAGTATTTTAGTTTTTCAAAACTGGTTTTTCCTAAGGTACCAGATACAAGCTTTTTGTTAAATTCGATCTCCTCTTCCACTTCCTGTACTTCATCGACTTCATCATCTGATGAATTTCTACATATTGACAGATGATCATTCTCCACCCCGATTTCATCCGACAATGAATCATCATCCGAAACATCATGCAAAATGTTTTGTTTAGTAGTTTTGGCAGTTAACCCAGAGCTTGATGCTTCGTTTGTGTTAGTCCTAGTTTCAGTAGTTTCGGAATGAGCGATACTTTGTCCTGGTGGAACAGACATTTTCTTTTTCTTTCCACGATTTTGAAACTGAGTGGCTTCCTCTCTCTTGTCTTTTAAATAGTCTATGAATGATTTTTCGATGTGTGATGATTGCGGGGTGGTAATATTATTATTTATGTCATCGTTGCGTCGTATAATAGATGAATGAGTCAGATGTATTCGTTCCAATAGAGGAGTTACATCGCAAGGAACAATTCCGCATTTCTTGAAACCTGCCTTTAAAGTTTCTTGAGAAGTTTGTCTGATTTTCTCCATTAAAGATCGCAGTAATGTCGGAAAATGTTGTTTTTCAAGAACATTCGACCTGCTTCCTATATGAGTCTCCTTGTACTGGGTTAAAATTTCCTTCCACGCTCTCTTCAGTGGTGCAAACAAAGCAACATCTAGGGGTTGAGTTACGTGAGTACTGTTAGGTGGTAAACAAACAAAATGAATGTCATGTTTTCTGCACAGATCCAACACTGTGACATTTATATGCGAAGATAAATTGTCCCCAATGACAACTTTCTTTCCAGGAATTTTTTTTAGTCTTGGGAGCATAATGGTATTGAACCAATCTACAAATGTTTGCGATTCAAACCATCCGGAAACAGTATTTCCATAGCGTGTACTTGGTGGACCATGTTCGATCCATGTGTCCCATAAATGTTTCGACTTATACACGACGTATGGTGGGAGCAGCTCACCAGCTGCATTTCCTGCAAGCATTAAGGATACACTACTCTTTGATGAGTTGCATATCCTTTCCGGATATTTAACACCACGCTTAGTCAAAATTTTTTTTTGCCCTGGATCGTCAGTCAGGTTTGTCTTATCATAGTTAAAAATAGCATGGGGTTCAACATCGACCAATGTTTGTTTTAAATGGTTTATGTATTCCGTCATCTGAGTTTCATTAAGTGCCGCTCTACTCCTCTTTATGTTTGATGCAAACCTTGCTGTAAGATCTTTATGACGCCGTAGAAAAGATTTTACCCAGTCATTACCAGGAAGGTTATCTCGGAAGCGAGATACTTTTCTTCCTTTCTGGTTTAAGTAAGTTTTGATTATGTGTCGTAATTCCATTTCAGTAACTGGAAAGCCAAATTCGCTAAGGTGTTGAATACAACATACAAAATCTCTCTCCTCTTCATGAGAGAACACAGCTGGATATCCAGGATTTTGCGCGTGTTGTCCTTTTAGTTTATAAAAAATAGTTCGGCGAGGTATTTTGTATGTTTCGGCAGCGACTCTTGTACTCATACCGTCTCTTACTGCACATAAACAGGCTTCTAAATCTTCAGGAGGGTAATCGGCATGTTTTCGCGCACCTAATTTCCTCTTGTAACATCGAGGCATATCTGACAATTAAAAAAAAACATATGCATAAGTAGGTGTATTTTGCACCACATTCAAAATTGTGAGGATACTTTGCACCATCTGACTGGTGCAAAGTATCCCCAATTTAACTGGTTATGTGCACGTATCAACAAATAAATATTTTTTTCGCATTTCGTAATTTAACAACATTATTTTATGAATTGCACTAGCCAAACAGTAACAGTATATGCGAATACACACATACTTACCAATATAAATGGGCTACGGATATCTTGGTGTGAAGATTTTACCGTACTTCAAAACGTTAAAATTTTGAAGTTACAATTTAGATGTCAGCTGGTCGACGACTGACGCCATGAGATGTGGTCTAATGTCATAAAATGAAGTACACTAGTGTTCCCTTTCGGCATCAAGGCGTAATATAGACGTTACATAAAAATAGGATGCTGAATGATCAAAAACATACTTTTACAGCATTGGTGCAAAGTTACCCGACTAAGTGCAAAGTAACCCCGTTTTACGGTATACCTTTGAGTGTACCAAATCTGAATCCAATATTTTTTCCAGTTATTTACAAATCTTAAAAAACTGCAAAGAAATTGTTTTTTCAAATGACCTGAGTTTCGGTTTGAAAGCATTTTCAGAATAGCACTTATAACAACTTTTGTCTTGTTTTAGGTCATAGAATCTTCGGTTGCTGTTTCTCAGTTATTTTAAAAAACACCCTGTCTTTACGTAAATAACTTACCTGGGTTATAATCATCCGCAATCAATATGGGCAAACATCTTGTTTTAGTAGATCATCTGGAACAAGGATGAATTAAAATTAAGAATTGTTTTCGAGAAAATTCTACAGCATGTTTACAGTATCATTCTTGATTTAATTTTGTTTATTAAAATGTTAGGTTTAATCTACTTATTTTGCGGATTGTTGTATATTTCAGTACAGATATTGTATATTGTACAGGTATTGTATATTTCAGTACAGATATTGTAGATATTATTATTTTTTATAAAAATATAATGGTTATTTATAGAATAAAATTGTATTTTTGATATTTTTAGAGATAGCCAGAATAGATAAACTATTGGATCTAAAACAAAACAAGCTACGTCATTTTGGCAACATGTATCAAATTTACGGTAGAAAATATAGCCGACTAAAAATTTTGAAGTATTGTGTCAAATGACGATAGAGTCTTTTCAGTACTTTTCAGGAAGCAAATAAAATAACTTGATTACACACTGGAACACGTAACTTTTGTCAAGTTTAACAGACCATCTGTTACCGTATCCAACCACTAACGGTATCAACTCGAAAATGAAGCTACCCTGTATATATATAAATGGAAAGGAATTTTTGTATACACAAAAAATTTCTTTCTATTTTCTCTTTCTTTTTTGTAGCAATTATGCTATCTACTTTATTAATTAATGATAAATTTTCCTTTTTTTTATACGTATACTGGATACACTAATTCTAAACACAAACACAAAAAAGTGAAAGTTTCCTTTCTGTATTTCGTAAAATTAAAAATTGTCTTCTTATCGGGCAGGACACTACTTTTGCTTGGTTGTATAGCATTTTTTTACCATTTAACTAGAATGTGATTTATTTTTTCATCTATACGAGTTTACTAGCACTATTAAACCTGTATAAAATTTACGAAACTCTTTTTTGGTGGTAATAACAAATTCTTTGAGCTTTATGTCATTTAGTTTAAGTACGGGGACATGGGGCATAAAGAGGAAATAATTGTGGAACGCTTGTCGCGGCACGTGTTGGCCTTCTGCATGATAATTTCTACCCTAGTCATTTTAATATTTTCATTAGTGCTTGCTGGTACATTTTATGTAAAATTGGGACATTCTCCTCTTTATTGTTCAACAAAATTTATTTACCAACCTTTGAAAAAACTTCACAAAATATTTATCAGTTGTGTCAGCTACTGTATGATAAATTTTGTTTAGTAGTAAAGTCAATAGATACATTATTTCTCCAATTTTCAATAACATTTTCAATTCCATTAAGCACCAGTCTTTTTATTTCCTGACAAACTTTCTGATCCTATTTAGCTGATAAATCGAAATTTTGAAAATGATGATATGTCGTTTATTCTCCTGTGAATTTTACACAAACATATTTTTGACATGTGCCTAATTTCAGGAACGTGTATAATTTATTATATCTGTGACAAGCAAGTTGTTCACATAATCTCAAAATTTCCTCTAAATGTATGCAAATATTTTCAAATACCTATCTCAATTGTAGAGTTATACAAATGAATAAAAATAAATTTATGAATAGAGGTCAGGAGGTAGCGATAAATTCCAGAGACAACTTTTTGCGTATTGTTAACACCAACGCATTCCTAAAAAATATGAAATGATAAAATATTCTTATGTACTATGCAATAAATCTGTTTTCTTTATAAAAATGGAAACAACTGATTGATGGAACTCGTTATTGTCGAGTGTCCAATAGTAATTCATAGATAGAGATAGGCAAATCGCGTGGCTATCATGTTACGCCTACTGCTTCATGTTATAAATAAATACACCAATAACTTCAAAGTCACTGGAATACACTCTAAATACGTAATATTTATAAAACGTATATGCGAATAACACGTAGATATGTAAATAGTATGAAATTAAGGACGGTCGAAGTTAACTTTTTTTAAATGTCTTGTTCAATTCTTTCAGAGGATAAAGTGAACTTGTTGATATAGTATTTCCCGGAGTTGCAATTTAATAATACAGAATTGTATTACACAAGCTGTAAAAAAGTGTTGTTGCTCTTGCAGCATCAAAGCAAACATTAAGAGACACATTTCCTCAAACAGTCATAAAAATTGTGTTAGTGGTAATATTATTGATGTGATCGGCAAACAAATTTTAAATTAAATTTAGTGGAAATGATAGTTGGGTGTAATATAAGCGGCCGAAACTAGATAATCTACTATTTAGACAATGTTTGCAAAAGTGTGTTAGTGGGCAGTGTAACAATGTTCAGGTACCATCGGAGAAGACACCATGAAAAAAATATTTATCAGAGAGATGTGACAGTATTAAACAAAAAAGTTATTCTAAACTGAATCGCAAATACGTCTGCACCAGCGTGGATGATGAAACCACCAATACTCGAGGCTGGAAGCTGGAAAATATTTTAGTGAGTGCATTAAAATTACTAATATACTTTTACTTTTGTGATATACCAGTCTGTTTTAGGAAATAAATGATTTGGATCACATTCGTTGTAAATTAAATAAAATGGTTAGAGTTATACCTTAAATTCCAGACTTGATTAAAATATTTTCGTTAAAGGCTGTTATATTGCCCTTATAGTGTGGCGCTAGTGAATAACTTGTGCGTTTGAAAATGCTCCGATGACTGCTTGCTCAGATCGGACGATGTTTTTGGGTAGTGTTTTTGAACGCGAATGACAGACAATGCTGAGCCACGAGCTAGAGAGGTCATGTGAGCTTGATTTTTACCGTTTGTGAGTACGAGAGTAGAGTTGATTTTATTTTGAAGAGAAGTATTGCTTGGCGTACCAGATATGGAGGTAGTAGCAGTTTGTGAGTAAGAAATAAAAAGATATGGGAGCTGTGCCCCACTCGCTTGTAAGGTCATCTTAATTAAATTATAAACTAGGTACCCTGCAACGATAAGCGTCCACCGGGTTTAGCTGGAGGTGCTGCTAATGTGCGACGAATAATTTTACTTTTATGATTTGCAAATCCGTCTGCGTTTAAGAAATTCGCGTATAAAGTTTATTTGCCTTTATTCCGTTGACATTAATAATTAGTGCAATGAGAGACTGTTGGAAGTAAATACACGTTTTCCCCCTCTTTTTAGCGTTATCAATGAGTTTAATTATTCAGAACTTTAATAAAAGCACTTTTAAAAAAGAGCATGGCGCCTAACAGTATATTCTATATAACCTGGATAGTTTTTTTTTTTAGTAAATTGACGATTGCCTACTGTTTTCTTATGAATTTAGTTTTAAGTTTACGGAAATTTTCTAGTCAATCGCTCGCTTCCCCGCCCGAAGAAAAGAGCCTCAATTTGTTTTCTGTTTAATTGAATAAATTGATTTGTAGACTAAACTTCGTTTTTTAGTATATTGGCTTTACTATTTAAAAATGACGAGGGAAAACCCGGCGTTATAGTAATCGCTAGTTAAAATACATGTGGATGCTAGTGTTACATTCACCAATACTTTCAGACCTCTTCGTATTAATTTTGGATGCAACCAAACAAAATAACCACAACGTTGAATATTGTATCATATCACCTAGTGTCAACCCTGGTATTGACGTCATTTATCGCTATCTCCCGATCTTTATTTATAAGTTATGGGCTCGTCTATGTAATATAATTTACAGGGGTAAAAAATTACGTGAGCTTTCGGACTTTACTGTTAAATTGTTGCCGACATTTCGATACCAGAACTTTCCTTAAAAATAATTAAGTAAAAGGAAACAAATTCTTAGGTACCCTAATGTAAACAAATTAAATTAAAATGCCACACAATTGTTTAAGTGTTTGTTTATATTAATGTGTACAAATATCTTTCTTATAATGCATCCCCCAATGAAGCTCACAATACTTTTAAATTTTTAAGTTATTTTGAAAATTCAAAAGCTGCAATCAAATGTTCAAAAAATTATACAGGGTGATCAAAATTTAAAAAAAATGTGAAATTTGTTCAAGAATAAAATGTCAATATTTTTCTCTTTAGAGAAAAGTGCCATAAACAATTATTGTCGTAAAATTTTTTATAAATTTTTTTCTTTAAAATGAGAAAAAGAGAAATTTCTCCTACAAGCATTTCAGCATTAACTTGAAAATTTTTGTCTTCCATGACATCTGATTTTTTTCAAAGAAATTCTAAATTTAAGTCAGTTTTATAATTGCGAATAACAATTGTTCTTGACATTTTTCTCTAAAAATAAAAATATTGGTAGTTTTCTATTGAACAAATTTCACATTTTTTAAGTTTTTGATCACCCTGTATAATTTTTCGAATATTTGATAACCAATTTAGAATTTTCTAAATGAGCAAAACTTTTTATAAAAAATGACTTTTATTGAAAAATTTTAATTTAAAAAATTTACAAGTGCTTTGAATTCCATCCGGGGACAAAGTTTTTGGAATTGGTTAAGCCTTAATTTTAATTCATTTTATTTAAATTTAGGTAAGAATTTTTTTCAGTTACTACTAAATTTGTTTACATCTGTAACGTCAAAAAAAGTTTGTTGTAAAAAAACTACCCCTCACCCCTCAAAACTACCTCAATAAAGCAAGCTGTTAATTACGAAATTTGTAATTTTATGCGCCTACATCGGGGCCGTAATGTATGCAAATTTCATTTTTTTAATCACCACCATATCGGACTTATAATCGAAAAATTGATATTTATCAATCCCCTTCAAGGGGTTGTAGCTCCCTTATTATGCGTTTTAGGGCATATGTTGATTAATGAAAGTTTATTTATTTTTTTGATAAATTACCAGCCTCTGAAGTTTGGCACACTCGTGGTAGATCACCCTGTATATTGATTTATTGAAAAAAGGGGCAGACCCAATAAAGGAAGTTTACATTTCTGAAATTTTATTAAGGAGGCACAAACTGCATTATGAACTACTTTTTTTAATGCAATATTTTCATATCTTGAAAAATAAAGGTAGCTTATTAGTGACGATTTTAATAAATTTTATTATCTTTCCTGGGACACAGTGTATGTCTAAAACTGCCAAGTTTTTACGATACACGTATTCCAATATGAATCATGTAACTTGTCTGGCATATGCCTTGCAATCTATACTAATGCCTTGAATACAGGAGTACAGGAGATTTCATTCGAGGTACGTATTTTAACTGTTCCGTACAAATAATTGCTATTGCCTCTTAACCCATGTGCCTGCCCTGCACGCACGGAAATTTTCCGGTGTCTAGATGTGCTTCGTCGTTTAGCATAACCGTGCTCTAATAGGAATCACAAGATTAAATTTCTGTCATTGGTTTTCCTGATGAAGCCCAGATAATACTTAATTATCGGTAAGTTATGTTTACGTTCTTCGTGGTTCTCGAATTTTCTCGAAATATCAACCGATAAATTATATGAGGTCGAATCATGTTATAGAATTCATAACAAAATACTAGCCATTTATAAAAGATAAACAGTCACTGTGTACTTGTACATGGGATAGGATATAATTTAAGATTGAATTGCACAAATGGACTGCTTAAAAAAGTTCTTAAGGAAAAAATTGTCATACAGTTTTTTGCTTGTTTGTAGACATTGTTCCGTCAGAACTTTAATAAAAGAAATTATCCATAATTCTAAAAAACAAATGGTTTTCGCATTGCCATTTATAAAACTGAACCCTGCTAAATAATTCTGGACAAATGTCCCCACAGTGAGAAAATAACAGTAAAAGGACCACTACACACCACATATTTCTAGCAAATTTATTGTAACGACTGGTGCTAGTTCCAGATCTTCAGATGTATTCTGATAAATAGACTTAAATGATGGAGTTTACTTTATTTCGTATCAATACAGAAGTAAGGGAAATTTGTAATCCTAATCTAATATTAACTGAATATGTTTTATTTCATTATTTTTTTGATAATGGATTCGTATTTATGTGTATTAAGAGTAAAATTAAAAAATGATATACATAGGTACCCAAATTAATTTTTTTCTTTTATATTTGTTACCAAGACACTTTTGGTGTATTTTTAACTAATATTGATTAAAAATATCAATCTAAACTTTGGACTTTAATTTCAAATTAATTTACAATTGAAAAAATTCAATATCACGTTGACACTGTGATTTCGAACGGAACCTTTGATGTAATATTAACACTAAAGTAATTTTGATAATTAAATTGATATTGGTTGAAGATAACTGAATCTACAGTGGCTAGATTAAAGACAGTGCAGTGGCAACAAGTGATGTGTCAATTGTGGTCACATGTTTAGTCGAATGATTAGTCGAATCAGCGATGTGAAGAGAGGCACAATCATTTATATTGCAGCGTCTTCTCAAGTTCTCGTGTAATATTGTTTGTACTACTTTCTTTGCTATAGCAAAGAAAGTAGTATAAACGAATATATATATTCGTTACGTTTAGGCCCGGTATATTCATCTTCTGGGAGAGTGATTGTTAGTTACCAGATAGATTTATATTAATTATTACGTACCTATTTTTGCAAAAAACTGATCACAGCGAAGTATATTCTCATGCGGAATAACTGATCTCCAAAAATAGATAAATAGTAACTGTTGCTTTACTGGTATAACAATTTTATTTTAAAATTTGTCTGTTCGATAACTTTACCAGGAGGTGATTATACCGGCCCTTAGGGTCGGTATATCCATTATAATATAATAATTTAAACACCATTATATCGTGGTCTGTGGTTATATATATGGCTCCGTGGTCTAGAGGTAACGTACTTGCCTCGAAACCTCGGGGTCCCGGGTTCGATTCCCAGTCGAGGAACTGGGATATTTCTGTGAGAGAGATTAATCGTAGTATACTCGAATATTGGGTGTGTGTCCATTGTCTCTAAATGTGTAGCCCTCTCCCACACAAAGTCATTTCAGACCTTCAGGGATAAAGGGGGTTGTAATTTCATGTGGTGTTATTATTATTATTATTATTATTATTATTATATCGCGCTTATATTAGGGGCGCCGTCATATCTTTGACCACGAAGTTTTTTGACGGCAATCCATTGTCAATTAAGATTTTATTTCTTAGAGCTGCACCAGTTTGACTTTCAACTGGGATAAACCTCAAGAAAGATTCTTTAAATTGTAAATTTTTTGGTTTATTTTCAACATACTCAATTATGACATAGCGAACAACAGCACTTAATCGATCAACATTTGAAGCATTCTGAATAGTATCTATTTAATCTATTATTATTGGTGTCTTTTTTTATTTGCTTGATAATGTCGTCTTTTATAGCATACTAATAGCTCAATTATTTCACTTTGAACACGTGGGCTTAAATACATAATTGTATTTTCCCCTTATTTTATAATATATTTTTTTAATACTAAATCATACTTAGAAAGCAAATCAATTACAGGTAAACATTCCAGGATTTGCAGAAATCGAAATGTCCTCATATGCCCTAAACGGCATCTAGCAGGAAACTATTGTTAGAGTTACTTCAACAATGCGCTCTAGAATTTGTCTCCATATAGATATAGGACTGAACATTTCTAAAGACTATCTTGGTTTGTCTGCTAAAAGTGCTAACTGCGACAAGTTTATTGATATTTACGGCTGCTTTATTGATGCCGATTCCAATTTCCAATTTAACGAAACATTGTATATATATTTTCCAGTGGAGACAGCTGCCCTATGTTGTCCCCTGGAGGCGCCCATGATGTTATGCACTTTTAATGAAATACCTGCACCTATGTCTATACCATATCGTCTTATTTCTGTCAGTAGCTTTTTAAAATTTTTGACAAAACCATCTTCTTCGACGAAACCTGGCTTCATCTCAATGGTTATGTTAATTCTCAGAATATTAGAATTTGGAGTGCTGAAAAACCAGAACATTTTTATGTCCAAGCTCTTCTTCATCTGCAGAAAATTGGTGTTCGGTGTGCCAGTAATAAAAGAAGAATTATTGATCTATTTTTTTTTTCATGGAATTTTAACCGGTCAGAGATATCATGAAGAGATTCTAACGCCTTCATTAATCAGCTTGATGCCAATAAAATAAATTCTGGTTATTTCTAACAAGATGGAGCCCGAGCATATACAGAAGGAGCAACAGTCAAAAAGTTGCAAGTCAATTTTCAAGATCGTTTATTTTGTCTTAATGTTGTACATACATTTCTTCCAACATCATACTTATGACATTATTTCATGCGACTTCTTTTTTGAGACCTTTTTTCAAAAAAGTCAACCCTTCAAGTTCCTGTTTCTGATATTGATTATCATCAAGTCAGAATTGCAGACAAAATCCAACTAATCAACAACAATCCAATTCCAATGACGTAGCTAGATGGCCAAGGGTCCCGGTGCGAAATATTTTTGCCGCCCCCCCCCCAATTAAATAAAAAAAATGACCACAATGTGTTTTTTGTCCAAAGTGTAAACTTATAATATAACAAACAATAACAAGAATAAAGAGATGCGCATGAAGTATATAAATTAATGGTTTCTCAATAATAATTAGTACCAATGGAAATGCCATCAAAATCTCTTGTTAAAGATAAATGTAGGAGCCGATCTTGCACAACATATAACTTAAAATATGGTCGGGTAGTCCATAAATATGGAAGTCCAAACAATAACTATCCTCATGTTGTTTTCATGAGCCAGTTTGGTATTATCGGGAGATAATTAAAATTACGTAGGTACAGGGTTATTCATTATCAATTACCCACCCTTTATCATCGTTATTATTGACTATAGAAAAAAAAGCTTTAAATAATAGTTGTGTGATTATGACTGAATTTTGTTAAAATGCTATCAAAAATACAGTAGCGTGCAGATTTTAGGGGATACAAAAAAATAATATATTTTTTGGGATATCCTGTATATTATTAAATTTTTGGAATGATCCTTTATTCCTGATTTCAAAAATATACCATATGTTACTCCTACCATATACCATTTTTGAGTTATTTAACGTCGAATATCTAGTTACTGTAAATATGGAAAAGTTAACATTATTAAAGTGAGTTATGAAAATGACAACTATTATGTTTGATAAGTGACATTTCTTTAATGAAATAATCAAAATGGTTTACAGTGAGGAAGAAAAAGTCCAAATATTTACTTGTTATATACAAAATAACACAAATAAACGTGCAGCAAAAAGAGCATATAGGGTATTGTATCCAAATTATCCAACACCATCAGAAAATACGTTCAAAAATATTTACCGAAAGGTGAATAATACCTCCAGTTTTAGCAGAAAAAAAGTGTGTAGTTTAAGCAAACCAGGAAGAACAGCTAGATATACTGCTTCATTTCGAAGGTAAGCTCATCCATATTTATTCGCGAATAGACTTTCTTCAAACATTGTATTATTTTTTAGAAAATTCTGAATGTAGTGTAAACAATGCAGTCGATCAATTAGGTAAAAGTTATTCCAAAATCTAACGCACATTAAAAAATAACAGCTGCAAACCATATAAAATTTTACCCATACAAGTTTTAATACAGGCTCATAAAGAGAAAAGGCTGGACTTTTGCCTCCAGATGATTCAAAAGTTGGATGAAGATCCCAAATTCTTTATTAAAATATTATGGACTGATGAATCATCCTTTTCTACGGCAGGAGTTTTTAATAGGAAAAATTGAGGGTCATGGGAAAACAAGCACAACAGAAAAAGATCGGTAAAACAAATAAAAAAATCAGGAAGAAAAACTGTCAGCGGTTGGTGTGGAATTTTCAGAAACAAAATTGTTGGGCCTATATTTTATGATTATACTTTAACTGGAGTTACCTATTTGGAAATAATTATCCCAGAAGCAGAAAATATTACTTTGCAAAATTTTCCGGAAGCCGAACTTGATGATATGATTTGGATGCAGAATGGGGCAACTCCGCATAGTGTCCTACCCGTTCGAGATCATTTGAATAATGTATTCCCAATATGGATAGGATATAATTGACCTATTAAATGACCACCTAACAGTCCGGATTTGAACCCTAGGTATTAATTTTTTTGGGGATTTCTAAAAGACATTGTCAATAATAATAATAATAATAATACTATTCAAGTAATTAAAGACATTATTTGACTTGAAATAAACAATCTGAATGTGAATAATGAAGCCATGTCTGGTGCAATTATAAATATAAGAAAACGTTTTCAATTATGCATTGACAATATTGGTGGACACATCGAACATCTCTTACGAGTTATCATTATTTATATTTAATTTCCTAAATAAATCTTTGTTATCTATTTTGTATAAATATTTGGTGTTTCTTTTCCTCATTGTAAACCATTTTGATTATTTCATTAAAAAAATGTCAGTTTCAAACATAATAGTTGTCATCTTCATCGCTCACTTTAATAATGTTAACTTCTCCATATTTACAGTAACTAGTTTAACTAAGATATTCGACGTTTAAATAGATAGTGGAATTAATTTATAAGACAAAACTAAAATTATTATGAAGAGTAACCTATGGAATGTTTAACAATTGTATATTCGTATTTGTTTTTATTTATTTTTTTTAATGCGTTTCATTTTTTGATGGAATTTTGGGCCGGGGGCCCTCTGGGCTCTTGGGAACCCGGTACACTGCACCGCCTAGCCCTATGATAGCTACACCACCGTCCCAATCTTCTGCAAATTGTTTTCGATTCCGTTAAAAATGTGACTCAGAAGTGTCTAGAGTAGTAAAGTGGTGGATACTTTCAGAGCTTCTTTGTTAAAATTATTATAAAAAATAATTGTTTTGTTTCAACAAAATTTTATTGGTCCATGTTACGACACGTAAAAAAATGATAACCTAATATGATGTTTCGTATGACAGCTTATAGAAACCAGTTTAATTGCGTTTTTCATTAGCAGAACTTGGTCCGTTCTCGGACGGAACTAACACTGTTCTGGTTCTATCAGAAATATGCTTTAGTGAAATCCCAATGAAATGGGAGTTTGATCCTCGATATGGCTTTTTTGCATTTTGATGTGGAGTATAGAGGTTATGTCACGGATTTACGAGCTTTCGAAAGTGAAATGATTAATTTATGACCAAGAATTCAGTCTGAATTTTATGACGTTCTCAACAAAATCTTCAATATTTGGCAGATGTGTCCGCGGACATAAAATGATAGTTTTGTCATGTTCACTTTCACTACTGCTGGTTAAAAATGAATAAATTGCAACAGCAGCTTTTCTCCTTAGCATATTTTCTGCCATTTTTTTAAATGGACTGGCAGAAGCACGATTTTTGAAACCTCGTGAGAAAAAATATGCACTCAAAATTATATACGCAAGAATTACGGCTCTAGTTTCCTAAAGGAATTTAAAAACATGCCTAGTCTGATTAATGGAATATAAATGTTGCACTTAGTGTAAACTAGTTTTACCAATGAAAAACGATATAATTTCAAAATTTTTATTTGCATGGGCAACTTGACGCCGTTGTTTTTTGAATTTTGTTCAGCTGTGAAGATAATTATAATAATGTATAAGTAAGATATAAATATAATAAACCAAAAAATATAACGTATAAAATGAACCCAATATTTAGCTATAAAAGTTTCACTTTCAGCCTCATTTTGTGAAGAACTGTTAACTACTTTACATTAAATATTGAGTGGGTGGTAGTCAAGGAGGAGCGGTAAGCGCAGTTCCTGGATTAATACCTTCCCTTTTCTTTTGGATAATACCAGTATTATTGATTTGTATTAACTTACTGTGTCAAGAGAGTTATTATTTAAAAGAGTTTATATCGTAATTTCCTCAAAGTCAATAGTAAAAAATAATTTCTCTATTTTAATTTTTCAATTTTGCTAAAAATCTGGTTATATGATGTCAGTTGTGGTACATTGGTAGTATTCTAAAGATACAAAATAACGACCAACAAACGCGATTACTTGCGAGGATTGGTTTCCTCTACGAACTCTACATTACTAATTGCGTTTACTGCAGACATATGTTAATATTTACTAAAAAAAGACGTAAAATAAAAAAACCGCAGCAAACAGTGCTTCAAAAAATGATAATTGACCCAAAATAAATCTGATGAAGAACATAGACATGGTATCTACTTCTGTTAAATTTTGCTTACAAACCTCTACTGACAATATCTTTATACTTCAAATGTATAAATAATATAATAATTTATCTAATTACATCTTAAACATATTTTGATACATTTTTGTGAAAATAATGATTTCTGCAAACTACCGGAAGAATCGGTCATGGAGTCACAAATGTACTAAATTGCAAAATCGATTTTGTTCACAACAGGTCTCTCTTTTGTATCAATTCTTTTTTTTAATTTTTTTTTTCTTGAATTTTTGCTTCAATTTCGTTAGCTATAATAATTGCACTTCATGATGTACTGATGAAAACTGTTAAAATAAGTAGAACAAAAATAAGAACCAAATATGCGCAAAACTACTATCTTGAAATGGGGTTACTTACCCTTGTCAAATCAATAAGAAAATTAACAATCCATGAGATATTGTTTACACACACACTTAATCTATTAAATACGGTATGATGTCTTTTGTACTTTAAATATTTGTATAAAATACTGTTTGTTAGAAAAAAAACACAATTTTATGTATGTTCTGGACCGGACATTATAGGGCGGGCGGGGTTGTGTTTTCTCAAACAATTGACAATCACATGCGGACGAGAGTTTAGGGTAGCGCCACCTTGTGGTGAGCTTTGAATGAGAGTACTGAAACTTTCAGGTTATTGATTTTATTCCTTTGGGTAACATTTTTTAGTATTACACTCGTGCGTGCGTCACTAAATCTATCGGAATAATTTGGATTTTGCGTGCCATAAAACTATAATTTGCCTAGCTCCATAGATAACTTAGTAAAATGCACTATGCGATGTAAATGTACTGACACGGAAGTTTTTCATAACATTGTCAAGGAAATATAGTCAATGTTTCAATTTCTATATGTTATTTAGTATTTATTTATTGGATATCCTATCTTTATATCTAATGAATTATGTTCAAATAGAAGGCTCGAAAAGAAAGTTTATTTGAATATCCATCATAATTAGCATGGTGTTTTTTTTAACATTATGCTGATAACAATATTTCACTCACGTAAAAGTTACGTTGCCTTGTTTGTGACATCTCGCCGCCATTTATCTTAGGGGAGTGGAGGAGAGTAAAAGAAAGCTCTTGTTTCCCTAATATTGCATTCACATTTTCTCAATACAATTTACAGTGGAATAAAAAATAATATTAACTGAAAATTTTTGTTAATTATTATTTACTAACTTTTACAAATCTTATCACAGATAAGTATAACATATATCTTTTTAAACAATTATTTTCCCGGCTATTTGCCAAAACGCTGAAACGTGGATTACAAAAAAAGATTATATGTACATTATGTTCAGTACTACTGACTCAATAATGTTATTTTTAATTTCAACTATTCTGTCTAATAAAACCAAAAATAAATAAAACACAAGGTACTCACCAGTTGACACTCACGTTTTGGCAAATAGCCGGGAAAAATAATTGTTTAAAAAGATATATGTTATACTTATCTGTGATAAGATTTGTAAAAGTTAGTAAATAATAATTAACAACAATTTTCAGTTAATATTATTTTTCATTCCACTCTATATTTTAACTTTTATCAAGAAGAGGAACTTAATTTGTTTTTAAATCAATACAATTTACCCTATTTGAATTTTTCGTTTCCACAAAAAACACATTTTATAAAAAGAATCAGGACACCTTAGCGCTCAATTTTAATAGACATCATTCATCAGCGCATCCACCTGAGGTATGTGCAAACTGATAAAAAAATGTGTCCCTTAGGAGTTAGAGCGCTTTCTAAATTTTATTATAGACGAACAGCAAATAGACGGCAGACTAAATATGTTCTGATTTTAACTTTCTTATCTATCTATAAAGTATCAACGTCCTTAAGAAATCAAGTTCCATATTTTAATGAAGATGGACGTCTTGAGTCCCGAAAACAGAAAATTTATCCGAATCAGCATGCCGTTTGTCTGTGTGTCTGTGTGTTTTGTGTCCGTCGCTGGTTTTGTGCTAAGATTTTCTCGAACATGACTCAATGTGGAAATCTGAAACTTTGCATATAACATCTGAGAGTTCTAAGGAATAACACTGAAATTGGAGCATCAGAGACGGCAAGAGTTCCTAAAGAAAAATTATTCAAATCAAAAAATATTTCAAACAAAAAATATTTCAGAATGAGGAATTGTGTGGAAGAAAAACATAATCATTTCTCGTCAGATTAACCACTACTGAGAAAAATGATTTACTATTAATTTCGTACCCATTTAAAAAAAGTCATCATATCCAATTTGAAATTAATGAAAAAATATTATTGATGATGTATCTGTTCAACAAAAAAATAAGTAATGTTATTGTAAAAATACGATCCGATGACTATTTGTTTAAAAAGATATCGACAGCGTTATGACAAAAAGACGTAAGCGGCTCTTACCAAATTTTACAGGAGATCCAGAAATTGATAAACATCTAAAAAATTAAAAAGTTAAAAAACTTTGTCGAGGTGTCGAAAAGATTGCAGCTGAGCGTATCAACACTTGCCACTATGAGATCTCGGCACTAACTAATTTATAACTTCATTTTATTTACAACTGAAATTGTCAGTAATGCTTCCTCAACTTCAATTGTAACGATTCTCGAATTTTTGGTGGATTCACAGCAGTGTTAGACGAAAGGCTTGACTCTTACGAACTGTTTTCAATAATAATTTAATTTTCAGATTATCGTCGCTTACGTCTTTTTGTCATGATACCATCGATATCTTTGTTACATTTAATTAAAAACATTACCAACTTTGGAAGAAATGTGCAATGAAACACCCATCATCCAAATAATTATTAAGTACATTTAAGAGTTTTGTGAATATTATGAAAATAAGTGTAGCGGTCTTATTTATTTTTTTGTTTAAATATGGAATAGATCATTTTCAATTCTAATTTACGGTGCAGAAAGTAACAGAATACATTATTTTGTCTCTCATTGCTTTTCATCTACTACGTTCTTCATGCAAAAAACGTTATTATTAATAATGTGCAAATATAAATAGATATAAATATAATCATATCCCTAAACTTTTTTTAAAATGTTCAATATATCTCCCAAGTGCGAAGCTGTTAAAGCGACGAACGTGCTATCTCCATCTCGTACTATTGTTATTTGAAACATGTTCTTTCATGTTCTCATTTATATTCCTTTGTATTTTTATTAACTACTTAACGCTTGTTTATGTTGTTGTTATAATTGTTATTCAGTTATATTTCTTAGATAATTTTCTTTATAATTCGAAAATAAAATTCATTTAAATCAAATTTATATATTTACATTAGCATTTATTCGTATAATGGAGCTCTAAGAGTTAAAACACACTAGGCGGTTTTCGTCGAGTCGGCCACCGAGTCGGCCGCCGCCTCGACATATGCTGTATTGTAAACTTATGGAGCTGTTCATACTAAAGCGCGCGGCGAGAGGAGCGGTATCCACGGTCGATTGATGTGCCTAAGCGTTTTTATTGCTTTGAGCGGTGCATGCTGCAATGGTTTTAAGTGGGTCTGTTCACACGATAGACGTTATTCTAGCGGTTTGTGTTTTGCATTGAAGACAAATCTGCACGTTATTAAAAAAATATACCATATTTTACTTCCTCAAATATAGTGTTAAATAAACTTTTTCTTTGGCGTTCGTTAACAAATGGATGTTGACACATTCGTCTATTGTAACTTTTTTTTTTTGATTGACTGTATAATAAACCTAACAGAATTACTTCTTCGTCTGAATCAGACGAATCCATATTCTTCACTGTGTAGTACTGACAACGTTGTATTTTGACTCTTTCTGAGCCAGTAGGTAAATCGCTTCATTGTATGTTGTAACAGGCGGCGAGCGACTCGGCGAAAATCACCTAGTGTGTTTTAACCCTAATATCGTTCTCTGCGGTGTTTTGTCCGCGTGGGCCTTCCGTATTTTCACCTGCAATTTTTTCGAAAACTGCTAATTCTAGAAAAAAGTTTCAAATAATGCCTCCATCGTTTATCTTTATTTTTTCACAATATAGTTGATAACTGTTTCGAAAGATAAAAAAGTTTCCCGCTTACAATACTTACCTCTGCAAATTCTCACATTGTATCGACAGAAAAATTCATATTTACTACAATTATTAAAATATGATCTTCATATTAATACATTTTGTTAACAAATATGTAGTGATAACAGGGTAAAAATTTGAGACCAATTAATTTTTCCGTTTTTGAGTTAGCATGAGTTTAACGAAAAAATAATTGTGTCAATTATTTTACAATTTTTTTCATATTCTTGTCTATATATTTTATGTCGACAAACCAAAAGAGTTGTAATTTTCGATTCTACCGAGAGACAAGTCCCTGAATACTTTTGTTAAGGTTGCGTTACTTTATAACTAAAAATTTTTTTGCTCCTTTAATAAGCGTAGTAGACCGGCCAGATAGCTCCACTATTATGATTTCGTTTTAAAGGCTCCAATAATATTTCTGTTTTGTTCTAAAAAGTTTAAAGAACTGACCACTGAGTCAAGAGGTAATTCGAGATTTTTCGTAATTATTTGTCTATAGATCTGTCTATACGCCGTACAGTTGAATAAGGGAATTAATTATTCAAAAAGAGATAAAAAATATGTATGAACTATTTTAATATTGTTCTTTTATTGACTATAGTGAACGGCTGCTTAATTAAACTTGAGTTTATAATGTAAATTTAACTCACAGACGTAATTTAAACTAATCATGAACTGATTGGCAGTGAGTTTAAACTCTAATTTCTAGATAAACTAAGATTATAAAACTAGCCCTAACTATCTCCAGTTGATATATAGTTTGAGAAAAAGATATGGTGACGGTACGTCCGGGGTAAGACGCTACGGAACGTAGAGCCGGATTTAACTGTATTGTTCGCTTGTTTACTTTATCAATGTAAGTTTTTGTGCTCAGTTTAGCTAGCAACAATTTAACAATTGTACAAAAAAGTATTAACTTGAAATAAAAGTATTGAATTAAACGTATTGACTACACATATAGCAGTTACAGTATTCAACTTTGCTTAATATGAATTGTTACTACCCAGCAAGAACCGCGAGGAGATATGAGCATTTCTTACCAGGAAAGGATGGGTATGGAATATTAGTATAGAAAAGAGATTATTCAAAAAGTAACAAGAAAGCTTTAAAAACAAAATAAAAAAATATATACTCTCAGAATAGTAACAGAAACAAATATTTTTCTCAATAAATGAACTAAAAATAAATTCTAATAGTAAAGTTATTACTATAATTAAAACAGAAAGACATATTTTTGTCAAAATGAAAAAAAATAATAATAATAAATAATAACATTCTGAAAAAAGAATGTTTCTCAAGCACTGAACGACGAAAGCACAAAAACGGAATTAAATAATGCAGTCGATATTACAAAATTCACTTCTTCACTTCACATCACCTCACTTTACCTCACGTCACATTGCTTCTTCCTCTGAATCCTCGTCCTTCTCACCCTCTTCTTCATTTTGACATGAACTACTATCCTCGTTCAAATTTATAATAAATTTATTTCCCCTATTTATATGAAATGTGACAATTTTTAAATAATCATTCCCAATTGTAATTACTTTCCTAATTTTTCTTCCCAATCTTCCTTGTTAATTTTCGACACTTCATTTTGAATTAACTCTACGACTTTTTTATCGTATTTCTGACATTTTTCTTCAATTTACACCAAATTAATTCAATCGGGTTGAAAATACAGAAATATGGCGGTAATATCAACACTTTGTGGCCATATCTCTCCGCTAAATTATCTATAATATACTCCTCATAATTTTTCATTTGCAGGACTTTATTATAATTTTCTTCATAATAGAGATCATGTTCCATTAAAAAAATTTGTAACTCCAACTTAGTAGAACTCTTGTTAGGAATTTTATACAGTTGTCTCGAATTGTACTTCGCATTGTCAAGAACAATAATGCTATTCGGTTTTAATTTTGGAATTAGTGTATTTTCAAACCATTCCTCAAATATTTCTCCCTCCATGTTCTTGTGGTAATCTACGTTACAGTCTTCCATGTTTTTTCCACACAGTTTCAATGCATTATCAATCCATCCATTAACTGATCCTCAGTGTAATATAATCAACCGAGTCCCTTTATTAGGGGCAATGAGATTGATTGACATTTCCTAGATCCATCAGTCCATCCTTTTTTACGGTGTCATGAGTATCATACCAAGTCTCATCTAGATAATAAATTGGTCTATTTTCCCTTCAGTTCTTTTATCTCTTTTAAATATGAATTTCGCCAATCCACTATTTGTCTACTTTCCATAATCGCCATGCGTTTATTAATAGTTTGATATTTAAATCCAATTTTTCTCAGCCAAGTTCCTAAAATTCTTTTGGTATATTTTTGATGACAATCTATTTCTTTTAATTTTCTGTCTACCACGTCAATAGTTCGGATTTCATTTTTCTGATACACGTCGTAAACTAAGGTTCATACAAATTTTGCTAACAATGGGTCCAGAGTTTTCGATTGACCGGCGTCGGATCTTTGTTTTCTTGGGAGGGCACCTTCTTTCACCAGTTTGTGTATTGTGGGACGGGGAATGTTAATTAGAGATGCTGTTTCACCTAGTACATCCAAATCATACAAATTAGGGTCATTAACTCGTCACTTCAAAAGATTATGGTAAACATTAAGGCAAATTTGCTTCGCTTGCTCGTTCGAACGTAACAGATATTTTCTTACTGAAAACACTAATGAAATTTGATTTTCTTTATCACTGTAATCACTATCACTTTCATTTTCACAAATACAATAAGATGCAGACGTAGAGGCCTCCTACGGTGAGAAACATTTTTACATCAAATACCTTTTTTAAATTATTTTCAAAAACACCAGCAAATAAACAGATATAAAATAATTATTACTTATATTACACTATTACACAACTGCAATATGATAACCCTTCTTAAATTATTTTCAAAGACACATCACCAAATAAACAGATATGAAATAATTATTACTTATATTACACTATTAAACAACTCACTGCAACACGATAACCCTCTTAAAATATTTTCAAAAACACGCCAGCAAATAAACACATATTAAATAATTATTATTTATTTGCGTCCTTGAAGTATCACAGCATGTAAGCTAAACTCCGTCTTGGTTACGTGCCAGCAAAATCAACAATCGTTCTCGCTTTAATATAAGCGGTGTAAAAGACGGAAGATGTCATGTGTTAGACAATTCCCGCCCACATGTCGCGTCTTGCTCCGCACGTCCCGTCACAATATAGGTTTCGCAGACTATAGGTTAGATTATTATGAGTGGGTCCTTTGGAACCTCGACTGCGGCTATTAGCATGCCTATTGTGGCTCACTCCTAATTATATTTCACCCAATAAGTTCAGTCTCTTAATGAAACTGATAACTTTATTGGGTGAGAATGTGTCCAGATCCTCTGGCAGAAGTTGCCCTTTGCCAAATATTGAAAATCGGATCCTCTCCACAGCGGGACAGGTGCATAAGACGTGGTCTGCCTTCTCATCATCTTCCAAGCATAGACGGCACTCGGCGTTTTCCGCTAGGCCGAGTTCATGCAGATGATAGGTTAGTCGGCAGTGCCCGGTATATAGGCCTGTTAGAGTTTTCAAGTTGACCCTGTTTAACTCTAAAAGTTTCTTAGCTCTTGATTTCAAAGGGTATTTTATAAACGCCTTCGAATGAACTAATCCTGGTAACTCTTGCGAATACTGGAGAGTTTTCCTTCCAGCCCAGACTGAGCAACTTAGCAGTACTTGAAGATATGCCAAGTTTCGGTTCTGATCCGATGATTCGTGATCCTGCTCCTTTTCTGGCCAAGGAGTCGGCTATTTCGTTACCCTCCATACCAGAGTGGCCGGGTATCTAGACCAGAGTCACTTTGTTGTTTTTGCTCAAATGATCCTTCTGACAATTCCATACCGTTTTGGAGTTACAGCGGTAGGAGCCAAGAGCTTTTATAGCTGCTTGGCTATCTGAAAAAAATTTAATTGATCTGCGTGTAAGATGCATATATTCCAGCCTTCGCACACATAGTTCAATGGCATGAACCTCAGCTTGAAAAATAGTTGCATTAGTACCTAGGCTTCAGGATATCGTCATTCTTGATTTGTAGTTATGTACTCCGGCTCCCGTTCACTCAAGAGTATTGGAGCCGTCTGTAAACCAGCAACTGTCTGCCCTCAGTAGGTCGGTTTTATTCCGATCCCACTCATCTCTTTCCAGAAAAAGGATGTTGAAGGTCAGCCCGTAGTTGGTCATGGTAGGCATAGTATCCGAGGGCATTCCCAGGATGCTGTGACTCTCTATGTCATCCAGCAACCTTGTTCCGCTCCATGATACTAGACTGCGGCATATTAATGGCCGCTTGTTGCAGTCTATATGTTGCCCACTTGGCCTCTCTTTCCAAATATATATGAAGAGAAGGTAAGTCTAGGAGGATTTCCATTGCAGCTGACGTTGTGGTGCTAATTGCCCCCATTATGGTCGAGAATGCTAATCTCTGTAATCCAGAGAGTTTGAATTTGGCCGTCCGTTGTAATCCTTTCGGCCACCAAACGATGGATCCGTGTGTTATCATTGGTCTGATGACCGTGACATGGATCCAGATCGCAGACTATAACTAGCGCATTAATTGTGTAACTCGATCGACTATAGATATTATTATACATCTAAAAGAACAAGTATTCTTACACTTTAAGAATAATAGAAACATTAGATAATCCATATTACGATCCACTATGTTCCACTTGACACAGGCTGGTATGTAATTAGGTGACTGATATTGTGTGGGCACAGAATCAGATGAAATTTGTGGAGTGGTTAAGAAATACGCTTATTCTATGCATAGTATGTGGTGGTATGCATTGTTCATCGATTCACTGGAATGAAAATTTAAACAATGCGAAGGAATGAGTATTACAAGTTATCATAATACGAAGGTGGTAAATGTTTGCTATGTGATGGAGGTCAACTCAAAAAATTAAGTCCTAGAAAAGGAGTGGGTTGTTTTGCTGTTTATATTTTTTTATATAAAAATGCATTTTCATTCTGACAAAGTGAAATGATATACCAGTTTTCTTCTTTAAAATAATTTTCTATTTTCATCCATTAATACGTGTGTCAACATGAGTTTACAATAAAACACATATCTTTCTTAAATATTCATAAAAGATCATCAACGTAATAGAAACAGAAACATGGTAGGAACTAAGTTCTTAACTTTTGTTTAAAATATATGAGAAACTCATAACTAAAGTGCAGCCTACCAAAAAGACAGAGGGAGAGGCGCTGAGAACCTCCCATATTATAAGGCTTCCATTCCAGCGATCGGTCAAACACAGACGCTGTTGAGATATGTATGTACATGCAAATGGACACTATAATATATTATTTTCACAAGCAGTGACGTATTAAACAACAGAGGTGCTTGAAGTCCACAAAATTTTGCGCCCCTTTCGATTATGATTTTTATTTTGTTTTTAATATTAATACAGGCAAGCGTACAACAAATAAACTTTATTGCATCATAAATATATGGAAAATTAAAACTTAGAGGTGGGATTATCCGAATTTCAGAACCTCCATCTCAACTCGTTCATCGCATCCAACGGTATGAATATGGCATAGGTTAGAAGTGGAAACAAAGCAATAGAATAATTTTTTATACAAATTAAAATAGTAAGTACATACGTATTATCCACGAATTGCTTATACATGACCATAGGCGTTACCGTTGAATTAAAAAGTTTAAAAGCTACTTATTAATAAGTGACCTAAAAATAATTATTTATTTACGGAAAAAATAATACGCCTTTGTCGCAAGCGTATTCAATGTCAAAAGTGAGACGTTCTTTACTGGTTATATCTTTATCCGAATCTTTTCAAATAGTGAATAATGCAAATATAAAACTACAGACATTAATAGATGACCCTGATGTTCTTGTTGCCGAGAAATTTAGACTTTTTAAAAGCGGATTTCCACCAAATGGACACACTTGCGACAAAGTTTTGTTTGCAAAAACAGAAACAGAAACAACGAAATTCTAATTCCACCAAATGGACTAAAAATAAGTTGTAGGTGTGTTTCTGTTTTTAAACATTTGCACAATACGGACAGTACTATCATGTCCTCGATTTACGACTTGTTTATTTTCACTTATATGTAGAAATGATACAAAAACCAACTGTTGCTGCGTGCTGTTTTCACCAAGGGAATTCTATTTACAAAAACAAAAACAAAACAAAGAAAACCTTTGATCAACGAGTAAATATACTCATTGCTTTTGATCTCTCCAACATGCGACGAAACTTTCACTTGTTGACGAAAACAATCTAAGGTCTCCGAAATGTTCTGGTTTTGGAAACTCAAGTTGCTGTTTTGTCGTAATCAACAGTTCTGTTTTGTTGTAGCTTTGTCCGTTTGGTGGAAATCCGTCTTAAGAGTGCATTTTCACCAAGTATCCAACTTAAATCTATAAAACTCTGTTAAAATTTTTCTATTAGTAATATTAAAAAACGAAATGAAAGGATTCATCTTAAATGCCATATACATGTAGATCTAATATATAAAACAACAAGCAATACTTTTACACATTTACCCTTTTTAACCCTTTCAGGACTCTTGGCACACATATGTACCGCCAATTTAATATTCAGGACTGAGAGTGTTATTTGTCGTTGAAAATGGTATTGATGTGTACCACTTAGTCACGTAATGCATTATTGTATTCGAAAATACGTAATTTTGCCAGGGCTATTTCAGTTAACCTCACTTTATGGTTGTTTATTCGTTATTGTAGCATGTAGTAGTGGATTTTGCGTGTGTTTTACTTGTTTTTGGGACTAGTTATTACAGTGTTTATTATTAGAAGTTGTATATACCCAACGACATCTTTTCTTTATATGGTAAGTATATTGCCATTTCTTGAATAATGCATATTATCGCAATATTTATAAAAAAATAAACCTCGGTACATATACGTACCAGCAGTCACAGCGGGTGGTTCTACTGTGTACCAGTAGTACTAGTTGACAAACCAGTGTTATTATTTACAGGTATGAATTCGAAAAGGGCACTTACAGAAAAGGAGCTAGAAGAGGCCGTAAATAACTTATCAGATTTTTCAACGGAGTCAGATGGTAGTGATGATATTTACGAACCCTCTGATGAGGAATCTGAGTTGGATGATGCTGAATCAGAGGTAGAATCTGAAAGCAATAGTCAATCTGAAGACGAATTGCAAGAGGTAAGCACGATGCCCTCTTAGGAGCCTTTTGTGTTGTGGAACCTGATGAAAAGTTTGTTCCTAAACAGAAAATATCTACGAAACGCACGTGTAAAGTTCCGCCAGAAATACAGGGTCTAACACCGTTTGAATTATTTAAAAAATAATTATCACCCTCACTCTATATATACATTGCGCAATGCACCAATGAAAGGATTCAAATATATAAAGAACGTAAGAGAAATGCTCATTTGGAAAAAACTGACCAAGGTGAAATCAAAATTGTGCTTGGCTGCATGCTAGTCATGTGCTGCAACCATGTTCTTCAAATTAATGATTACTGGTCCAGTCATGGTTCTCTAGGCAATACAGCGATCAAAAAAATGCGATGTCTCGAGATAGATATAAATTTTTATCTTCAAAGATGTACTTTGCATCACCAAATAGACCCACTGAATGCTCTAAGACGTATTATATTGATAATGTTGTTTAATGTTCGAAAAAAACCTTTCCGAAATGCCGCCAAGATAGCTGTTACCAAAGCATAGACGAGTCCATGGCGAAATTCAAAGGACGCTCATCCCTAAAACAGTATATGCCGTTAAAACCTGTTAAAAGGGGGATCAAGATGTGGCTCTGATCAGATTCGTTTACAGTTACGATTTTAATATTTATACAGGCGGAGAAACTGAAGAGGTAGAAGGAACACTCTGTGAACGGGTTGTACGCAAACTTGTGGCCACTGCCAGAGAAAAGGATATTACTTTTTGTTTTGATCGTTTTTTTACGTCGGTCATTCTACTTCAAGATCTAGATTATGCGGCACTAGGAACTTGCATCAAATCTCGAAAAAATATACCTAAAATTACGGGAAAACTGGCCAGAGGACAATGTGTGTTTCGATGCAGCAAAGAAGGATTGATGTTTGTCAAATGGCAAGACACAAAGGATGTCTTTATGATGAGTAATTGTCACAGTAACAAAGTTGTGTCTGTCAAGAAAACAATGAAGGATGGCTCCAAATGTGATGTACCTTGTCCAGAAATGATAGAATTCTACAGAAAAATTATGGGAGGGGTTGATTTAGCGGATCAGATGACACGTCTTTATGACCCAGACCGCAAATCACGAAAATGGTGGAAAAAGGTATTTTATCGCCTATTTATGATGTCTATTGTCAATTCGTGGATCATACATAAGAATAAAACACCCATCATTCAATTTATAGTTCCCCTGGCAGAGGAAATGACTGCTGAAGGTAAAAGAACAGCTGCAGTATAGCGCTTAGCACTAACAGGTAGGCCATCGAGAAAAAGAAAAGTTTTAATAATGTATCTATACATTCGTCCATTGAGGGAAACACCAGAAGACGATGTAGAAGATGTGCAGAAAATAAAAAATTGACCAGCACAACAACGTTTTGTAAGGAATGTGATGCCCCTTTATGTAAAAATTGTTTTGCACCTTATCACACTTAACTCTTTTCCTTTTTGCAATAAATATGTTAAATTATTTTACTTTTTTCATTTTGACTGTGTTTTATAGAGGACTACTGGTACATATAGGTACCATATATAAAGACTGGTGGTACATATATGTACCACCACCCCTCTACACCCAGGGTGATTTTTTTTGCGCAGACATTCTCAAAAGTGTTCTGTGTCCCCAAAAACACCAACAATTAAAAAAAAAGTGTTCTACCTTATCTTAAAAAAAACAGTCTTGGAAGGGTTAATTTCATATTATGAAATTACAAAGAGTATCTGTGTTATTTGGCAGCTCATCACTTGGAAACTATAGTAAACATGCATCCTAAGTTATAAACAAGCAATTAAACAAACATTCATATTTCTCGTCATGTACTGCATGAAATGTATTCATCTGTATCTTAAAATACTCGGAAAATGGTAAGAAATATTCCTATAAGTAATCGTTAAAAGAATGACGTTTTGCAAACAGGCACCATATGTCTTAATATTTACACCCGGCGTAGAAATTTAGTAGAGAATACTATAGAAGGTTTATTAATAATGCAAGTGTATGCTGATAATCATAAACAACTGTTAATGAACATAATATAAGAGGTAAGTCTTTAAAATACACTATACTCCTCACCAACGCCAATTAGTATCTTAAATCAAACCGTTATCTAACTGTTTAACAATATTATCTTATTATAATATCATTTGATAGAAATGCTTAGATTAAACAGATATGAAGTAAAGTATTTAAGGTGCTAATAATGCTATCTCGCAGGAGTATAATAATGACAAAATCAAGCATCACAGTCTTGACACTAAGCACTTATTGTCTCGGTGAAAGACAGTAAAAGTAGTAATGAGTTCTTTGCAAAATTACATAGCAATCATTTTTGTCTGGAATGAGAAAAAATAACAGAGTGACATTTAATTAGAAGAACTTTCTTGACTTTTTTCTCGCAATTCACTCCTTAGAGATATTCTCAAACAAATTAAAAATGTACTTTTATTGGTGGTTCAATTCCGAACTCGAAATAACAACCTAAATGTTCGTAATGCCCTAGAAACCTTTAAATTAAGTATTATAAATCAATCACAAACGATGTTTATGGGGGTTCGGCGGCAAAATTTCCAGTTTATACTTAAAAGCACTAATGAGTTTATCTCCTGTCGCAGGTAATTATTCTTAGTATTGGAAGTAAGTAAATGATAATAAAAAAAAAACAACCTATAAGAGATTAATTTAGTGATACATTTGTAGGTTATGGTAGTAGGTAAAGCGTTTATAGCACTTTAATCGGTATTGAAGGTCGATGGTTCGATTCCATCCTTAAGTAAGTTAGAAATTTTATTTGTTATTTCTTTCGAACCAAGATGGGAGAGGGAGTTGTCGACACTCTAGATGTGGTTCGGACTCGATACTAAACTGTAGGGCCTCGTCTCTCTTTACCTAACACAAGATTCTAGAAGAAAATATTTTTAGAAAACATTTTTTTTAAACTTCTTAATTTGGCTCTTTAAATAACTACTTGATTTACTTTATGTAATGCCGGAGTAAATCAACGAGATTATGAAAGAAGAAATAGTAATTATATTATTATTAGTTTTATTTAAAATTGGTAGAAAAGTAATAATTTGTACAAATAGACGAAAATTATTTAGTACTGGGAGCCTTAACAATCCAGTCCTCCACTGTTGCTTTATGGCTGGCTAGCCATCTTATATTATTCCCTACTGTTTCTAGGGCCTTTGCACGATTAGCTGTACCAGCACCAGCATTTGGATATTTTGCAAAGAATTCCTTCATCTGAAAAAAAAAACAAATCATTGAGAATAGCCGAGAGATAAACAAATATATTTCCATTGCTTGATATTCGTCGCTTTTAGTAAGTTAATTAATTTACTAGCCACATTGTCTATCAACGTTTTTATATCATATCATTTAATTATTTAAAATTTGAAAGTAAAACATATTAAATATTTGTGTTCAATATTTTCGTATTTGGGATCGGTAAACACTACTTCCACATCCCCTCTGTTATTTGCTACAATTCTGCGCATGTATATAAAATAAAATAACAGAAAATTTGCATGTCTTTGAAATATATATAAATTGCTGTGGACGCCAACATTGGTGATATGAACTGTAATGATTCATAAATTACAAAGAAAGTTTCAAAACAACATGCCAGCAGTTTTAAATGTTTACAGAAATATTAAAGAAACTGAAAAAACAACAGGAGCTGTGGAAAAATTAGACTACTTAACAGAAGTTCCAGAACGAACTTTTCATAAATTAATTCAGGAAGGGCAATATGAAGGAAAAGCTAGGCAACAATAATAATTAAATATGTTACATTATATTGGCGAAACTGTGCAATAAGAGAATTAATTGCTAATTTTAATTTAGAGTTAGATTTTACGTTAAAGTAAAACAGTAAGATTTTTTAATTGAAAAGAAGTGGTAACAAATATCTATTTATCTCAGATACTACTTTTTTATATTGAGATATTGAGGATGATATATGCGTTATTTATAATTATAATGTAGTATTGGACAGTATCCACAAATTAGAAAGTTCTTCCTGGTCACTAAACTCTTGAATTACTTGATAGTGTACAAACTGTATTACAAACATATATTTTTTAAATTATTGGGGTGGTCGGCAGAAAAAAGCAAACTAAAGTTTCAATTAGTCGACGTTTTGTGTATTTTGACACACCACTGTATGTACTGTTATTTATCATGTTTATTTGTTGTTCATATTTATGTTTAAGTTTTTAAATAAATACGTTTACAAGGAAAACCTAATTTAAATAGTTCTGAGGATGTGTCAAAATACAGGAAACGTCGACTAATTGAAACTTTGATTTCCTTCTTTCTGTCGCCCTTGCCCATACACATTAAAAAAAATATATTGTAACGAAGTGATTTTTATATTGTAATAAAACTTAACGGGGCTCTGCTTTCACTTTTGTATACTACGATATAACTGATATTAATATTTATTTTAAAATCGCTTTGACAAAAGTTAATTTAATTTATTAGTCAAATACTTGGAATAATAATTATTTAATTTTAATTTTTTCTGTCTCCTTTATCATGAATAATTATTATTCCTCGTAAGTAAATGTTTCAAACCGGTTTCGTCTTAGAGTAATCTTAGTCATTTTATTATTTTAATGATAAATCAATTACTGTGTTTATACTAAACAGGCGCTCGCTGTAGCCAAGTAAGAGGGAAGTATTTGAATTTAATTTAGTTTATTTCAAAGCAAAGTTGAAAGTAGTTATTAATGGGAAATAAATGTTTCTATTTCTTTTTTTAATAATTTACAGAATGAAATATGAGTTGGTTTATTGTAAATATTAGTACATGGCTGCTTTAAATACTTTCTTTTTGGAAAGCGTTTTAAAATTATGAGAAAGTGATTTCCAGCCTCACAATATTTTATAAACATTTGTTTATATTAAATAACTCAGGGAATTTGTTTCAGCGCGATGCACCAAGGTGGCTTAAAACACGTTTGCAACGTATACATATCGGCTAAGACTCTGTTCATCGCGCAGAATCACGTACGTCACTGTCTCGTTTTATAGTAGATACCAGATATGGTGATATAAGTAATATACACAAATGTTACTCTTCAGTATTCCCTGTACACTTGACAAAGGCCTAAAAAGCCGAAATACGTGTAGAGTTTCTAATAAAATATTTTTGGAACATTAAAAGGCAAATTTCCTTTATATATTCAAAATATTTAATAATGTTTCACAAGGAGCCAACCGCAGAATCACTTCAGTGTATATACATATAGTTTTTTTGTGTATTTATTTTTATTCTTCTTAAATAAAATAGAGTAAGTGAAGTTGAAATTCTGCATTTTATTTAAAGCAAAGGTATAAGCAATAAATTTGGTTCTAAACCAAGAAAATCCTTCGACTGGTAAAGTTGTCCATTTCTACGTAACCGACAATCATACATACAAACCCCTGGACATACCATATCTTCACTGAGTTATCCCTGATTGTATTATACTGCAGATAGAATAAAGTGGTGTTCCTACACTTGAAAACAGGAACTGGTGCTCGAGTTCAACGTCCGCCGTATTAGAGAGTGCCAATGTTACACTTTCCCTCTTGTAAAGGAAGGAAAGAGCAAGAGGAAGAGAAGTACGTCTTAAATACGAATAAGAGTCACTAGACTATTTTAACAAACTATATAGTTCTGGGATAACTGTATTGCAAACTTTAACAAATGTCCCCTGTATGCGGGTGAAAATTCTTAACGTATTAATTTAAAACAAGCTCGAGAATTTTTACGTACCATGTACACAGCTCTTTCATTGCGGGGTCGGCGGTACCATGTACACAGCTCTTTCGTAGCAAGGTCGGTCGCACCATGTGCACAGTTTAATCGTTTTGATGTTGATCACACCGTGGGCACGGCTCTCTGCACTGTGGGGTTGATCGCACCGTGTACACAGCCGTCGTGCTTGCGACGTCGGTCTAAGAGCGTTAATTGCAAAAAGCCCCACTTTGCGGAAACCCCCCTCGAATAATCGCCCCGCTAGGGAGCGCGTTCCTTAATCTCCCGATCTTATATTTTTTTGACGGTTTAATAAAAATGGCGAGAGTGTAGTCGATTTTATTCGATTTGCGATGAAACGACGTGTCGTACGCCGTTCTCACCCCTATACTTTTTTGAAGGCGACGACATTTGCTATTCTACCTGGGGGGTACGTACTACCCCCACGTTCCCCCGTGGTGGGGAGGCGGATATGATGTAATTTTTTTCATCTCGCATCGCCCTAATATCGACTTATGGGGTGAACGCGGCGCTCGAAAAGTCGCTGCTCGAAATTAATGTTGCTCATTGGGCGGCAAGGTGGAGAAATATTTTGTGCGTCCATTTTCTCGGCAACGGGAAGAGATATCGAAGGGATCTCGACGACATTGTACTCGTCTCGTTGTCCCATATGGTACTCTCAGGACCCACTTTTTCGAAAAACCGACTATTTCAAAATTCACCCCCCACCCCCTCGAAAACGCGCGGACAAACCATCTGCGAGCCTAAGGACAAAATGTGCGCAAAAGCACCTCTTTTGACTTAAGGACGAGAGTTAGCCTTACACCAGGGCTAACCTAAAGCCACAAGACCTGGCTAGAATGGATACGGTCATCGATGAGGAAATTCCGGAAGATGCAGACATCTGGCATATCAACTTTGCCGTGTACAACGCCGCGAAGCAACTCGTCCCCACGGGGTCGAGAAAGCCAAGCGGCGCGGCGTGTACAAAAAAATCGAGAGCAAGATACAGTCGGCCAGACAACACGTTTCTCGGATCCAGAGCGTGGTGGAATATAAGACGACTGATAGAGTTTTTACGCCCAGAATCCGGCGCATAGCAGCCGAATTAAGACGTCAACACCATACTCTAAATCTGACAGTGATGCTTACCATCAAGCAGCACTATCTAGATAGGATCCGAACGCTCATAGCGATAAAGAAAACATTGAAGAGGCGGGTGAGGAGTATGGAACAAAACAATTTAATCCGTACGAATCCTTCCTGCCTCTTTCAAGAGCCACATCGTGTTGTCGAGACTCCGCTGACTGTAGAAGATGATGCAACCTTCTGGAAGGGGATCTACGAAACGACGCGTCCATTCAATAGTGGCACTCCATCAATTGCACACTTCGAGGCTCTGTGTCACAGACATCTTAAAGAGCCAGAAGAACTGTGCCCGGCAATCAGTACGGAGGAAGTCCAACAAGCACTTGTTGGTACCAAGTACTTCGCTGCCCCTGACCCAGATGGCATTAACAACTGGTGGTGGAAGAAATTTCCTTCCACTCACCGCCGTCTGGCGCGAGTTTTTAACTCATGGTTGAACGAGGGGCAGCAGATTCCGGACTGGTTCGTCGAGGGACGTACTGTGCTTATCCCCAAAAAAGGGGATCTTTCCGACCCGAGGAATTGTAGGTCGATCACTTGCCGCAACTCCTGCTACAAAATATTTACACGTATCTTGTATGCTAGGACACTGAGGTCTGTTGATCCAGTCTTCCAGCAGATACACGAACAGCGTGGTGCCAAGAAGGGCATGGCAGGTTGCAAGGACAGCCTGCTGATAGACCGCTGTATTACACAGTATTCTGTGCAATACAAGCGGAATCTATCTATGGCCTGGATTGATTACCGCAAGGCATTTAATACAACATCGTATGAGCTATTGTTGTACTTGCTCGAATGTCTTGCGGTACTAGCAGCACTAGTGAGATGCATTGAACAGCTGCTGCCGCTCTGGAAGACCCACTTCATAATAACATCAGGTGCACAGCGGGTCACGACAGAGCAGGTAGCATTTAGGAGAGGAGTTTTCCAGGGTGACTCCCTGAGTCCTCTCCTCTTCTGCATCTCACTGCTGCCGTTGTCTTTTGGGCTCCGCCAAACCCGCGGATATCAATGTATCATCTATTTTATATGGATGACCTTAAACTTTATGCCTCCGGAAAGCGCGAACTACAAAACGCTCTTAGGGTGGTCGAAGAATATACGCGGCCAATCGGTATGGAGTTGCATGTAAAAATACTATGGTAAGAAATAATTCGATACGGAAACATTTCCCAATCATTTTGTGATGAAACGGTTTACAAACTAGAAGAAGACAGACCAGTCACGGACGAAACATTTACAATAATTGTGTTTTCATGTTCAAAATTTTAGTACAGGTTAATTTTGATGCACTATAAAGTTACTTTATTTAGTTTAAATTGATACAATTGTTAAAAAAAATGTTAAACAGTTAGATTTTGTTCTTCTTTCTCTTTTTTGGGACTTACCACATTAACAATTCTTCGTTATCTAAAAAAATATAGTTAGTTACCCAGTATGTTACTGGAAAAATAAACCTATGCGCTTGTGACTTTACGTCAGAAGATTAGTCAGAGAATGTTTTTTGACAACTAATATGAGACACAAAAATAATAATATAATTCCCTAAGGTGTCGGAAAAGGAATCTGTTTCCTTTTCAAAGTTATTTATTTATGTAAGATTAGGTGACCATAAAAGTTATTAGAAAGGATGAAATTGAAAAATCAAAAATTTGCGAACATGTTTGGGCCATCATAGATTAAACTAGAATTCGGCAAAAATTGGTGTTTGAATACTACCAGACTTACGAATGAACGTCACACATTTTCCTTTTTTTTCTGGTGGAACTTTCGCAACCAGGAACCAAACAATGCATTTTTAATTAAGCGCTCAGTGAAGTTTTACACTAAACAATAACCACAAAATACCATTCAAGAACTAATAAATACAGAACAAATCTAATAAAACTGACAAATCAGGCAAAAACTACAATAATTAATAAATCCAGTTACAGCACATCACATAAACAAATCGTCCAAAGATGACAATTGACAAATCGAAACCCAATGCGGCAACGCGAAATCACTAATTTTTACCAATAATAAATTGAAATGTAACTTGATTGCCCACAGTCTGGCCACAGCATAAGAAAACAATTTTCTTATGCTGTGGTCTGGCGGCCCCCCTATACAGGGATATTTTCTCAAGATCGAGCAATATCAATTGGAGATCCAGATTATATTGAGAAATTCGTGACTGTCGGTTATTTACATATTACTACGGAATTTGGCCGAGTTTACAGTCCTGATAGTATTAGCTTTACATTAAAGGGTCCAGCTCACTTCAGGATTTGTATTGTTTACCTGCCTGCATCGTTTTATTCGGTTTGCAAACGACTACGGATAAGAACTGAGACTTGCGTATACGGCGAGCATAACGACATTTTTTTCATTTCTTTTATCGTTATTACGTAGGTTCTGTTGAGTGCAGTGCGGTTAGTGGACATTAATAATAATCAAGTCAACCTGCGTCTGCAGAACGAGTGCAGTCATGGATTCGCAATTACATATATGCTGTTAGTGCCGAAAATTTCTTAGTGTTGTTGTGTTAGTACGCTCCTCAGAATGTTCAATGTTTAAAAACTACTAAAACTGTTAGTGTTAGTGTTACATCAACCAAACTTTCAGCTCTCTTCAATCGGCATGGAATTATTTTATATCTGCACCTTTCTGCTACCCCCAACCTTCCTCAAACAAACTACAAAGGAGTTTACAAGGTAAGGTCATTACTCGTTACAAATTAAAATAAATTATGTAAGGTAAATAAAAAATTTTGTGAAGAGAACCTGTAAGTATATTGCGCGCCGCCCATTCGCTTCTGTTATTTACGTCGTGACGGTCAAAATTCCTATCTCTATATATAATACACCAAATACTTTCATTTACTTCAATGAGAAGACAATGGGAGTTGTTCGGAAAGGTAAAAGAACCAAATACTTTCGTAATACTTCGCCAATAAGTTTACTATAATGCATTAAAGGCCTTTCTACATCAGCCTTAAATAAAAAAAAGAGTATTTTTCGATATGTTTCTTGAACTGATATTAGATATTTGAATTTGCATCTTTATTGCTAGATATTTTTTAAAAAATATATTGGTAATAGCAAAAATTACTCTGCAAAAACTGGTACAAAACTCATCAGATTTTAAAAACATTTCCATCATTCCTAACAAATTAATAGGACTACTTAAAAAAAAAGAGAATTAGATTTTGTTCATTCCGGTATCATCACGTCAAATCATAGTTGATAACGACGAAATAAAGATATTTTAACTAGTTATTTTATTAACATTAATCATTTTAAAATGTTTATTACCTCAGTAAGTCTTTCTTCAGTTGCAAAACTGCCGGTAATGGATGGTATTAACGATCCTAAGTATCTATCATTTAGAGTAAATCTGTCTACCAAATATTCCCAATTCTCTCTAAAAAATGTATATGTGAGAAAACTATTAGTTAAAATATAAAAAAACATACCTAACCCAATTCCACACCAATGATGTAGCAATAGGGTTTCCTGAGATATACTGTAAAACTGTGAAATAATCTTGACCTCTTACAATACTTGAATTTTTGGCTAATTCAATCAATCTGAAAGAAACAATGAATGTATAAAGTCGAAGAATTTTTAAACAAATTTAAGCAAATGCCAACAATTGCAGATTAACATGGTATTTTATTGGGTACATTTTTAAGATAATATATCTTTTCCACCATTTTTCCTTGGGAAAATTGTTTTAATTTCATTCAGGTAGAGAAATTTATGTATTTGTTTATTTCTTTCGCCGTCTAGATTTTCGACTATTTTCTTTCTTTCTTACGAAGTCATGTAAGAACCACAACAATAAAACAATTTAAATTTAAAATTTCTACTCTCGGAAATAGAGATAGAGATAAAAGTGAGAATTCTGACTTTTATTCAAGAATTTTGATATTTATCTCAGAATTCTGACTATTAACTCATTCTGATTTCTATCTCAGAAATCTGACTTATAACTCAAAATTTTGATTTATATCTCAGAATTCTGACTTATAACTCAGAATTCTGACATAACTCAGAATTCTGACATAACTCAGAATTATGACTCATAACTCAGAATTCTGACTGAAATGCAAAAGCGTTTAGTAGCATGAAAGAAGAGATTGAAGAATTGGGAATTTGATTCAGTCAATAACGTTAGTTAATAGTTAAACCTTCACAAGTTGAAAAAAAATATAAAAAATATAATTAATGAAGCATTTGCAAGTGTCATAAATAGGGTTAAAATCGATGTACAGCATTTACTAAAGTAGATTTTGTTCTTTATGTTCAGCTCTTCCCTTATATTTATGTCTTAAATTTTAAAACTGATAAGTACACCTTAGTTGCTGCTATTTAAAAACTTTAAATAGTATACACAAAGGGACAGTAAAAATTAATATTTTCATTATAAAGATATTTTAGGAGAAAATTAATATAAAAGTACTAAAACATATTAAAATTAAAATAACTGTTAAACTTAGACACAACAATGTAATATTATTATGAAATTATCTTAAAGTTGGTATACAGGATTAATAAAACCGACCTAAGGTCAATTGAAATTCTCAAAAATAAATACATTTTTTTAGAACACCTTGTATGTTTTTCTGCATTTCTTGTAGAGCATTATGTACCTAGGTACAATAAGCAATCAAAATTATTTCATTTAATTTAATTTACCAATCGCAGAATAATAATTTTAGTTAAGAGTCCCTCATGGGGGACTCTGGTTTACATTACATACCTATAACAAACTATATATCATTTTATAAAGAATTTAAGAAACCCAAATATGTAATAATGTACAGGATGTAACATTTAAAATTATAACACAAAGTTGATGTAGGTTCAGAGAAAACTAAACATCCTGTAGATTTCGCAATAATTTCAGGTTATGAACTTTTACACTGACACTATTTAAATATATCGATGGCTAACGTTGTGCAAATTCATTTCTGTTAAAATTTCGACTATTATTTCAGAATTCTGAGTTAGAAGTCAAAATTCTGAGATAGAAAACAGAATTCTGTTTTTATGTAACATTTAAAATTATAACACAAAGTTGATGTAGGTTCAGAGAAAACTAAACATCCTGTAGATTTCGCAATAATTTCAGGTTATGAACTTTTACACTGACACTATTTAAATATATCGATGGCTAACGTTGTGCAAATTCATTTCCATTAAAATTTCGACTATTATTTCAGAATTCTGAGTTAGAAGTCAAAATTCTGAGATAGAAAACAGAATTCTGATGTCAGAATTCTGAAATAAGTCAAAATTCTGATAGAAGTTAGAATTCTGTGTTATGTCAGAATTCAGAGTTATAATTCAGAATTTTGAGATAGAAGTCAGAATTCTGAGATAGAAGTCAGAATTATGAGCTAAAAGCCAGAATTCTGAGATCAATATCAGAATACTGAGACAGAAGTCAGAATTTTAAATTATATTTATTTCAGAATTTTGACAACAGAAATTTTAAATTTTCAAAATTTTTTTATTGTTGTAGCCTTTCTACGTCATATTTTTTATTCCCATTAAATTTAAAAAATAATGAATAAAAAGAAACAAAATATCACAAAGAAATTATGTATGTACAGGGTGATCATTTTAAGTGCCTCATACAATTTCATTGTTTGATTTTTCACCTAGGAAAATAATTACAAAACTATACTTTTGCATTTATTCTGAAGAATCCAAATTCAAATAGAAAGAAACAATTGAACATTATATAAAAATGTTATGGTCGAAAAGCTAAAAAAATATAAAAACCCCTGTATATTAGATCGGAAATGGACATGTGACATTTCACTGAAATACAGTGTGATCCCACTTGGGAATAATTACATGAGTATCTTGGTTATTAGTGAAGACAGAGAAACGCTTAAATAAGCAAAGTAGTGCAGAATTTTAAGCCCATTAACATGAGATCCAGAAAACAAGTGAATTCCGATTGGTTTGAATTTTGTTCAGGAAAAAGTCAATACCGCATTTTTAAAAATGCCTTGTTACTTTTTTATTTGTGGCTTAACTAAAAAATGTTTCAGATAATTTTGTAATAAATGTTTAAGAACTTTACAGGCATTCTTAATTTACTTTATGAAACAGAACTTTTTTGAAAAATTGTATAAACAAAATTATTTGTTAATGGACACCATGTTGGATTATTGCATTTTAAAATGAAATGAATAATACATTGTAGTATAAGAGCTGGCAACGTTTTCGACAGAGAATTTCAGGTAGGCTAGTTTTTTTATATCCTCTCCCTTTTACTATCTCGGTAGGAATGCGGACTGTCTGGCTGGTGGTAGGTTAGAAAAGAGCTTCGTGTGCCCGCACCGACCCGGATCTCGAAAATTAAGGGCGGCAGTAGCGAATGAAAAGTGGCATTTTTGACGGTTACACTACAAATCGTAGATAATTCAATATGGCCGACGTTCTTTTCACACAAAATATATATAAAATTTTGTCACACGAAAGCCGCCGACGTGAATGAATTTTCTTACGCATCTTAATAAATTCATATCTTTTTCGTTGCGGGAAAATAAGGATCGAAAATATCGCTACTCACTGAAGAATTGCTTATATTTTCCGATTTCACAAACGTGCGCCCTCAGAAGATAGCGTGGAAAAAAGTCTTTAGATTCCTCCAAATTTGAAATGTCAAATATGCCTCTTTTCGTTCGCTCCTGCCGCCCTTATTCTTAGAGATTCGAGACGGTGTGGGCGCGCGAAGCTCCTTCTCAACCTTAATACTTCGATCTACACACAGAAACCGATCCCGAAAGTTCCATTTCGCGAGATTCCTGCGTTCAAAATTTCCCGTCAACATTTTTTAAATTAATATTTTTACCTGTATTAGTGTTATGCGCACAGGTAAACGCCAGCCAGACAGTCCGCATACCTAGCAAGATAGTGGAAGAGAGGGGATATAAAAAACAAACCTATTTGAAATTCTCGTTTGGGCGATGTTGCTATTTTTAACACATGAGCATTTCTACCATATGACAAAGAACAATTGATAAAATTGAATTAGTTATGGCACTTTCTGATACGAAATTAATGTCTAGAAAATATGCATATTAAAGGATTAATTTTGCTACTATGAAAATATGTAATTTTACATAATATTCTAATTCATTAATTTCGCCAACTTGTCATTTGCAAATTCGCGATTGCGAATATCCAGACAATAGCCAGTTAAATCTAGCAAGTTTTGTTTGCCCAAGCTTACTGGATTTAGATTACTTTCCAGACGTTGTAGAGGATGAACGACGCTCATTTTTGGATAAATTTGGTAGTTTTTATAAGTTGAAACTTCTGGAATGGGTTGGAACCTTAGATGAGAAGATAACACTGACGTAGTTTTCCACGAAACACCAAAACGCTATATACTGCACTCGACGCGCGTTTCGCCAATCAAGTTGGCATAATCTGGAGATGATTAAAACTGATCAGTTTTAATCATCTCATAGATGATGCCAACTTGTTTGGCGAAACGTGCGTCGTGTTTGGGTGTTTCGTGGAAAACTACGTCAGTGTTGTTGAAACTCAAAAATTATTATTGTGCGGTGAGGAAGCATTGATCCCTAAATTGATAGAGGTTTTTATATTTAATAATTAATTAATCCAAATATATTATTATTTGTTTTATGCAATTGAGAAAATAATTAAAATGGTCAACTGATTATAGATCTCTTTATTAAACATTCTACTACATTCTATTCCTGTTTTGATACTCTTAGCGACATTTGCTAGAATTTCATTAGAGCTAACTAAGACTTTTCATACAACAGTAAAATTCTACTCGAAACTCTATATAAGTTAAATCTTCAAAACATACTCAGTTCTGTTTACCACAAATTTTACATTTTTGGACTTGTTAAAGTGAGCCGAACTAAAAATGTATTCCTACCTGTTAAGTAAATCGATATTTTGTACATTTGCCAAACCATTAATTAACTTTAGTTTCTCAGTAGCATCGCTTTCGCTTTTATACACCTCCAATAATTGCTCCCATGTATTTTCGTCAGCACTCTTCATACCTAGAATTTAAACATAATCTTGGTATACAACATTTTCATAATAAACAGGTATCTACCATATTTATAAATAAGACTCCTTAAATCTTGAGACAATGGTTCTTGGGTTTGTATCCATGCATTGAACTGATTTTGAGCTTCTGAGAGACAACCCGAATGTCCTACCGCGCATGATAGACTTAAAACATCAATACGGGTCAACCTAAAAAATAATAACGATATATTTATCAAAAATAAAAAAGCTTCACTTCAGGAGAGTTGTATAGTAACGGTCTAAATTATTTGCACGTACACTGAACAGTATTGATCTAAATAATTTTCAAATATGATAAATTGATTGATGATTTTAATTTATTAATTTTAATGGTTGAAATACACCTGAAGTGGTCGAAGATGTGCATGTATCTGACGGCATAATTATATCGAATGCAGCATATTGTCACGTGTTTGCTATCCACACAAACACCACAAATCGTAGATTCGTTGACTGAAGGTCTAGATAATACTTACTACTTTATTAACTAATTAATAAATTAACAACAATAAATTAATGACAGTCTTAACGATAATCGCAATTAACATATTTGTAAATCGCTATCTTATTTTTTCTTTACTCGTTCACTTTCAACTTAAGACTGACTTCCCAGCCCACCGTGTGCCTCTTATATACATCCATGCACGGTCTAAATCATTCCTGAACATTCCTGGCCGTTCTTGTACAAGTCTAATCCCATCTATTCAGTATACACATTACAGTGGCGTAATACTGTTACTTCCTTAAGCTTGAACGTCTCGGTCAATCAATTCGTTGTTCCCTGCATACTTAACTAGTCTCTGTATATACACCACTTTCGCAGAATTCGGTATACAACGTCGTTTAGTCTGGTGACGACAGTGTATGATCCCTCCCACGGCAGATGAAGCTTCAGAGACCTACCTTTCTTTCGTTCTGGCTTATATAGCCAGATTTTCCGTCTGGTACCCTCCTGAATTAGCCTTAAGGTCACAACGAGTCTTCATACGGTCACTTACTATTGTAATTTATTCAAAAGGAGCCCCGACGTTATATTGTTTCATTGGGCCCTTACTTCTTGTCCGTGGCCCCAAATTTGCAGCACCAAGCCTCCACATCTTGACGACTGTTTACCCAGTAGAACTGTTCTCTTAATTTTGTCAGGGTTTTGTTGATACTAAAATTTCCGTCAGACGTTCCATTATGCACTTGCTGAAGTACTTGTGCTAGGTGATACCTGGGGATTAATAATTTCAAAGTAACTTTTTTCCCATCTGGACTTTCCCACGCTCTCTTCAGCAGTCCAATCTCTACTCTAAGAGACTTCCATTGTGCCCATAAAGCCTTCAGCTTCAATTATTTATTTAAAATATTCTTCCAATCGGGTCGGGTTCCTCTTTCTTTCAATGCAGACTAGGACCAGTTTCCTTATCGTTTAACTACGCTTCTCTTAACGATTCTTTTGTCCAATCATCAAGAACATCAAATTTAACAGTATTCACCATTTGTATATCTTGCTGTTTTTCCTCACGGTGGCAAGGCTTGAAGTCTTTCAGACATGGTCTTTTGGAAAGGCCATCTGCCTTTTAATTAACCAGCACAGTCCTCGAGGTACCAGCTCGCCAGTTTTTCTGCTGCTCCTCCATTACTACGATATTTACCCTTTCAGTGTTTCGCTGGAAATTACCCCAACTTTCTTATTTTAAATGAAACACTCTATAGATTTCTACATTTTTGGAATCTATGGTGAATTCTGAATATGACAGTATATATTTTTCTTTGATTTTTTTTTTTTTAATGAAAATTTAAATTTTTGATTGAGCTGTGTTTTAGAAAAAAATATTTCTGACGGGGTTTTTTACTATTGCAAAAATTGATATACTGTTTCGTGTTAAATACTCTTACATAGGAGACTACAAAAGTGATAATATCGGTTTTTCTAAAAAAATAAAAACAGAATATGGAATATAGTCTATGATTTATTCTCGCATTCTCTGAAACATAGGAAAGGCAAGAAAGACAAAGCAAAGATGAATAATTTTTAGGCATATTTTTCAAAGAAGAAAATTGTAGCTATTGAAATAATAGATTTTTTAGCTATAAAATATAAAAATTTAATACTGCTCCCGGAAAATTCGAGCGAATTCCTACAGTTTCCTTTTAACATATTTTAATAATTAAAAATATTCAGCTAGCGTCAATTCAATTCGCATTTGTAAAGAACTATAACTAAAACTAATTTTATAAACCATCACAGCACCTTACCTTCTCAAATGTCCATCTCCTTCAGTTTCAGTCCATGTAAGTGCCTCGTAAGCAGTTGTAACTATGCTGCTAATATAAGTCTATAAAAATAGTTTAGTAATTGACTAATTTTTTTTTACCACACATGAACTATTACCTTGAATGTCTCTTCTTGTGCAGACCCTGAACCACTGAGGTACCTCAAAATTGTCTGTAACTTAGAAGACGCGACACTCCATGGCGTGTATTCGATTTCGGTTATTAAATTTTTAGTTAGATCTAAAGGAATCTCATAGGATAGTTGTCCAGCTTCAGCAATACTGAACGACTCCTCCAGCAAATGAGTTCTATCGGAGATACTAAGCGAATTGAAATTGCTGCTAAGTTCTCTCCATTGTGCTTCTGGATAATTTACTCTGTAATATCCAATTTGGTCGTAATTAAATTTGATCCAGGTAGCTCCTGCCGGCTTTTGTATTGTTACTAGAAGTTAAAAACCAAAATTCAAATAAATGTATATCTAGAAATATTTGTAATTAGAGATGTCGAAAAAGTATCAAATCATTACATGAGTACTAGTTACTCAATCGGATTCGAGGTAACGCCCCAAAAATATTCGTTACATTATTTGCTTATTTGATAACAATCAACATAAATACCAACCTTACCATTTCCCTAACTGTCATTCCTAACTTTGGCGGGCAATTCAAATTCTATATATAAAACTACTAAATTATTACTCAAACCGAAAGTAATCATGATTACTCAAAAGTAGGCATACTTGACATCTCTATTTGTAATTATGTTTCTTGTACATTTTCTTTATGTACAGGGTGTTCCAAAATTATGTAGCCAAACTCTTACAGTAGGCATATGGGCTCAATATAAAATGAAAACTCTTGGAAATATTTGGTCAATAATACCTATGAAAGGAATTACACCCTTTCAAATAAAGAGGAAAAGTATTGTTTGCTCAGAAACTATAACAAATACGTATATCAAACTTTAGAGATTACTTTTTCATTATGACCTAAACAGTATTATACATTTACTTTTCAAGGAGGTGGTCAGAGGCGGTGCACATAGGACCTAGGTTGTGTGTATTAATCAATATTTTTGAATTCGTTAGCTCTGTTAAAATTTTTACTTTAAAATATGATTTCTTAATCATTACTGTACTGCATAAAAATTATATATCTGCCATATTACGATAGGATTCACCATCTTCGCAAAAACTATCTGGAAATTCATCCGAATGCTGTCTCTGCTTCTCTACCATTTCCAAAACACAAAAGTATGTCTGCAAATTCATTAAGTGTAAAATGGCTTCCATTCTTTAAAATGTTTAAATATTAAGTTGATCTTTGCCACCATATTAACTTTGACAGATATTAATTTAAATGATGGAAGCCTACTATACTTAATAATGTTATAATATTAATTATATTAGAAGAAGCCTACAATGGAATCAGACATTTGAAGCTGATTTTAGCAAAAAAAGGTGAATTCTATAAAGACATGACAGGTATATATTTTCCTGTAATAATGATTAAACATCATATTTTGAAGTTAAATTTTTAATAGCGCTAATACTTGTATATCTTCCTTGACCAGTTTCATGTAAAATAAATATATGACACTGTTTAGATCCTAAACAAAAAGTAACCCATAAAGTTTGAAATACATATCTGTTATATGGTGACAGCGCAAACAATATTTTTTTCGTCCATCTTTAAAACAGTGTAACTCTTTTAATATGTATTATTGACCAAATATTTATAAGAGTTCTCATTTTATATTGCGCTCTTTGCATATAAAATAGATTTTGTTTTGCTATTTATTAGTTTTCTCAGAGATTTGGTTTTTGACTTGCTCGTACTTCTGATTTGGATACTACGGGTTTATTGAGGTGAATTTTCATCCTAATACAGCTTCATTGTAACATGATGAGAACAAGTTTACATGTTAACCCTAGATTCTACTTTTTGCAAACAATTATTTACCTATTTTATGTTCGGCAGTTTCTTACTTATGTATCGCAACAAATTAGATTAAGTGTTACTTTATGAGCAATAATATAGTAATTATAGACAAGAAGGTTAATACTGTAACAAAGTGATTTTCCGGTAATAGTTTTCTGTTATAGTAATGGGGTTTTTCTTTCACTTTGATACAGCCTGTATATTATTACTAGTATTAATATTTCTTTTAAAACCATTTTGAACCAAAGTTAAATTTATTTTACAAGTCCAGCATTTGGAATAATAATTATTTCCCAATTTCCCAAACAATTATGTCTAATTGTCTCAAACCGGTTTCTTTTCAGGGCAATCTTAGCTATTTTATTATCCTAACGATAAATCAGTTATTGTGTTTATGCTTATCAACCACTCGCTAAAGCTATAAGAGGAAAGTAGTTTAATTTAATTTAGTTTAATTTCAAACCAAGTTGAAAGCACTTATTAATAGTAAAGAAATAATTTACCGCATAAGTAATTAGTTAATTTATTTTAAATATTAGTACATGACCATTTTAAATGGTTTCTTTTCGGAAACACAGTTGTAAAATTGTGAGAAAGCGATTCCCAGCTTCAAAATATTTTATAAACATTTGTTTATATGAATTAACACAGGGAATTTGTTTAATTGTGAAAGCGGCAGACTAGCTTAAATACGTTTGCAACGGACAGCAGCTGACAACTTCACTCGTCGCGCCGGTCACATAACTGTTTCTGTCATAATTTGGGTATAAATCCAAACATGCCGATGAAAACAGACAGTTCTCAAGTCAGTGCTCAGCTCAACAACACGCAGCTCCAGATATTCAGTGTGCTCCGCTGCAGCCAGGCAATGGTAAGAACTACTTTGGAGCTTTTGTCTGCTCTGTAGTTGTTTTCTGTAAATCTTATTCAGTATATAGTTTAGCCCACTAGGCTTAGAGACCACAGCGTTCGGTACCTGCTTTGCAGGTCGCTATCAGTCACTAAGATATCAGTGATGTCTGACGGGTAGTAGCACTGACCACCAGAGGGATACACTTATCACTCACTATGTCTGTTAATATAATCTAAATTATAGTGTTCACTTATTCTCTATTCATAGATACTAATTTACAGAATACATATTCGTATTATATTATAGTGCAATTAAACCCAACTTGACATCACATTTGGTATATGTGTTGGATGTGTTCATGGTTATTGTTTGTTAACTGATTGTGTATTATATTCTCTGGACATATTTGTTCATATTTAATTAATGAAAATTTTATCCCCAGATAATCTTTCACAACTTCGTTGTTCATTATAGTCTATGCACCAGACAAAATTTGACTATAATTTGGAGGTATTAATTTTCCTTCAAACCCCAGTAGTATGGATAGCTTTTCAAACTGGTGGCTAACCAGATTTACGATTCATATAAATGGGCATTGGTTATATCTCGGTCTCTGTTTATTAACAAATTTTAACGTTTAAATAAAAGCTTATTAAATTTGCAATTTTGTCCCTATCAGTTTTATGATTCATGGTTTTCGAGAAAAATAAAAAAGAATGATTGAACTGTAAAGATTTCTTAACATTTTATGGAAAAATGCTCAAATAGAAACGAAAGAGTATATTTAATAAGATTTTATTTGGTATTATTGTGAAGCTATAACTGCCATACAAGAGGTTTGAAATTTGCTAAACCAAGTTCACCGAAGTGTAAATTAGTAATATTCAATAGTTAATATTGTAATTGTCGAGTACGAATCTCATGGTCGACGCCTCCAAAATTTCTAGGGGAGCGGGGTAATTTTTTTAGAAATGCGTCTATTCGCAGTGAATACTAGAAAATATTTCTATTTTTATGGAATAAAAAAACAAATTTTCTGAAAAATGTGTAATATAAAAATATCTATTTTGTTAGCCTTGTTGCAAGTTGGCATTGATTTATTGCCAAGAAAGCTTACACTGTTTTTGTTTATATAGGAGTGCGACACTGGTACAATGTACCCAATAGATATAAAATAATTGTTTTACTACATCGGTTTATTCCTTTATCGATGCTCGGCGGTATCAGTGGTTTTAATATTCAATAATAAGAATTCTTTTATATATATTACGCCTGCTTTGTTTTGAGGAACGACTATTAGCCCTAGCTCCCCTATCCATAGAACATGAAATATGTGAAACAGTCAATTTGAGCAATGTCATAAAAAAAATGTGAAACCAAAACTCGAAAAAAGTGCTCTTCTCATAAACGCTACAGTTAAAAAACTCCGAAATTAATGCTCAAAGACTACAGTTTTAATAAACTATTACATTTTTGAAAAAACTTTAAGAACATTTAATTCATTCAACACTACAGCTCTACGAGCGCATCTTTCACATATATCATGTAAAGTATGTACCTACCTAGCTACTTAAGTTTTTAAGAATGCATTTATTTTATTTTTGCCAGTTTTACTATTTATATCTGTATCAATTTTTAATTATGACAACATGAAATAGTGTGGCAAACTAGGGATTTGAAAGGTATACTTAGTGGGACGGTAAAGGTAAATCTGCACAGGGGCGGCAAACACCCTAAGGTGGCCTTGGTTAAAACAGTCTTGTCCAAACCGTACGAGTCGCTGTTCTACCAAAGGACCGAATTGTTACTTAAATGAAGGATTTTATTGTAGGTACTTTGTATAAGGACGGAAAAATTACAATAAAATCTATTTATGAATGTCAATTTAGCCATCTCTTTTTAATTGTTTAGCATTGTAATTGATTGGTTTTCATTATGAATCTTCTTTATATAATTGAAGGATAACAATTTTAGGCAAGGAAACGTCTATGAAATTTTAAACATACATATCTTTTTTTTTATGGTTGCCGAGTGTATCTCGAATTGGGGAATGTCCTGGATTGGAACTTCATTGTCCTGCGTCCCCCGGCGACTATCATTGATCTGTGGGTATAGTCTGCGAAACCTATATTGTGACGGGACGTGAGGAGCAAGACGCGACATGTGGGCAGGAAATGTATAACACATGACATCTTCCGTCTTTTACATCGCTTACATTAAAGCGAGAACGATGATTGTTGTTTTTGCTGGCACGCGACCGAGGTGGAGTTTAGCTTACATTCTGTGATAGTTCAGGTCTGCAATTAATTTTGTTACCGAATCATTCTAGCAGTACTGATATATTGTGAGTATAATATTATAAGATAAATAATAATTATTTAATCTGTTTATTTCCTGGCGTGTTTTTGAAAATAATTTAAGAAGGTTGTCGTGTTGCAGTGAGTTGTGTAATAGTGTAATATAAGTATTACTTATTTCATATATGTTTATTTGATGGTGAGTTTTTGAAAATAATTTAAGAAGGTTATCATATTGTAGTGAGTTGTATAATAGTGTAATATAAGTAATAATTATTTTATATCTGTTTATTTGCTGGTGTGTGTGAAAATGAAAGTGATAGTGGGTACAGTGATAAAGAAAATCAAAGTTCATTAGCATTTTAAGTAAGAAAAAATCGGTTACATTTGAACGAGCAAGCGAAATAAATTTGCCTTAATGTTTACAATAATCTTTTGAAGCGACGAGTTTATGACCCTAATTTGTATGATTTGGATCTACTAGGTGAAACAGCATCTCTGACTAACGTTCCCCGTCCCACAATACACAAACTGGTGAAAGAAGGTACCCTCCCAAGAAAATAAAGATCCGACGCCAGTCAATCGATAACTCTGGACCCATTGTTTGCAAAACTTTTAAGTACTTTATTTCACGACGCGTATCAAAAAAACTGAAATCCCAACTATTGACGTGGTGGACAGAAAATTAAAAGAAACAGATTATCATCTAAAATATACCAAAAGAACTTTAAGAACTTGGATTTAAATATCAAACTATTAATAAACGCATGGATATTATGGAAAGTAGACGTATAGTGGATTAGCGAAATTCATATCTAGAAGAAATAAAAGAACTCAGAAAGGAAAATAGACCAATTTATTATCTAGACGAAACTTGGTATGATACTCATGACACAGTAAAAATATTTGATGTGGCCAGCACATAACTTTCTTACACTAATATATATCATCCTGATCTAAAAAAATCATTCTATTTAATTCTTCACTTACCTCAATTAAATTTTAATAGCGTACCTTGAAATGTTTCATTAAAATTTTTAAATAATTAATTTATCGGCGTCATTCGATACTGTCAATAATAATTCATGTCATATATTTTAATAATTTTTTGTTATTGACATTGATATTTTTGTAACTAAATTAGACCTTTCATATGTCAAACTGTTAAATTTGTCCTAACTCCATTTTATGAGGCCAAATTTTACATTAGGTATAACAAAGTAAAAAGGATTGACTGATGGATCTAGGAAATGTCAACCAATCTTATTGCCACCTAATAAAGACACTCGGTTGATTATATTACACTGTGGATCAGTAGATGGATGCGTTGATAATGCATTGAAACTGCGTGGAAAAAACATGGAAGAGTGTAACGTGGATTACCACAAGAACATGGAGGGAGAAATATTTGAGGAATGGTTTGAAAATCCACTAATTCCAAAATTAAAACCGAATAGCATTATTGTTCTTGACAATGCGAAGTACCATTCGAGACAACTGTATAAAATTCCTAACAAGAGTTCTACTAAGCTGGAGTTGCATATTTTTTTAATGGAACGTAATCTCTATTATGAGGAAAAGTATAATAAAGCAAGCAACTGTTGGAAGTCCTGCAAATAAAAAAAATATGAGGAGTATATTCTAGATAATGCAGCGGAGAGATATGGCCACAAAGTGTTGAGGTTACCGCCATATTTCTGTATTTTCAACCCTGAATTAATTTGGTGTTAATTGAAGAAAAATGTCAGAAAAGGAGATACTTTTCCGAAACAAGGGTGATTGGGAAAAAAGAATTAGGAAAGTAATTACAATTGAGGATGATTATTTAAAAATTGCCAAATTTCATATAAATAGTGGAAATAAATTTATTATAAATTTGAACGAGGATAGTAGTTCATCTCAAAATAAAGAAGAGGGTGAGAAGGACGAGGAATCAGAGGAAGAAGCAATGTGAGGTGAGGTAAAGTGAAGTGAAGAAGTGAATTTTGTGATATCAACTGCATTATTTAATTCTGTTTTTGTGCTTTCGTGGTTCAGTGCTTGAGAAATATACTTTTTTCAGGATGTTATTATTTATTAATGTTATTATTTTTCTTCATTTTGACAAAAATATGTCTCTGTTTTTATTGTAGTAATAACTTTACTATAGAATTTATTTTTAGTTCATTTATTGAGGAAAACATTTGTTTCTGTTACCATTTTGAGAGTATATTTTTTGTTTTTAAAGCTTTCTTGTTACTTTTTAAATAATCTCTTTATTCTATACTAATATTCCATAGCCATCCTTTCCTGGCAAGAAATGCTCATACCTCTTCGTGGTTCTTGCTGGATAGTAACAATTTATATTAAGCAAATTTGAATACTCTAACTGCTGTGTGTGTAGTCTTTAAGTTAAATTCAATAATTTATTTGAAGTTAATACTTTTTTGTACAATTGTTAAATTGTTGCTAGCTAAACTGAGCACAAAAACCTACATTCAAAAAGTAAATGATAAACAATACAGTTAAATCCGGCTCTGCGTTCCGTAGCGTCTTACCCCGGACGTCACAATATCTGTTTCGCAAACTATAAATGTCCCTTTTTTTCAAATAAATTAAAACAAATCAGTTAAATCACGAATAACAACCTAATTTAAAAGCAAATATTTTTATTTTCGATAGAAATTTCAGTGTGAAAATTGTGCATAAAAATGTAGAATTCTACAACCATGCTTTAAATGACCAAAAAAAAAATTTGCAATCAGCGAGGTCATAGAATAAATACTTGTTAAGATGGAACAATAAATGCTTTTTTTTAAGTAAAAAAATTCTAATATTGTTGTCTTGTAGAAAATGTTTTGTTTTACAATTAGTTTATCCTGTTCTTTGTTTTAGAATAAATTTCTTTTAATTATCTAATTTATTTTTTTTTGTCAATTTCCACATTTTAATAAATGTATTGTTTAGTAAAGGTTTCCCATTTTCTTCATCCCTGTTGAACTATTTATTAAAATTGTCTAATCAGAGGTCGAAATATGATCACTTATATGAATCGGAAATTGTGTAGCAATGGCCTAGTACAACTAGAGATATTAAAAATCTACCTCCAGTGTTATGAAAATTGAGGAAAATACATTTTTAACAATTTTCCCTTTAAAATTGATATTCAGATATGATTTCAATTATTTTTGTGCTATTGTCCAATTTTTTTCATTCTGTTACAAGATTAATAAACTCGTACAATATGCTACATCGTTGAGTGAAGAAACACAGTTAACATTATTTACAATTTTTACCTACATTGGTTGTCATCGTATTTGAATAAATACAAATTGGATGATTTTCCTAAATTTGTGACATATGTAAGAGGGAGAGTCCATTTGTAACTAAAACATAAAATAGATTATTATAATTTAAAATTGGAACTCAAAATAAACTTTTACAACTTTCTTGGAAATGTAACGAATTATATAACTCACCCATAGATAGATTCAGATGTATTGTATGTCGCCCCTGGATCTTTTAAAAACCTTTTTTGAGTAAGAGTATAACTGTCTCCATCAACTGAAACCGATAAAATGGGATATCCCATTTGTATAGTAAAAGTATCCATCATTTCAGCAACATCTAATGTGTTACCAACCACGTTTTGTATTTCACTTAAAAAGTTTTCAGTTACAGCATTAGAGAAAGCGTACTTATTTAAGTAATTTGTGACTCCTTTTTGAAAGTTTTCTTCGCCTACTGTAGATTCCAACATTCTTAATATGGAAGCTCCCTAAAAAGTTGAAAAATGTAGGGAAATGATTTTAAATAGTAAGAAATGAGCACCTTGTTGTAAGAAATTGTATCAAATATTTCCGTGATTTGATCGGGTGTTATTACTTTTTGAACTATGGGATGAGAACTAAGAGTAGCATCTAGAGACAATACTGAGTGCAACTCAGATGTCAGGAACTGGTCGAGCTGAAATCAAGATATGTACTTAAATGAACGTGTATAATGTAATGACAATTTTACTCAAAATGGAAATAATTAAAACATATTATTTCTCACTTTAAAATAAGTCCTACTTTAATTCCAAATTTTAAAATATACTGAGAGTCGTCAATTGAAATGTTAAGAGAAACATTTTACTTCAATTTTAAAACTTTGTGACTTTAAAACTGCTTAATGAATTTTAAAAACGGAGAAAGATTCGAAAAGGGTATTTATGAACTATTACCCAAACATTTTTATAGTATCTTCCCTTGCAATAATATAGGGTGACAAAGAGGAACGTGCATTTTTGATCAAATTTCATTTTGAAGCAATTTCCGGGAAAGTAACTCACTCAGTTACTTTCCCGGAAATTGCTTCAAAATGGAATTTGATCAAAAATACACGTTCCTCTTTGTCACCCTGTATTACTGCTTCTGTGCATGGGAAGATACTACAAAATTTTCAGTGTAATAATCTATAAATTACCCTTTCCATAACTTTTTTCGTTTAAAAATCCGTTAAGCAGTTTTAAAGTTAAAAGTTTTTTAAATTGAGGTAAAATATTGAGGCTTAGTTTTATCATTTAAAATACTTTCATTGCAAGTTATTCTAGAAAAAGCTTGCATAAACCAAGCAATAATCACTGAGTACATTGCGATCAAATCTGTATTCCTTTCTGTACCCTAAATGTGATAAATGTTGTCGACGATAAGAGACATTTGAAATGTCGCCAATGTTTCCCGCGGTAAAACATTAAACATTGTCAGCAATGTCATAATTCTGACGATTATTGCTTCATTTGTAGCTGCATATTTAAGAAGAATTACAATATTTTGGACAAATGAAAAAAAATGCAGACATTTATTTATGAAGGATTATGTGACAGAAACTTTAGTCAAATTTATGTTCCTGTTTAATTTCTGACAAAAAATCCTTTCATAGGTATTAGTTTTTTCCTTCTGCGAGCTTTTACGATTTCTTGTGTATGCATATATTTAAATACTATTTAATTCAATATTATGGTACTAAGAAAGTATATGAAATTCAATTATTACCATGCCCCAGGTTGGCTCTGCTGCTAAAACACCTTTGTATTCAATATAACTGGCAAATCCCTCATTCAGCCAAAGATCATTCCACCAGTCCATTGTAACTAAAAGAAACAAATTAACTTTAAGGATACTAAATTTTAAGAGGTAAAATCCGGGAAGGGAAGCCAGATTATTTCTTTATTTGTCGATATTAAGAAGTTAATCTCGTATACATCATTTCATACAGTGTTACTTACCTATTAAACCTGAGGATATATTATGGTCGGGTTGGTAGAGAAACCTATTTAGATTGACCGTAAAATTCTGAGAAGAATAGAATTATTATTAGGAATAGGACAATTTATGCATTTGATGTGAATATATTAGAGATGTGTGTCCCAAGACAGTTTACTACCGATAGGTAATACAAGCCTAGGGATCCCAAATACCACTAGACATTGTATTTGCACTTATTTATTAAGTATTTAATGGACTGAAGTCTACCAAATTATTGAAAATTGAAACTTCATTCTGATACTTTAAAAAAAGTCGAAACTATTCGAGGTAGATTGTCAAGACAATGCAATGGTCAGTAAATGACCGCTATTGAAAGGAAGCACTTACATGCAAAACATCGACATAACTACACTTGCAGAGGCCAAGTTGTTACAAAGAAGGAACTGAAAGGAAAGCAAGATGGACATTTGTTGGACGCTATTGTTAGAGATATCAATAAAATTAAGAATATTTATACATTGTACTGATTCTGCGGTTTGGCTCCTTGTGAAACATTATTAAATATTTTAAATAATCAAACAAAATTTGCTTTTAAATGTTTCAAAATGTTTCAAAAATGAGAATATTTGTTTAGTTCATATAACAAACTATCTACTGACTTAAATATTGTACGAACAGAAGGAACATTCCTATATGCTCATTTTTATGATATTATTTTCGTTGAACTCAATATTCTGCTTCTATACCTAATTATTTCTAATGAGAATACGTGATGTGTATAAGTTATTTACAATAATATCGAAGAAAATATCGAGTTAAACGAGAAGACATTTCCATAATTTTCGTGACCTTTGAAAGTTGGTTCATATAATTTTTTTGTAAAATACGTTTTGAAATTTCGTAACTCGAAATGCAGCATGGACAGCCAACGCATTTTTCCTCCAGCCGTTTATTATCTAAACAACACAAAGAAAGTAAATAACTTCTATAAACTATTTACTTAACCGTATGTATTAAATTCTTTTTATGTTTTAAATGAAGGCGTATATCGTAGAAAGCCAAAATTAATGGAAAAAAAAAGTTGCATATATTACAAACAATATCGGCAATAATGTATGAAATATAAAAAATTACCTAGGTTTCCAAACCAACTATGTGCCAGTTCGTGGGCGATAACAGAAGCCACTCTTTGTTTATTTGACGTTGAATGTGTCGTCTCAGTATACAAAAGTGCAGTTTCTCTATAGGTGACTAATCCCCAATGTTCCATAGCGCCTGATACAAAATCAGGAATCGCTACCATATCTGAAAAAAAATATACACGTAAGTAATTAATAATTTCTGTCAAACAGCAAATAATTAAACTTAGGTTATTTCACACAAAAATAGTTATTTGCAATCCTACGTATTATGCTAGATGTTTTTTTGTTTTCTTATTTTTCGTAAATAAGCTGAAACTTTAATCATTCATTCTAATACATGAACAATATTTTGGAAAACTTTTTGAAAACATGTTACATTTTTTAATTGTTGCATGTATCTTATGTATACATATATTTAACTTTGATAAGATATTGGATGAATATGTGAGGACAAAGCAATATTTTAGTGATGTTTGTTCGTTTGTGTTATAGATGAATCAGACATATTATTTAATGCCGATTCTCAAAAATATAAAATAATTGGGATTATTTTGTAGGAAGGCATTTTATAATTAGTTTCTTGACAAAAATATATATCACGAAGTGGGTTAAAACCTTTGGTGTAAAGGCAATACTGATGGGGTTTTCCACAAAATACCTAAACACCATACTGCACCCGAACGTGTTTCGCCAACGAATTTGGGATCATCTGGAGATCATTAAAATTAACCTACATTAACAATAGGATACACTATTTATACCTAAAATATTCTTAGGTTCGGTGAACCGTGGCTAACTAACCAATAGAGCGGAATATATGGGATTGTCCCTTTGTCACTATTCATACTATTTTTACACTTTGTAATTTCCAACCTTTCAAATGCATCTAGCTGTCTAGTATATGTTACATTAATCTAAAATTGCTACTATCTATTTATGGTTGTTTCAAACGCATGTTGAGAAATACAAGACATCTGTTCCACCATATTTGAGATGAGCCATATGCTGCTTGCATCTAATTTCAATTGATCCTCTAGTTTGTCCAATATACTTTTTATTATAAACTTTACAGTTAATTTCGTAAATCTCCGACTTTTCGTTTGCTTCAATTTTGTCTTTTGGATTGCATAAAAGTTGTTGTAAATTTATTTCCAGATAGATAAATCACTGTCATACTTGTATCTTTAAATCAGCATGCATATAGGCGAGGGAGGTCCACGGAGACAGCCCTTCACGCCGTCGTGCATAAGGTAGAAAGGGCCCTCCTGCATAAGGAGGTCACCCTAGCAGTATTTTTTGATATAGAGGAAGCCTTTGATAAAGCAAGGACTACAGTAGGGTATATATACCGGTCGACTCCTCCGACCTTGATCACATACGTATACGGGCATATGTTTCAAGGCCGTTGCGCCGCGGATTGAATGTCTATGACACACGGGTACGCGCGCTTTTGTCAAGGTCATTGTTTTCTATTCCTCCGACCTCGATCGTACACGTATTAAGGTTGCAGCGTCTCATGCTACCACTCGTGTGGTTTTGAAGGTTGTTTTTACAGTGTTCCTATATATGAAGGAGGGGAGTTGGATGGAAATTCATTCTTGAACTAATTCTGTTAGAGTGCAGTCACAATGTATACATGTAGTGCTTGTGGTATTAGTTTTACACGTCGTGATAATATGCGACGCCATCAGATGCGTTCTTGTAAAAAGTTTAAAGATGATGGCCCACCAACAAAAAAATGTAAACATAGCGACGCGCAAATTAATTCAAAACCATCAACCTCTGCAGATGTACAAACGATTCAGCCTCACACATCCGCAGCTGCATTAAATACATGTTGGTGTTGTAATGTAACGATTGCTGCAAATCAGATGCATATTCACAGAAGAATATTACAACATAGAACAAATTCATGTGCTCCACTAAATGACGGTGTACAAGTTGTTCGCAGTGCTTTGAAATGTAGAATTATAAGTTATCGTGTACAAAGTGAAAATAATCATACTGATTATGTAATGTTTTTTGGTGAAATCAAGCACAAAGTTCTAAACGTGCTTGATGAGATGGTAAACATTCATAAATCTGTGAAAGTGAATATGGAGGCGTTTGGTAGATATATTATACAATCACAGGATGTTTCTGATATCAAATCATTTAATACACCAGATTTCCGCATATAATCATAGAAAATATTTTTGTGATGGTTGTTTGTTAAATTTTAATAGTGAACGAGTGTTAGTGCAACATCAGAGCCATGATTGCAACCATTTATATACAACAATACCTTCAACTCAATCGCGAATCGATAAATTTGGCAAGGAATGCTCTGAAAACGTATTAAAATTTGAAAACTTTGAAAGTCAAATTGTATATATACACAACACATTGTATAAATATTTACAATATTTTCTTTATTGTTTAAAAGCTTTTTTGGGACTGGGGCAAAGGCATATTGTGTGGAATCGTTAAGTAGCCAATTAAAAAAATCTAAGGGAGTTAAAATCGGTAATTAAAAAACAACTAACAATAGATGACTACAAAAAAGTAGTCGAACAAGGTGGTTTAATACTTAGAAAAATGTATACTTTCAAGAGTGACTTACATGACATCTTTACTGAAATAAAGGATCGAGTGGTGCTTTCATATAATGATAGTAAACGTTTTGTAATTCCTAACACTACAAAAACTTTACCTTGGGACCGATATAATATATTATCAGGATGAATCCGTTGAAAATCAAGTAATGCCTATTGTAAATGGTGAAAATGTGTTGATATGTATGTTGGATCTTTTACTTAAGGAAATAAATTCATTGGAAAATCAACCTTTGTAAAATTGTATGTTATTTTAAAGTATGTGTATGTATGTAAAATATAATATAATGTGTATAAAGAAAATATGTAAATAAAATAAGAAAAGAAAATTGTGTCTCAGTTGGGGACAATGGGGAATTTTTTATGCATTCTAGGGATTTTTGAAAAAATAATAAAAATGTACAAAACTATTATAAGTAATTAACTAAATTTGAATATAATATACAATGTAATAAGAAAAAATCAAGAAATAAATTGAAAATAATTGTATACCTTTCGACATATGTATTTACTTAGTACCAAATGTGTATTTAAAAAATTAACAATCTCTCTATTGATTGTATTTATGTATACTTGATTCATTCTTCGTTCAATAAAGAATTTTCAACAATTTCTCGATTATGTATTACATAACTTATCTAACTAATCTAACACACCTATCGCTAATTAATTAATTGTTTCATATGTTTATCTGCTTCCTTTCTATGGTAACAGGATTTTCCACCCCAATTTGAATTTCCTATAGTATTTAATAAATAATAGTAATAAAATAAATAATATCCCCTACTTAACGACTGGCGCCATGTTGGTGACGTCACTATCTGGTTCAAGTGCCCTAGTACCTACTAATTGTGTAGTAATCTACTTCTTGGTCATCACATCAAATTGTGCAGTATGCTATGTATGAATACATGGTGCCATCTAAGTTAAAATAGAGATCTTTTACTTAAGGAAATAAATTCATTGGAAAATCAACCTTTGTAAAAAATTGTATGTTATTTTAAAGTATGTGTATGTATATAAAATATAACGTTAATAAACAAGATGTTTGTTTTTGTGTATAAAGAAAATGTGTAAATAAAATAAGAAAAGAAAACGTCTGAATTTATTTATCAATAATATCCATAAAGCAACTTTGTGTTACAAATATATATTATTAAGAATATGGTTGTTGTTTTGTTGGTTGTATACCTGTAGATAGTGCAGGTATATATATTTAAATATGACATCGTATTTTACAAATTTTCTTTAAATTGACATATGTATAAACACTATCATGTAAAAACATGAATAAACTATCTATCTATCTGTTTTTTTGGGAAATTTGTTCTTGCGTGTTTCAAATTCTAGTTTAATGTCCACAGTGGATGATTCCACAGCATCAGGTTGATGGAAGCAATCAATCACAAATAATGGATTGTTTAAGAAGTTTATCATTGGTTCATTTATTTCCTTGCCATAGCAGCTGTTTTGAAAATTTTCATAAGAATAATAAGCTGCAGCACACATCTTAGAGAAATCAAGATTCCACCGTTCAAATGGAAATACGATTCAATTTAGATAAAGTCAAATACTGCTAATATCGACATGACTTCTTCAGCTTTGGAACCAGTTATGCAAAATATACTTGATGAATATGAAGCGTTTTGTATCCATTACATCGATGACATCCTTATTTTCTCTGAAAATGAACATAAAAAACATGTTGATATAATATTAAATGCTGTTGATAAGGCAGGTTTAAAATTGTACATTGAAAAATGTCAGTTTTTTATGCCTTGTATGAAGTACTTGGGTTAAATAGGGCAACAGGAAATAAGTATTGAAAAGGAAAGACTTGGCACTATTAAAATTATAAACGTTCTAAAACTTAAGGATGCTAGAAGGTTTTCTAGGAACTTTAAATTACTATAAAAGTTGATTCCAAAATTATGGGGAGATGGAAATGGAAGTTCTATTGATAGAACTCCTTCAAATAGATGTGAGATGGTCGTGGAACAAATGTATGGAGAAAGCATTTATGGACTTAAAACAGAGTTTCCACGACAACTTGCTGCTATATACTCCAGACTTTTCTCTACCTTTCATTCTTAGGACAAATCCATCTGACTATGCGATTGCTGCTGAATTGGTACAAATTCAAGATGGTAAAGAAGTGCCAATTTGTTTCATATCACGTCTATTAAAACCGTATGAGAAAAAATATTCTATCAACGAAAAAGAAATGGCTAGTGTAATTTTTGGAATATCAACCCTGAGAGTTTACCTTACTGCTAATAAGTTCTTACTTGAGACAGACCATGCAGCACTTTCTTTCTTAATGTCAAATCGTTTCGGTAATAATAGGATATGTCGTTGGTCTTTGCTGATACAAGAATATTCTTTTTCAATAGAATATCGTCCAGGTTTTCAGAATATATCTGTCCATTTCAAACTCACTTCCAGTAGAAAAGCCCATAATTTCATAATAGCACTTAATCAGATGACGAACATGCACGGCATATACTCTGAAAATTAAATTATCATTAGTCAAAACAACTTAACAGATTTGAAAACAATCATTGAACAACAGAGTATGTATAGGGGTTTCAAAGTGAAAGGTAAGTTTATTATAAAAGCAATTAATGGGACAGAACTATTTGCGATAGATGACATAGTGACAAGACAAATTATTTCTGACTTACGTAACCGTTTTAGACATGTAGGGATACGCAAACTTTGGTTAATATTTAGGGGAAACTTTTACGCAGGCAAGGATTTACAACTGACGAAGGATGATATAAAGAAATGTCAGACGTGTTGCAAAGAAAACAATAAAAATTATACAAATAAAAACAAAATAAGCAGTATCAAGACAGACAGACCACTACAAACAGTTGCAATAGACTACCTATCTCATTTAATCTAGACAAATGAAGGAAGGACACAGACATATTTTAATAATAATAGACATATTTTCAAACTTTATCCGATAAAACATTGCAAGACAATGAGACTATGCTTAAAATATACAATAATATTGTGACTAGATAGGGAAACTGACAAAAATTTTAGAGTAATACTCCTGTAAAAAGTAAATTTAAGAAAACTATATTAAAAGTAAAATACATTACCTTTACTCAAAGCTGGTTCACATAAATGTCATATGTGAACAGAATTTTTGGGTTCTTTTGGAGAAAAGTGCTCATGAGGTAACGGGCCACAATAAATGATTATCTGCTGTGTCTAAAAGCAGGAGTAATAAACTAAAACTGTGCTCTGGTATAAGAAAAGACATCTAACCTGGAAATAGCTGCAGTGGGAACACCCAATGACTAAGTATCACATGGCAGATAAACTTGGTAACGGTGCAGCCATATGTATTAGTCTAAAACATACAAAAAAAGGAGTGAAAATTCATGTAATACATGTGTAATATAGGGAAATGTTCAGTAGAGTTAGTATAGAGTAGTTTTCATGAATACGATTAAGTTTTATAACTATCATAAGCATATATCGAACGTGTTCGAAAGTCGATCAAAAATTTTATTACTCAACGAAACCAAACAAAAAGCATATACAAATTTTCAGAAATTTATGAGGAATTCAAAAATATAAATATCATTAACAGTAATAAAACACATGGTTAATAAATTTAATTAAAAATCAAGGGAAGAGAGTCGTAAAATTTCCATCTCAAAGCAATATACTAAATTGTTTCTAAAACTATAACATCACTTTGCCAGCCAAAGTCAACGTGATTAACTAAAAATATCACATAAATTGAAAATACAAACAAGTGTAAATTAAAATGTCATTCTCCAGTTTATGGCCTTCTACAATAGACAGAAAATAAACATACATACACACACCTCACATCATAGGAGGACCATCACAAACCACCGTCATATATTGTGCAAATGTTTATTACTAATAAAAAATTAATTAAACAAAGTCCACAATTACTACACTATAAACACCACCATGTTAGGTCTACGTCACCATCCTCATAACATAACATGTTGCCAAATTTCACAAGAACAAAATTAGCCTACAATCAAAATTTAATTCAGTACACATAAATACTGTTCCTTGTCCAAAAAAATGTAAAATTAGTACGTCGATACACATAAATATTGTTCCTTGCCCTAAAAATGTAACATTACTATTCTTTATTTCACGGTTCCCGGAAGGAACGCTTCAACACTTGGCAACACTGTGATGCACCGACAGTTGGGAGGGAAAGCAAAAGGCCATAAACTGGACATTTACCTTTTAAATTAGTAAAATATAAATTTACGTACCTAGCATTTGTATAACGAAAATCTGATCAGTATATTGGAAGAGTAAAAATGAATAAAGTAAATACATCCAGGTAGTAGAACTGGAAATCCTTTTTGAAAATTTTAAAATCATCTGGTAGCTGATGATGGAATTGTTGTGGAGTATTTGAGTACTAAACCGATAGAGACGACTTCTAACTGGCAGACAACGTTCCGAAACATACATTGGATTCAACGCACCAAAACAACAAAGGGTACGTTCATTGTATGCCAAGTGAATAAAAAGTTGTAAATTGTTTTATTGATCTATGTTAATATTAGAACTGTGTTATTTGCTAAAAGTCTTAACACATTTCTTTTATAACAAAATTTTTACATTTTTATAAATCTCTAAATAATTGAGTAGCATTAATCCTGCTCCATGGGAAAAGAATCTCATAGCTCTATATAAAAATTGAAGTAAATAAATAAAATTCTGATATTAAATAATAAAAATAATAAAGATTACTAGTGTTGTGTTGTATAACAACGGAGGAATATTTAAGCGAACCGAACTATAGAAATTAACAGTAAGTAAGATATTTAAAATTTTATAATATACAAATAATTTCCCTGAAACGTGGGAAAAAGTACAAGATATTTATTTCATAACACGTATATCTCCTTCATTCACACCAAATATTTATCATATTTTGTGTTTTTTTGTGTTGTTATATATGTCAATGTATCTATATAGCTAGTAAACCGAACATACCTAGTGATGAGGCTCTGCTTACTGAGAAATAATTATTCTTATTAACTGTAAAATAGATAATTTTATCTTCGGAGATGGCTCAGACTCCTCTATTTGTTCAAAATTCAAGTTTCGTTTTACACAAGATGATTGAAAATGTTTGTATTATGCAGGCTTTGCGATTTTAATTGTATTTTAAACTTGTGAGTTACTTCGCTAATGAGGGCTACCGTTTTTAGACTCACTAGGCCACTAGGTTCACTTAGCACCACCAGCTAGTAAGGTAGCTGTTAAAAGTTATTGATAGGCGCGGAACAAGGTTATGAAAAAGTATCGGTTAACAGAAGGTCTATCCGAGTTATTGGGAAAGAACATGCCTCAAAATTATACTGAAGATGATCTCGTCATCTATAATGATATTCTTTTGCATACTATAACGTCTATAAAAGGAAAGATAATCGTGTTAATTCAAATAGGTCTTGGAAATATAAGAATATTAAGAACTAAAGAAAGAGTTCCGTTGATGGTGGTGCGGCAGACAGAAGAAGATCTAATAATATGATGACGCATGAAGCTGTTGGCCAGTATCGCATCCGTTGGAGAAAATGAAAAATTGAGTGAATCAATGAAATTACAATGGGATGAAGAAACTGACCCCAATGAAATTATCGAAATGATCCGAGTAAAAATAATACAGGGAGAAGATACACAAACTCTCATTAATATACCTATTGAAATGGGTATAATTTGTGGCTAGCCGATGTTTGCTGTACTGTTTAACAGAAGTAGTAGTAGTAGTAGTAGTAGTAATTTATTAACCAAAATAACATACAAAGTACAACAGGCAAGTCAAGTAATAGGAATACAATGAGAACAACATATAAGTATAAATATGATTAAAAGTATAAATTGTAAAAGTATAAAAGCATGAGTTGTAAAAGTATTGTAAAAGGTATAAAGTATAAGCATAAATTGTAAATAAAAGTATGCAAAATTTAAAATACATTAAAATTAATAGACTAATATAATTCATAAATAAATTTGACTACCTACTTATACATAAGCATGACAATATCATGTTTGATCTTGCCTAGACACAAATTCATTTATTGAATAGAAACATTCGTTAATAAGGAATTTTTTAGTTTCAGATTTGAATTTATGATAATTCGATATATGTTTTAAATGATCTGGGAGTGAATTGGATATTGGACCCGACCTTGGAACTCAAAAAAAGTATACTTTATAAAATATTTCTAATTTGTATGTTTTATTCCTAAACTCTTAAATGATAGTAACATTAATGTCATAGCTATTTTTCTTAAACATAAATTAAATAAATGCCTTCCCCCTGTATCTGTATATATACTGTTTGGTATTCTCGTCGTAAAATTATAACTAACCATTTTGACTCTGTCGTTTGTTTACAAAGAAAATTATTATTTTTAGTGTAAAATTACTGTGATTTTGTATATTTTTTTCATAACTCTTTTTTTTTGAAAAATAAACACACTACTTGATAAAAAATCGATTACTTTTTTCGACCGTAATAGTACATTAACGTATGTATTCTGTACCTGTGGGTCTGCAAATACGATAAATTTCCTCTCGACTACCCTACAATGTATGTGGGAAACGACAGTGAACAACCGAAATAGATTTAATAAAGTGTAAAGTTTCGGCAAAATCATCGCGCGGTGAATCATCTCTATAAAACTTTAATGAATTATGACAACCGCTGTGAAACAGCCGTAGAACTCGAAGATTTCATTAGTAACAAGAGAATAAAAGTCGTCGACTTTTACCCCATTTAGTGCGATTTCTCTCTTCTTAGCCACATGTAAAATGTTTAACTTTCTTTCATGCTTCTGTCAAATTAGCCACTGCACTGCAATTGCGGATCGATTATCGACTATCGTGTTTGGTTTTTAGAAAATTTCTACGATATACATAATATGTCTTTATTATAATTCATTAGGTAACTACTCTCTGATTTTTTAAGCAGACCTGTTGTAAAATTTCTACATCTGAAATACTGGACTCAACAATATCTCTCTGTATATGAACTCGTCGTTTCTGTGCTCTCCATACCTACTACTTGAAAAATTCTTCACGAGCTTCTTCTTTCATTATCGCATCTGAAGAATAAAATTTTGCAGCATATAATTTTGTCGACCTTAGTATTGAAAAGATGGGGAAAATATCATTTTTATGGTAAACTACTTTTGATAACTTGGAGAGGGCCATTGGGAAGTAATTTACGTATACGAGCGTATGTTTCAAAGCCGTTGCGCCCGCGGATTGAATATCTATGACACACCTGTACTTCGTGTACGCGCCCTTTTGTCAAGGCCGTTTCATTTGCTGTTTTCTATTCCTCCGGCCTCGATCGTACACGTATACGGAGTATTAAGGTTGCAGCCTCTCATGCTACCACTCGTGTCGTTTTGAAGGTTGTATTCACATTGTTACTATATATGAAGGGGGTGGGGGATGAGTTGGATGGAAATTCATTCTTGAACTAATTCTCTTAGAGGGCAGTCACAATGTATAACTGTAGTGCTTGTGGTACCTATTAGTTTTACGCATCGTGATAATATGCGACGCCATCAAATGCGTTCTTGTAAAAAGTTTGATGGCCCACCAACAAAAAATGTAAAAATAGCGATGCACAAGTTAATTCAAAACCGTCAACCTATGCAGATGTACAAACGAATCAGCCCCACTGCATTCTAATTATCACGTGCCCGCGTTCTACAACTGCACTGCATATAAAATCTGCCGGACACATGGAGTACATAAAAACATAACTTCACATTTTCGTGTTGTTTCGCTCGTAAACAAAACAAAGAATGCAGGTACTTCAATAACTAAAGTCTATTTTTTACAAATTTTAAAGTATATAGTTTACTAGGTATAATTAAATTGGATAATGTAGGCTTTTAATTAAAATATTAGATTACCGTTTTTAATATACCTACACACATTACACTTGTAACAAAAACAGTATAAAAATATTTTAATTAAAACTAATGGAAAGAAAGAACTTCATAATTTTAGTCTCGAAGTCGAGTTATTAACATAATCTAACAAAAGAACTACACCAAACAGTACCACGAGAACATATTTTTTTATTCCATTTGTTGCGTACAGTACATGTACAGGACATATGCATGGTGCCTATTTGGAAAAGGGCCGTAGTATGATGATTGTAGGTAGGTGCTAGGACCGACCACATTCCTTGTCCTGGTAGCGGGGAAGGTTTACTCGCTGTCAATTGTACACTTATTATGTTAGACGGAAAAAGTAAATAATGTTTTCTTAAATACTGCTGTTATGTTATTGTTTACTTCGAGTTATATAAAATATTATTACCGAGTTCTGAGAGCTCATCAAAACAAACACATGCGTTGTTCATGTGGGCCTAGTTCACAAGAGCCATTTATATGTAAAATTTAAAAATTTCAAGTTTTCGATAAAAATAATATGTCAACGTCATTTTACATCGGTTTGCTTCATCAACTCAATGAGTATCAGTCTTTTTGCTGGTATACCTAGTTATAGTCAGCATAGAAAACCATATTATTTTTAATGAAAGAGTGTGATTTTGTATATTTTTTCATAACTACATGGCAATAAAGATAATTAAAAAATGACTCATCTTGTGTATTTATAGCCCTTAACTCCTTGTATGAGTTGCTATAACAAAATATAATGAGAGAGTATCAACTATTCTCGAAACATACAATAATAATTATTTGGGTATTACGTAAGCATCCTTTCAAACCTAATATGATAACAACCATAAACTACCTATAATTTTCTATATTTTACACTGCCATTCTTATCAGAATGCGCTAGTATAAAAGTTTTAGGTAGACAATAATTTAAACATAGCGCTTCAAATATATTTTATTATCGGAATCATCGGTGCTTTAAAATCGTAAAAAGGATACTTACTAGATGGTTAAACGATGCAAAAACTCTTAAAACGGTTTTCAGTGGAAGAAAATAATAATCTTTGTAATTTTCATCAATGCTGTAACAGCCATTTGGAGTCTGATGCAAAAATTTGTAAAAGGTGGGGTCCGTTTACAAATGCTTAAAGGCGATGACGCTATTTTAGCCTTAATACAACATCTTTATACATCATCAAAAAGTTCAAAAATGTGATGATTCTTACCAACGACCAAGCTTTTGACTATAATTTATTTTAAAGTGTGTTTTAAATAACAGATTTAAAACTAGAACTTAATGCGAGATAACAATATTATCCCCTTGCAATTCGCCTGTTTTTGTTACAAGTGTAATGTGTGTAGGTATATTAAAAACGGTAATCTAATATTTTAATTAAAAGCCTACATTATCCAATTTAATTATACCTAGTAAACTATATACTTTAAAATTTGTAAAAAATAGACTTTAGTTATTGAAGTACCTGCATTCTTTGTTTTGTTTACGAGCGAAACAACACGAAAATGTGAAGTTATGTTTTTATGTACTCCATGTGTCCGGCAGATTTTATATGCAGTGCAGTTGTAGAACGCGGGCACGTGATAATTAGAATGCAGTGGGGCTGATTCGTTTGTACATCTGCATAGGTTGACGGTTTTGAATTAACTTGTGCATCGCTATTTTTACATTTTTTGTTGGTGGGCCATCAAACTTTTTACAAGAACGCATTTGATGGCGTCGCATATTATCACGATGCGTAAAACTAATAGGTACCACAAGCACTACAGTTATACATTGTGACTGCCCTCTAAGAGAATTAGTTCAAGAATGAATTTCCATCCAACTCATCCCCCACCCCCTTCATATATAGTAACAATGTGAATACAACCTTCAAAACGACACGAGTGGTAGCATGAGAGGCTGCAACCTTAATACTCCGTATACGTGTACGATCGAGGCCGGAGGAATAGAAAACAGCAAATGAAACGGCCTTGACAAAAGGGCGCGTACACGAAGTACAGGTGTGTCATAGATATTCAATCCGCGGGCGCAACGGCTTTGAAACATACGCTCGTATACGTAAATTACTTCCCAATGGCCCTCTCCAAGTTATCAAAAGTAGTTTACCATAAAAATGATATTTTCCCCATCTTTTCAATACTAAGGTCGACAAAATTATATGCTGCAAAATTTTATTCTTCAGATGCGATAATGAAAGAAGAAGCTCGTGAAGAATTTTTCAAGTAGTAGGTATGGAGAGCACAGAAACGACGAGTTCATATACAGAGAGATATTGTTGAGTCCAGTATTTCAGATGTAGAAATTTTACAACAGGTCTGCTTAAAAATCAGAGAGTAGTTACCTAATGAATTATAATAAAGACATATTATGTATATCGTAGAAATTTTCTAAAAACCAAACACGATAGTCGATAATCGATCCGCAATTGCAGTGCAGTGGCTAATTTGACAGAAGCATGAAAGAAAGTTAAACATTTTACATGTGGCTAAGAAGAGAGAAATCGCACTAAATGGGGTAAAAGTCGACGACTTTTATTCTCTTGTTACTAATGAAATCTTCGAGTTCTACGGCTGTTTCACAGCGGTTGTCATAATTCATTAAAGTTTTATAGAGATGATTCACCGCGCGATGATTTTGCCGAAACTTTACACTTTATTAAATCTATTTCGGTTGTTCACTGTCGTTTCCCACATACATTGTAGGGTAGTCGAGAGGAAATTTATCGTATTTGCAGACCCACAGGTACAGAATACATACGTTAATGTACTATTACGGTCGAAAAAAGTAATCGATTTTTTATCAAGTAGTGTGTTTATTTTTCAAAAAAAAGAGTTATGAAAAAAATATACAAAATCACAGTAATTTTACACTAAAAATAATAATTTTCTTTGTAAACAAACGACAGAGTCAAAATGGTTAGTTATAATTTTACGACGAGAATACCAAACAGTATATATACAGATACAGGGGAAGGCATTTATTTAATTTATGTTTAAGAAAAATAGCTATGACATTAATGTTACTATCATTTAAGAGTTTAGGAATAAAACATACAAATTAGAAATATTTTATAAAGTATACTTTTTTTTCAAAGTCGGGTCCAATATCTTCTGTTAAACAGTACAGCAAACATCGGCTAGCCACAAATTATACCCATTTCAATAGGTATATTAATGAGAGTTTGTGTATCTTCTCCCTGTATTATTTTTACTCGGATCATTTCGATAATTTCATTGGGGTCAGTTTCTTCATCCCATTGTAATTTCATTGATTCACTCAATTTTTCATTTTCTCCAACGGATGCGATACTGGCCAACAGCTTCATGCGTCATCATATTATTAGATCTTCTTCTGTCTGCCGCACCACCATCAACGGAACTCTTTCTTTAGTTCTTAATATTCTTATATTTCCAAGACCTATTTGAATTAACACGATTATCTTTCCTTTTATAGACGTTATAGTATGCAAAAGAATATCATTATAGATGACGAGATCATCTTCAGTATAATTTTGAGGCATGTTCTTTCCCAATAACTCGGATAGACCTTCTGTTAACCGATACTTTTTCATAACCTTGTTCCGCGCCTATCAATAACTTTTAACAGCTACCTTACTAGCTGGTGGTGCTAAGTGAACCTAGTGGCCTAGTGAGTCTAAAAACGGTAGCCCTCATTAGCGAAGTAACTCACAAGTTTAAAATACAATTAAAATCGCAAAGCCTGCATAATACAAACATTTTCAATCATCTTGTGTAAAACGAAACTTGAATTTTGAACAAATAGAGGAGTCTGAGCCATCTCCGAAGATAAAATTATCTATTTTACAGTTAATAAGAATAATTATTTCTCAGTAAGCAGAGCCTCATCACTAGGTATGTTCGGTTTACTAGCTATATAGATACATTGACATATATAACAACACAAAAAAACACAAAATATGATAAATATTTGGTGTGAATGAAGGAGATATACGTGTTATGAAATAAATATCTTGTACTTTTTCCCACGTTTCAGGGAAATTATTTGTATATTATAAAATTTTAAATATCTTACTTACTGTTAATTTCTATAGTTCGGTTCGCTTAAATATTCCTCCGTTGTTATACAACACAACACTAGTAATCTTTATTATTTTTATTATTTAATATCAGAATTTTATTTATTTACTTCAATTTTTATATAGAGCTATGAGATTCTTTTCCCATGGAGCAGGATTAATGCTACTCAATTATTTAGAGATTTATAAAAATGTAAAAATTTTGTTATAAAAGAAATGTGTTAAGACTTTTAGCAAATAACACAGTTCTAATATTAACATAGATCAATAAAACAATTTACAACTTTTTATTCACTTGGCATACAATGAACGTACCCTTTGTTGTTTTGGTGCGTTGAATCCAATGTATGTTTCGGAACGTTGTCTGCCAGTTAGAAGTCGTCTCTATCGGTTTAGTACTCAAATACTCCACAACAATTCCATCATCAGCTACCAGATGATTTTAAAATTTTCAAAAAGGATTTCCAGTTCTACTACCTGGATGTATTTACTTTATTCATTTTTACTCTTCCAATATACTGATCAGATTTTCGTTATACAAATGCTAGGTACGTAAATTTATATTTTACTAATTTAAAAGGTAAATGTCCAGTTTATGGCCTTTTGCTTTCCCTCCCAACTGTCGGTGCATCACAGTGTTGCCAAGTGTTGAAGCGTTCCTTCCGGGAACCGTGAAATAAAGAATAGTAATGTTACATTTTTAGGGCAAGGAACAATATTTATGTGTATCGACGTACTAATTTTACATTTTTTTGGACAAGGAACAGTATTTATGTGTACTGAATTAAATTTTGATTGTAGGCTAATTTTGTTCTTGTGAAATTTGGCAACATGTTATGTTATGAGGATGGTGACGTAGACCTAACATGGTGGTGTTTATAGTGTAGTAATTGTGGACTTTGTTTAATTAATTTTTTATTAGTAATAAACATTTGCACAATATATGACGGTGGTTTGTGATGGTCCTCCTATGATGTGAGGTGTGTGTATGTATGTTTATTTTCTGTCTATTGTAGAAGGCCATAAACTGGAGAATGACATTTTAATTTACACTTGTTTGTATTTTCAATTTATGTGATATTTTTAGTTAATCACGTTGACTTTGGCTGGCAAAGTGATGTTATAGTTTTAGAAACAATTTAGTATATTGCTTTGAGATGGAAATTTTACGACTCTCTTCCCTTGATTTTTAATTAAATTTATTAACCATGTGTTTTATTACTGTTAATGATATTTATATTTTTGAATTCCTCATAAATTTCTGAAAATTTGTATATGCTTTTTGTTTGGTTTCGTTGAGTAATAAAATTTTTGATCGACTTTCGAACACGTTCGATATATGCTTATGATAGTTATAAAACTTAATCGTATTCATGAAAACTACTCTATACTAACTCTACTGAACATTTCCCTATATTACACATGTATTACATGAATTTTCACTCCTTTTTTTGTATGTTTTAGACTAATACATATGGCTGCACCGTTACCAAGTTTATCTGCCATGTGATACTTAGTCATTGGGTGTTCCCACTGCAGCTATTTCCAGGTTAGATGTCTTTTCTTATACCAGAGCACAGTTTTAGTTTATTACTCCTGCTTTTAGACACAGCAGATAATCATTTATTGTGGCCCGTTACCTCATGAGCACTTTTCTCCAAAAGAACCCAAAAATTCTGTTCACATATGACATTTATGTGAACCAGCTTTGAGTAAAGGTAATGTATTTTACTTTTAATATAGTTTTCTTAAATTTACTTTTTTACAGGAGTATTACTCTAAAATTTTTGTCAGTTTCCCTATCTAGTCACAATATTATTGTATATTTTAAGCATAGTCTCATTGTCTTGCAATGTTTTATCGGATAAAGTTTGAAAATATGTCTATTATTATTAAAATATGTCTGTGTCCTTCCTTCATTTGTCTAGATTAAATGAGATAGGTAGTCTATTGCAACTGTTTGTAGTGGTCTGTCTGTCTTGATACTGCTTATTTTGTTTTTATTTGTATAATTTTTATTGTTTTCTTTGCAACACGTCTGACATTTCTTTATATCATCCTTCGTCAGTTGTAAATCCTTGCCTGCGTAAAAGTTTCCCCTAAATATTAACCAAAGTTTGCGTATCCCTACATGTCTAAAACGGTTACGTAAGTCAGAAATAATTTGTCTTGTCACTATGTCATCTATCGCAAATAGTTCTGTCCCATTAATTGCTTTTATAATAAACTTACCTTTCACTTTGAAACCCCTATACATACTCTGTTGTTCAATGATTGTTTTCAAATCTGTTAAGTTGTTTTGACTAATGATAATTTAATTTTCAGAGTATATGCCGTGCATGTTCGTCATCTGATTAAGTGCTATTATGAAATTATGGGCTTTTCTACTGGAAGTGAGTTTGAAATGGACAGATATATTCTGAAAACCTGGACGATATTCTATTGAAAAAGAATATTCTTGTATCAGCAAAGACCAACGACATATCCTATTATTACCGAAACGATTTGACATTAAGAAAGAAAGTGCTGCATGGTCTGTCTCAAGTAAGAACTTATTAGCAGTAAGGTAAACTCTCAGGGTTGATATTCCAAAAATTACACTAGCCATTTCTTTTTCGTTGATAGAATATTTTTTCTCATACGGTTTTAATAGACGTGATATGAAACAAATTGGCACTTCTTTACCATCTTGAATTTGTACCAATTCAGCAGCAATCGCATAGTCAGATGGATTTGTCCTAAGAATGAAAGGTAGAGAAAAGTCTGGAGTATATAGCAGCAAGTTGTCGTGGAAACTCTGTTTTAAGTCCATAAATGCTTTCTCCATACATTTGTTCCACGACCATCTCACATCTATTTGAAGGAGTTCTATCAATAGAACTTCCATTTCCATCTCCCCATAATTTTGGAATCAACTTTTATAGTAATTTAAAGTTCCTAGAAAACCTTCTAGCATCCTTAAGTTTTAGAACGTTTATAATTTTAATAGTGCCAAGTCTTTCCTTTTCAATACTTATTTCCTGTTGCCCTATTTAACCCAAGTACTTCATACAAGGCATAAAAAACTGACATTTTTCAATGTACAATTTTAAACCTGCCTTATCAACAGCATTTAATATTATATCAACATGTTTTTTATGTTCATTTTCAGAGAAAATAAGGATGTCATCGATGTAATGGATACAAAACGCTTCATATTCATCAAGTATATTTTGCATAACTGGTTCCAAAGCTGAAGAAGTCATGTCGATATTAGCAGTATTTGACTTTATCTAAATTGAATCGTATTTCCATTTGAACGGTGGAATCTTGATTTCTCTAAGATGTGTGCTGCAGCTTATTATTCTTATGAAAATTTTCAAAACAGCTGCTATGGCAAGGAAATAAATGAACCAATGATAAACTTCTTAAACAATCCATTATTTGTGATTGATTGCTTCCATCAACCTGATGCTGTGGAATCATCCACTGTGGACATTAAACTAGAATTTGAAACACGCAAGAACAAATTTCCCAAAAAAACAGATAGATAGATAGTTTATTCATGTTTTTACATGATAGTGTTTATACATATGTCAATTTAAAGAAAATTTGTAAAATACGATGTCATATTTAAATATATATACCTGCACTATCTACAGGTATACAACCAACAAAACAACAACCATATTCTTAATAATATATATTTGTAACACAAAGTTGCTTTATGGATATTATTGATAAATAAATTCAGACGTTTTCTTTTCTTATTTTATTTACACATTTTCTTTATACACAAAAACAAACATCTTGTTTATTAACGTTATATTTTATATACATACACATACTTTAAAATAACATACAATTTTTTACAAAGGTTGATTTTCCAATGAATTTATTTCCTTAAGTAAAAGATCTCTATTTTAACTTAGATGGCACCATGTATTCATACATAGCATACTGCACAATTTGATGTGATGACCAAGAAGTAGATTACTACACAATTAGTAGGTACTAGGGCACTTGAACCAGATAGTGACGTCACCAACATGGCGCCAGTCGTTAAGTAGGGGATATTATTTATTTTATTACTATTATTTATTAAATACTATAGGAAATTCAAATTGGGGTGGAAAATCCTGTTACCATAGAAAGGAAGCAGATAAACATATGAAACAATTAATTAATTAGCGATAGGTGTGTTAGATTAGTTAGATAAGTTATGTAATACATAATCGAGAAATTGTTGAAAATTCTTTATTGAACGAAGAATGAATCAAGTATACATAAATACAATCAATAGAGAGATTGTTAATTTTTTAAATACACATTTGGTACTAAGTAAATACATATGTCGAAAGGTATACAATTATTTTCAATTTATTTCTTGATTTTTTTCTTATTACATTGTATATTATATTCAAATTTAGTTAATTACTTATAATAGTTTTGTACATTTTTATTATTTTTTTCAAAAATCCCTAGAATGCATAAAAAATTCCCCATTGTCCCCAACTGAGACACAATTTTCTTTTCTTATTTTATTTACATATTTTCTTTATACACATTATATTATATTTTACATACATACACATACTTTAAAATAACATACAATTTTACAAAGGTTGATTTTCCAATGAATTTATTTCCTTAAGTAAAAAGATCCAACATACATATCAACACATTTTCACCATTTACAATAGGCATTACTTGATTTTCAACGGATTCATCCTGATAATATATTATATCGGTCCCAAGGTAAAGTTTTTGTAGTGTTAGGAATTACAAAACGTTTACTATCATTATATGAAAGCACCACTCGATCCTTTATTTCAGTAAAGATGTCATGTAAGTCACTCTTGAAAGTATACATTTTTCTAAGTATTAAACCACCTTGTTCGACTACTTTTTTGTAGTCATCTATTGTTAGTTGTTTTTTAATTACCGATTTTAACTCCCTTAGATTTTTTTAATTGGCTACTTAACGATTCCACACAATATGCCTTTGCCCCAGTCCCAAAAAAAGCTTTTAAACAATAAAGAAAATATTGTAAATATTTATACAATGTGTTGTGTATATATACAATTTGACTTTCAAAGTTTTCAAATTTTAATACGTTTTCAGAGCATTCCTTGCCAAATTTATCGATTCGCGATTGAGTTGAAGGTATTGTTGTATATAAATGGTTGCAATCATGACTCTGATGTTGCACTAACACTCGTTCACTATTAAAATTTAACAAACAACCATCACAAAAATATTTTCTATGATTATATGCGGAAATCTGGTGTATTAAATGATTTGATATCAGAAACATCCTGTGATTGTATAATATATCTACCAAACGCCTCCATATTCACTTTCACAGATTTATGAATGTTTACCATCTCATCAAGCACGTTTAGAACTTTGTGCTTGATTTCACCAAAAAACATTACATAATCAGTATGATTATTTTCACTTTGTACACGATAACTTATAATTCTACATTTCAAAGCACTGCGAACAACTTGTACACCGTCATTTAGTGGAGCACATGAATTTGTTCTATGTTGTAATATTCTTCTGTGAATATGCATCTGATTTGCAGCAATCGTTACATTACAACACCAACATGTATTTAATGCAGCTGCGGATGTGTGAGGCTGAATCGTTTGTACATCTGCAGAGGTTGATGGTTTTGAATTAATTTGCGCGTCGCTATGTTTACATTTTTTTGTTGGTGGGCCATCATCTTTAAACTTTTTACAAGAACGCATCTGATGGCGTCGCATATTATCACGACGTGTAAAACTAATACCACAAGCACTACATGTATACATTGTGACTGCACTCTAACAGAATTAGTTCAAGAATGAATTTCCATCCAACTCCCCTCCTTCATATATAGGAACACTGTAAAAACAACCTTCAAAACCACACGAGTGGTAGCATGAGACGCTGCAACCTTAATACGTGTACGATCGAGGTCGGAGGAATAGAAAACAATGACCTTGACAAAAGCGCGCGTACCCGTGTGTCATAGACATTCAATCCGCGGCGCAACGGCCTTGAAACATATGCCCGTATACGTATGTGATCAAGGTCGGAGGAGTCGACCGGTATATATACCCTACTGACTACTACTATTTGCGATGCCCTTCGGACTAGAGGTACTGTTCCAGTACTGGTCAGATGGGTATCTGCGCTGGAAGAGAGACGAGTTAGTGCTGCTTTGGGAGACTGCCAATTGGACGTCGGGGTGAGGGGCGGCTGTCCACAAGGCAGCTGCCTATCACCCCATCTATGGTGTCTAATAATGGATGGTCTCCTGGAGCGTCTAACTTCGGAAGGATTTTATGCGCAGGCATATGCGGACGACGGGCTGGTCCTAGTGACCGACCGCTTCTTAAATGTCGTTTGCAACAGAACGCAGGTAGCTTGTAGAATAATAGAAAGATGGTGTGGCGAAACAGGTCTCTCAGTCAATGCATCTAAGACTGAGATGATCCTATTCACCAAGATAAGAAAAACAGAGGATTTTAGGGCACCAACCATGTACGGTAAACCTCTCGCGCTTGTGCAGGAGGTTAGGTACCTGGGAGTGACCCTAGATAGCAAACTGTCATGGGGGGCCGCATATCGACAACGTCATCAAAAAGTCGACTGCAACCTTCTGGCAATTGCGCCGAGCGGTAGGTAGGAACTGGGGCCTCAAACCACGGATCCTACACTGGCTATACACGGCGGTCATCAGGCTGCGTGTACAGCGTGGACAGAGCGATTACGTCCCGAAAGCTGGCAAAAGTCCAGAGACTAGCCTGCCTAAGGATCACTGGCGCAATGAGGACGACACCGAAAGCTGCTCTGGAGGTTCTGCTAGGCCTGCCAACGCTTCCCTCGTGGATAAAGAGGGAGGCTATGGCGGCCTATCTGAGAATGCAGGATTCTGGGAGCTGGCAGTGTTCAGGCAGAGCTGAAGGTCACGCAGCAATTGCTGGACTGACGGAGAGGGAAATCCCTCTCTCTGTCCTGAAGGTGAGAGAAGCGAAAGATCAGCTAAGGTTGGAAAGGAATTACACTCTCACTCTTCCCAGTAGGGAGGAGTGGAGTGAAGGAAGAATTGACTTCCGCCCGGATTCTCTGGTGTGTTACACAGACGGATCTCGGGTGGCCACTAGACCGTCTTCCGGGGCGGGAATATATCTGGAAGGCAAAGAAGTACAGGAGAGTTATGATCTAGGCTCGTACACCATGGTCTTCCAGGCAGAGGTTTACGCCATCCTAGCGGTGGCAGATAGAGCTGAGGTTAGGAATGTGGCGGAACAGATAATATACATCTGCTCCGACAGCCAGGCTGTTCTAAAGGCGGTGTGCTCCCTCAGGACGAGATCAGCTCTTGTCCAGGAGTGTGGGGATGCCCTAGAAGAGCTGGCTAGGCATAAACAAGTGAGACTGGTATGGGTCCCGGGACATATGGGAGTTCCAGGCAACGAGAAGGCCGATGAATTGGCTAGACTTGGAGCCGAGGAACCCTGTCACGGGCCTGAGCCTATGTTAGGTATTTCAAGAAGGCAGGTCACAACGGCCCTCAATGAGTGGGCCCACGAGACACTGAGGATGCACTGGAGGACCAACAGAGCCTGCAGGCAGACCCGAGATTTTGTGACGGGGCCGAACAAATCGAGATCGGCCTGGTTGCTGGGACGGAGTCGAAAAACTCTGAATCTCTTAATCGATGTTCTGACAGGTCACTGCAGATTTAGGAGGCATCTATCATTGATAGGTATTGAGAAAGACCCTAAATGTCCAAGATGCAAGAGTGATGAAGAGACATCTTACCACTTCCTGGGACAATGTGAAGCGTTTGGGCGCCTGAGACACAGTATCTTCGGTTCTGAGGCGCTTCTAAGGGAGGAGATGAGCTCCCTCGCAATGAGTGACATCCTGACCTTCATCAGAAGGTCGGAAAGATTCGATGAGGGAGCAAGAGAAGCACATGGCTGAGGGGACAGCTGGGGGTTGGTAAAAAGGGCCCGTCTGTGGCCTACTTGCCAGGCGTCAGCCTCCCCCACCATTACCATTACCGTTGTATCTTTAAAAATCTTACCAATACCACGGGTGAATCGATGGAATCGATACAAATTTCGGATTTTCTCTAATATTTTGAGAGGTCGAGAAATTTCGAAGTCTCTGTTTAAATTTACGTTTCCTAATTATTTTATCAACTAAACTTAAAGAATATCCATTACTTACAGCTATAATCAACGCCTTTTCTTTTTCAAACCGCTTCTTATTAGTTGTTCGTTAGACGATTTGTGATAGTTTCAGGACTGTAGAGATGTGATTATTACCAGAGCTCTGCTTTAACAAATGTTCTGATTGAACAAGTCTACAACAATGTGCGCATGCCTCTGACGTTTCAAACAGTTCGAATCTGTTCTACGGATAAACCTATTGAGAGAGGAGGTTAATAGGCTGGGAACTATAAAATTAAAACTCGCCATTCTGTGTTGAGCACAATGGCGCAAAGTATTAGGGATATATCGTAAAGTACTGGTATCTTTTTTGTATATGTCAAATCCTAACATATTTTCTCTATTTCTAATTAATACATCTAAAAATTGTAATTGTCCACAATTCCGTATGTGAATTCAACTGACGCGAATCGACTGTTTAATTTAGAAATGAATTTGTCAATATCAGTGATTTTTATATCAAATACTGCAATAACATCATCCACATACCTAAGCCAAACCTCGGGGAAATACTCGAATTCTGCTTTTGCTTTTGCTTCGAATCGGTTCATGAAGAGACTGGCAATGAATTGTGATAAAGAGTTACTTGCTGTCCCTTCATGTTGTTCGAAGAAATTATCAATTTCCTTTCATGTGAAGTTCAGTGAGGTGAATAAATATTTTTCTACCACATCTTGACCGAGATTGTTTGATTCGAGTAAATCCTGTGGTATCAGAACATTTGAAACAATGAACAAACGTAAAATTATATCAAAATTTATCTGTGATTAATTCCAATGAGTTCATAAATAAGGTGAAAAATTCCAATTGCAAAAAGTTCATCGCCTTTTCAGCTACCAATTCAATAAGATGAGGTTTGAAAAAAAAAGGCATTGATTAAGGACATATAGGTGTGAGTAATGGATATTCTGTTAGTTGATAAAATATTAGGAACCGTAAATGTAAAGTGACTGCGAAATTCCTCGACCTCTCAAAATGAAAGGAAAAATTCGAAATTTGAATCAATTCCATATGATTCTTGATTCACCAGTGGTATTGGTAAGATTTCTAAAGATATAGGTATGAGAGTGGTTTATTAATCGGAAAATAAACTACAACTTTTAGGCAATTCAACAGACAATATTGGAACAAATAAAAAGTCGGAGATTTACGAAATTAACTGTAAAGACTGTAATCGAAAGTATGTTGGACAAACTAAACGATCAATTCAAATTAGATTCAAGGAGCATATGGTTCATCTCAAATATGGCAGAACAGATGTCTACTGTTGCCCAACTTGTGTTCGGAAACAACCATAAAATAGATAATAGCAATTTAAGATTAATTGGAAATGTAACAAATACTAGAATGTTGGATGCATTTTAAAACTTGGAAATTACAAGGTGTAAAACTAGTCTAAATAGTGACAGAAGACCAATTCCATATAGTCTGCTCTATTGGTTAATTGGTAACAGTTGACTAAACCGTAACAATAGTTTAAGTATAAATAGGATACACTGTTAGCATAAGGTTAGTTTTAATCATCTCTAGATGATACCTACGTGGTTGGCGAAACGCGCATCGAGTGCAGTAAATGGTGTTTTGGTGTTTTGTGGAAAACCATGTCACTGTTAAAAATACTTTTTTTAATCATTTATTTGACATTTACTTTCACTACCAAAGCCAATGACCGATATAAGAAAATATGTATGCCTCGTTCTCTTTAAAATATCAAAAGAAAAAAATGTTTGAAAAATAAATGAACAATTATTTCTATCAACCAGAAATTCGTTTGACACCTCCCCTCCCCCAAAAAAGGACATGGTGAAATTTAATATTCTAGCTCAATAACGTTATCGGAAATGTGCTAAGAGCCAAATATATTACTTTAAAAATGTACCTGAAACGTCACGAGATTATGACACAACGAAAACAGGAAACTGTCATGTATGACATTGAAGCAATTTTCTTAGTAGTTTTGATAACGATAAGCAGATTGTATTTCGAAACGTCAACTTCTCTAACCAACAATATTTTGCATTAAACAATTTCAATTTCATCTTACCTAGTTTAGGTAGGGGGGTAGGCAATATCAAAGTAATCCACATAATACTCGATGACCTTCTTTCCCACTTCTCCAGCATATGTTGTTTTGTTTAGGTTATCAGGGCTGGCATATACCTTAAGGGGAACTGTGGTACCTTTATTTTCAAAAGAAGTTTCAGTGTTGGTGAAATCTGATACAATGAAACATGATAGATACGTAGACATAGAAACAGTTTCATCAAAAGTAACTAACTGGTGGTTGTCATCATAATCTTCAATGTTCTGTAAATAAATTTGATCATCAGATTAAAAAATATATATATTATTTAAAGAAAACTTTTATTGGAACAGTATATCGGGTATCAATGAAATATGGGTTCATTCCCATTCTTTGATCCTTTGTGTGGAACGTACGAATTATTTATAACTTTAAATTACAGAACCATCGAAAAGTTACTTAATAAGAAAACAGGAACATAACTAATTTAAAGTCAATGTACTTGATACATTCGTACTTAATTCAACAGAATATTTAATAAATAAATAACCTCATTTGAATGAAATGTATACTTACAATTTAATAAGCCTACTATGTAATGATGGGTAGCCGGAAAATTTCCCCGGGGAAATCTCCCAGGGTATGGAAAATTTACTAGGAATATCCCTAAATTCTAATGCCTGGGAATAAACGGGATTTTTCGGCAACCGTCCGAAAAACATCCATTTCTGGGACATTTTTTTTGTTCCAAAAATGGAATTTTTTCGGAAAGTAGTTACTTTGCGAATTAGTCCGGAAAGTGAAAGGTTTTTTTGGCAACTGGTAATTGACATGTCAGAATTAATCGAATGATCAAAAAAAATCGCATGAGCGCAGAAACTTACATTTTTGAGCAACCAAGTAACAACGATTAGTTCTGTCATCATTTATTATATGATTTCTAAATAAGTGGTTTTAAACCAAAATTATGGAAAGTAGTAGCGAGAGCGATATAGAAAACATAATATAAGTATTCATTAAATGTACGTAGATAGTCTGTCCTTACGTGAATATTTATCGCTCCAAATCCCTGTACCTGGAATTTTGAAATCGACACGAACAACGCCTATTTTTAATATTGTCAATTTTGACTTAGCAGATACGTACAAATGGTCTATTATTTACAGTTTCTAAATTAATAAAACCCTAAACAGCACAACGATATAAAAATTTTGGGGTCCAGATTTTATAGCGACAAACTTTAACATGGGATGGAACATCTATGTGTATTTAATCTATAATATACGTAACTGTAATAGTACAAATAATGTTAAAATATGTAAAAATTAATTGGTATTAGTATTATCATAGAATAAGTTTCTTAATCTATGATATTATTTTGTAATATAAAAGATTTAACTAGTTTATATTTAACTTTTTTTATTTCGAGAAGTTTGCCGAAAAAAATAGTGTACGAAACTCAGCTGTAAAATGTTTTTTCTGGACTCGCAGACCTCATACTCGTCCAGAAAAATATCACTTTCCGGACTTGTTACGTAAATAACTAATACCAATAGTTGCATTGAGATTTTTTTTTTGATAATTTTTTTGGAAATACTCCCGGGAATATGTCCGGGAATTTCTCCAATGCTTCTTTCCCGGAAATTTACCTATCATTACTACTATCTAGGCTTACAAAATAGCGATATAATATATCGTTAATAATAAAGAAAAGAAAAGACAAACACGCAAGTATGTCATATTGCCAAATTTTTTATATAAGTACCTACTTATTATTCGTGTTTTCTTTTAAGAATATATCACGGAATGTTAAACAAACATGATGTGAGTGATACTTACGTTAACAGGGTAATTAGAAAGAGCTATGTAAGTAGAATCCTTTGGCTTTAGTAAGTGAACAATATATTTGGATTTCATATTTGGTTCATCAAAACACGGGAACGCCTGCCTAGCATAAGTGGGTTCAAATTTTGATGTTGCTATTTGCCTAAAATACAATGATTTAATTAAAATAATCTATAATAATTATTCCAAAGACTAGTATTAATTAACGATTGATGACTTTGGTATAAATCTTCGACATTCATGACATTACCAACAAAAAAGTGTCAGTGCAGGGCAGTCGAAATCTCATTTGTAATAATTTTCCAATTACAAGCTTCCACTAAAATTTTCTCTCACATTATTTCGTCACTCATTCAATTATTTATTCAATTATTCATTCAGTCAATGATTCAATCAATTATTTATTTAATCATCTGTTCGGTCATTAATTCAATCAATCAGTCATGTGTTTGCGTTTGTTTCTCAAATTTCATTCAAGGCATTTCTCGATAGTCTATTAGCAACAGCAAGCCAAGATTTTCATAACTTTAGGCTTTAACTAGTCATTCCGGAAATAAGTTTTTTAAATGATAATAATAATAATAAAAAATAAAGTTTAATATATCCCGCCTGGACACTATTGTGGATATCTTGCTTTCCTAAATCAATGAACACAAAATATTAGTGATACAAAAACCTTTTTATTTGTTAACAGGTCCCATTATTTACCATAACATATAATGAAAACATTTAAATATTTGTGTATGTATCTGATACATAAACCAAGGATGTGAATCTAGTTGGTCTAGTAGATGTTTTAAAATTATTTTTTTCCAATAATTGTGGATAATCTCATATTGTTTAAAAGTTTAAATAAAATTACAACACTTTGTATGTCTCCACCATGCTTCATAAAACCGTATGTGTAACGATTTAGCAACAATAGGTATCCTCACAAAGGATACATATGATCAATTTCAAATGACAGAAACTGTAAAAACTTCCTTTGAATATATTCAGTATTATGAATATGGATATCGTAGCATGGGTCCCAAATCACACTTGTATACTTAAGCCTAGGTCATACCAGCATGTTGTCTAAAGTATTTAGTTTAATCGTATTATGAAATTCGCGGGAGTTGCTCATGACAAAACCAAGAATTTTAAAAAATGACGAGATATTATTTGCATGCTCTCTAAAACAAAGTTCTGAGTCGAAAGTGATACCTGAAACTATCGCACCATTCCAGTGTAATACCGTTAATAATCAACAGAACTAGCACTCAACAACCTAGTCGAGAAGATCACCCAATCCCTTCAAATGAAGGAAATTGCGGTGTGAGCTTTTCTCAACATTGAAGGAGCATTTAACAATGCACAGCCCAACTCCTTATATGCAGCAGTATCAGCCAGAGGATTTGAGTCAACTATAGGAGATTGGATTCATGCTATGCTATCAAATAGAACTATAACGACGTCTCTACAGGGAGAAACAGTCAGTTTTAGAGCCATAAGAGGATGCCCGCAGGGTGGGGTCCTTTCCTCCTTTTTGTGGTCACGTTTTGTGGACGAGTTACTGGCTATTCTCACGCTGTGGGAGATTGAGGTTCTATCACATGCAGATGATCTAGTCATACTAGTCAGAGGAAACTTTGAAGGAGTAATATCTAATACCCTTCAAGAGACACTGGATGCAGTGGGTAACTGGTGTGATAGGGAACAGATGTCTGTGAACACTCAAAAAACAGTAATAGTACCATTCACCTGGAAAAGGAAGCTGGAGGATTTAAGACCACGCTCCTTAATGGGTGAAACTCTTCCATTTGCGGAGGAAGTGAAATATCTAGGAATCACTCTAGATAAATCACTTAATTGCAACTTCCATCTGGAAAAGGTAATCCACAAAGCAAAACTGTCTTTATGGACATATCGTCGTATTTGTGGTAGATCTTCGGGCATGGGTCCGCAACAAATTTACTGGATCTATGTCACGGTCATCAGACCAATGATAACATACGGATCCATCGTTTGGTGGCCGAAAGGATCACAACGGACGGCCAATGCCAAACTCTCTGGATTACAGATATTAGCATGCTTGACCGTAATGGGGGCAATTAGCATCACACCATCAGCTGCAATGGAAATCCTTCTAGACTTACCCCCTCTTCATATACATATTTGGAGAGGCCAGGTGGGCAACAAGCAGCCATTAATATGCCGCAGACTAGTATCAAGAAGCTAAACAGGTTGCTGAATGACATGGAGAGTCACAGCATCCTGGGAATGCCCTCGGATACTATGCCTACCACCATGACCAACTACGAGCTGACCTTCAACATCCTTTTTCCAGAAAGAGATGAGTGGGATCGGAATAAGACCGACCTACTGAGGGCAGACAGTTGCTGGTTTACAGATGGCTCCAAAACTCCTGAGGGAACAAGAGCCGCGGTGTACATAATTATAGGTCAAGGGTGAGGATATCCTCAGACCTAGGTACTAATGCAACTATTTTTCAGGCCGAAATTCATGCCATTGAACTGTGTGTAAGAAGGCTGGAATATATGCATCTTGCACGCAGATCAATTAAAAATTTTTAGATAGCCAAGCAGCTATAAAAGCTCTTGGCTCCTACCGCTGTAACTCCAAAACGGTATGGAACTGTCAGAAGGCTCTAAATCATTTGAGCAAAAACAACAAAGTGACTCTGGTCTGGATACCCAGCCACTCTGGTATGGAAGCTAACGAAATAGTCGAGTCCTTGGCCAGAGAAGGAGCAGGATCACGAATAATTGGACCAGAATCAATACTTGGCATATCTTCAAGTACTGCTAAGGTGGCTATCTCAACATGGGCTGAGATGAAAACTCTCCAGTATTGGCATGAGTTGCCAGGATTAGTTCATTCTAAGGCATTTATAAAATACCCTTGAAATCACGAACTAAGAAATTTTTAGAGTTAAACAGGATGAACCTGAAAACTCTAACAGGTCTATATTCCGGGCACTGCCGACTAAACTATCATCTACATAAATTGGGCCTAGCGGAAAACGCTGAGTGCCGCCTATGCATGGAGGATGATGAGAAGGCAGACCACGTCTTATGCACCTCTCCCGCTGTGGAGAGGATCCGATTCTCAATATTTGGCAAAGGACAACTGCTGCCAGAGGATCTGGACACATTCTCACACAATAAAGTTATCAGTTTCATTAAGAGACTGAGCTTATTGGGTGAAATATAATTAGAAGTGAACCACAATAGGCCTGCTAATGGCCGCAGTGGAGGGTCCACAAGGACCCACTCATAATAAACTAATATCGTTAATAGCAAATTGTATATTTGCTGCACCATTTATCGAGTGTGTTTAAATCTGCCTGTAGTTTATACTATCACAGGGTTCGATATTCGGCTCCTTGTTGTTTATTGTATTCATAAATGATGTATCTCTAATCTCCATCTCTCCTATACGCTGATAAAAATCATCAGCGTATAGAAGAGATGGAGGTTGTAGATCCGTCATTTATGAATATAATAAACAACAAGGAGCCGAATACCGATCCCTGTGAAACGTCTGGTTGAGATATAAATTCCATATAATAATTTATATTATGTGTATATATTTAATGGATTTTATTTTGCAAAAAATTTTATAAAAAATATTTTTTTTGAAAGAATTGTGAAAGTAAATAATTATTGAATGTATTAAGCAACCATATATTAGTTACAATATACAAAATGCCAAACCCTAATAGTTAGTGTAATGTATACAACTCGATGAAAAAGGTCCAGTGCTTTTGATTACAGGCTAGTATGAATTTCAGAGACTATCTGCGACGTACTTGCACACTTGCTAGCATTGTTGATACTTCCAGATATGTTAATTTATTTTATTCCTACGTTTATGGTAACCAGGGAAATGATTATTATTAATGATATTTTAATAAGTACTGATTGATAATTTATTTGACATACATTTTCACAATTCTCCTAGAATAAACATGTTAAATCTGCTGTGTCTGATTAATTGTGATAATCCCTACATGTCTTACTCTTATCGACTGTATACAAGATATGAAGCTTTATTAGTGAAATGGACAGGTCAGCTCAATTCGTCTAAATTCGTAATTCACCAGTATTATTGTAACCACGAGATAACAATAATAAAAATAATTACACCTATTTCGATGGGGGAAAGCCAAATTGAGACGAAACAAGACGTAAACTATTTAGGCGTAACTTCTGGATAAAGGACTTTATTTTGGAAGACGTGTTACGAGACGATACGCATAACAAATACGTTACAATCAGTTCATGTAGATTTTTATCGAATAAAAGCTAATTATTAACTTATTATTTTGCTGTTTTATTGAAAAGTAACAGCGAATAAAATTGGAAATAAAGACCAGTGGTGTATCCACAAATGACCCTTGGTGGGGATATAAAATCCAAAAACCTTACTTCAGTAAAAAATTGTGTGTGTAAATTGCAATAATTAGAGCGGAAGCCACCATAACATTTTTATTAGTATTTTTACATTTATTTAAACATATAAATTTAGGTCGAAGGCAAAGCTAGTCTGCATAAACCGTAGGTGTTTAAAAAATATAAAATAAAGTAGTTAATTAGTACATGTTTATTAATAAATTACTTGAGTTATAAATACATATATTTTTTTATTAAGTACATTTTCATAATTTTAGATTCGTTTGTGACTATGGGGAATATATCTTTAATCCCCCCCATAAATACGCCATGATAAAGATATATCTTAAAATGTTTAAAAATGTTTTCCTAACCGCCTCACAAGTCACCGAAGTAACCCCCGGAAAATCCTGGGATTGATATTAATTAACGATTGCATAAAATTTAATTGCGAAAAAGATGTTATTTTCATTTTCAATATTAAAACTTACATTTATTTTAACACAATATTTAGATTGACTTGCAACAAAATATATGTTTTTTATTCTAATATCAATATACCGGGTCATCAAATGTGATTGTCATTATTAAAACTACGTTTCCGCCCCACCAGTTTAAAATAATGTTGAGGCTATTAAATTTGAATTGGTTTACCTCCAATTATATTTTTCACAGTTCAATGTAGATCAAACTTAACGTAAATTTCTTTTGGAATGCAATTGCACAAAAAGAAATGCAAGGTAAAACCATGGGCGAGGTAATAAATGGAAGAAATACATTATTTTATTTTAATTAAAAATACATAAAAAAGCAAGTAACCAACGTTATATAAACAGGAATAAAACAATTCGTTATAATTTAAAAAATGCATTAAGATGAGATTAAAAAAATGTTGAAAAAACACTTGATATAAGAAAACTAGAATAAAAAAAATCTACAACCCTGGTCAGATGTCAATTATTATTTAAGTAGCACAAAGACCATAATATGAGAAGTTTCACATACCTCTCACCACTACTCAATTTACCTTAGTCAGTATATGACTAGCAGGTTGACCACTATCATTTGTCTGTTCCATAACCTATGGCATACTGAGGAGAACTAATAAGTTCGAAACCAGTCTATGTCTGGTTAGGAATTGACAAATGATATTGGCTACCGATCTATCATGATTTGAAGGCATAATCCAATGCAGGTCGGGGTATTTGCCCGCTGAGTAGTTGTTTCGTTCAAATCATATTTAATAACAGTAGTTTAGTCCACCTGGGCTAGAGGTCGTCGCTCTCTGTACTTGCTTCGCAAGTCGCTATCCGCCACAGAGACATCTATGATGTCGATCGGATAGTAGCATTTGGGCCATATGAGAAGTTTCACATACCTCTCACCACTACTCAATTTACCTTAGTCAGTATATGACTAGCAGGTTGGCCACTATCACTTGTCTGTTCCATAACCTATGGCATACTGAGTAGAACTAATAAGTTCGAAACCAGTCTATGTCTGGTTAGGAATTGACAAATGATATTGGCTACCGATCTATCATGATTTGAAGGTATAATCCAATGCAGGTGGGGGTATTTGCCCGCTGAGTAGTTGTTTCGTTCAAATCATATTTAATAACACAAAGCCGATAGCCTATGGAAGATATGTTGGATTACAAGGGGAGTGATAACTTTAGAGGACCGGTATTCTTGATGACCGACTACTTAGAGCTGGATTAACGTAATGTTTGGTTAGTTAAATTATCCTAGTGACTTCTCAGCTAATAGAATTCACTTATTTTACACTAACCGACAGATAATTGTGCTAACTGGGTATTGAGAAACCGGGTCTTAAGCGCTTAAATAACTCGGATGTACAATGCAAAATCCAAGATTAACTGCGGCTTACAATTATCTTGAAATATACTTACAACCTACAGTTAGCATTAGTTAATCAAGCATTAACGTTACACCATATATCAGACTTAAATGTATAAAATCTGATCAGTTTTTAATAAAATAATTAATCGCATTTATGGCAACAAAAATTATGTAAATAAAAGTTCAGTATACACCATGCAGATAAAACTACGACGGTGCGAACAGCATCATTGATATGCGAAATATACGTTTGACCATTAACAGCGAAAGTGGATCTACAGTGGCGAATCGGTGAACGCAGTTCAGCACCATGTTCAGACCGTGTTCGCCTTTTCGTGGTTCTATCTTTATGTATTAAAATATTAGACATAGTACATTGAAGGATGACGCACAGTGTGTACTCTTGACCGCACGACAGCAAGATGGAAAGTGAATTCGACGGGTTGTCTGCCTCTGGTTTACATTGCAACGTTGTCATTTAAGAGACCCATGTCTAATAATTAAATACACATACTGTATATCACACATAAAACATTTGCTACTCCTCTTTTATTTCGAAATGAAAATGTATTTTCTGTTTACCATTGGAATGGGCATATTTTTCTCTATCTGATATAACACTTCAGGGCATTCATTTAGAACATTTCAGAGAACAAATTGGTAAATTCCTCGAAAGGCGATTTCTTTTTCAGAAGTCCAATAGATATTAGGGGACCATTCAAAATTATTATCTCCTTTTGCCAGGAAACACGTCTAATATCGTTTTCCAAGTATGATCACTATAATTTTGGTCATCTGAACAGAAGGAAAAATAATTTGGTACAGAATGGACTCATATTTTTCATAACCTCATAAATTTTTCTCCAGTTAAAATAGTATTCTCTTAATTAATAGCTAATAGAACCTTGCAGATGTATGCTTAAATACTGAGTTACACTCAAAATAATAAGTTATAGCATAATTTCTAGGAGTTTTTTTTCAAGTTATTTTAAAAATAATTTATTTTCAACAAAGAAACTTTCAGATTAGATATCTATACTATGTACGACCTCTTCCCAACACTGGGCAGTGTTTAGATCTCACTACGATACACATTGAGCTGATTTGGAGGCAGAAAAGTGAGCCAATGTTGTATTTCATCGTCATTGTTAAAGAAAATTCTGTGCAGATTGTTGGAGAGGGAGCGAAAGATATGGTAATCCGATAGGACTAGTTCTGATGAATAGAACGGATGGAGCAGAATCTCCCAATCAAGCTGCTTTGGTGAGAATTGCTGTATGCGATCGAGCATACTGTAGAATAACATCATATTGGCGATTTGGTCGTTTGTGCTGAATTGCATCGAATAGTCTTCTCCGTAGATTCGCCAGATGGAAGGGCAGATTCAGGAGCTCCCTAAGGGAGGGTAGGGTCACTTGACAGAAATGTTGAAAATTTCCTAATAAGTAATAAGAAATGCCAAAATGGTGTGTATTTGAATAAATACAGGTATTTTAAGAACATTCATTTTTTTTAATTAAAAGTCTATAATACGCTCTAATTTTCTCGACAACGGCTTTTTCCACACTTACAATGCATACAACTAAATTTATAGAGCAGTTTTTTTCTATAAAATGGTTTTATCCTCTCTTTGCATTTTTTTTAAAATTAATTAGCCTCTTAATTGTGAATACGTTGAGAATTCTTTTTTTAATTCTATAATTTCAATTTCAGAAAAGCAACCAATTTTTTTAGAGCCTCCGCGCACTAGGTGACCAAGTCACGTGATCAGGTCGCGACGGTTAACAGTTTGTGTAGAGTTGTATATCCCACCGCGCAGGCCGGCTCGTTGCGATTATAGAATTTTGTGTTAAAAACTTATATTGTTGAAAAAAAATTGAACTAAATGTTTAGGAACAGCGTTAGTGTAATTCGGGAGGTGATTCTACACTCAAAAATATGAATGAAGGTTAATATGAACATGCTTAGTGAGGTCGCTATAGTACTTCGAAAATGTAATTCTTATTGATTATTTTAAGAACTACTGAAACGATGAGGTTGTTCGATAAAAATGCCAGTATTATTTTTGTTTTGGGGGTTTTCAACATTTTGACTTTAAAATAAGATTTTTCAAGATATTTCAAAAAGCTCAGTTTGACAAATTCTTCATGAACAGTTGTTCCTTCCATACCATTTGAAGTGAGTCCAGAATCTATAGCCTAGGATGCAATTCTGTTGATAGTTAAGAAGAAAATGGCACCGCAAGTGCAATTTTATCAGTAAAATCCTTTCCACTGATGAGATTAGTAGGCACGAAATTGTTATTTCCACAACAATTACAATTTTAAACTTAATTACAAATGAACTAAAGATAGGTAACGCTTACAAGCTATGTAAGTAGAAATGAGCATGACCATCTGAAATATATATATATTTTTTTCGGCGGTCCACTTGTATCCGCACATGTTTTCAACAGCTTTGGCAGTATTAAAATCTTGATTAAACGTGAAGAACAATAGGTGACTAAAATGTTCGTTTTTTTTTTACTACTTGGCATTCCTTAGCCTTAATGGAAAACATTATAAAATTCTTGCAGATGAAGTAAATGGCGACTCAATAATATGCAATATTCAATATACAAACTGTTGTTTTGGGAAAATTAAAGTTCGAAAAAACTCTGAATCTATGTTGCAATTGTAGCATCCTCATATACATATTCAATATTTTACTATTTGTTTTGTTATTACCTTGTTGCAAAAGTTCGTTGAGCGTTAGATGGCGGATGCCAGCTGGTGACAGCGAGTTTTTTTGTCAGATTGATTTTTGTGATACTGTTAGAAAAAAGTAATTATTTCATGTGTGTTGTCTACTGAAATAACATGTAAGTCCGTTTATGTTTTTTTACTGAAGCAGATGGATGTTCTTGTAATAATTTGCTTTAAAGTATTTGCTTATGATCAATTAAAGTTATTCAAAAGAAGGTGTCGATCTTTGTTCTCACTTCCTGAACCTTCATCTTATTGCCCTTGGCAAAAGTGAGGTAAAGACATTACATTTGGCGCCCAACCCGTGGCTAGAGGTTGCACCTGCATTTTGAACAACAGCTCTATAACATTGTGTTCAAGTCGCCAGAGACGTACTTGATGTTTTATTAACAGGAATTATTATAAAGACATTTAATAAACTTTTGTCAGTTTGTTACTGATTATGTATGTCTAACTGAATGGAATGAATATACATATCTTTACATTTTAAACATTTAACATTGTAAAAATGGTTAGAATTAGAAATTAGGGTGGTGATCAAGCATCATCTGGTGCATCAAATCAAGATAATGGCGAAGAGGTATTTGGTAGTTCAAGTGCAGAAGGAAATTTGAAACAAACGTTAATAAAATGTTTCGAAAATTTTAATAGTGAATTAAATGTTAGTTTGGAAAAGAATTTAGAAACTGTTGTAACTAATGTAACTGCAACTATTGAAAATAATATGTCCTTAGTAAATGATAGTATTGTACAATTGACTGATTCGTTAAATAGAGATGTTAAAAATAGCTCAATTGATAAAGTAGAGATAAGTAAAAGTCAGGGAAGTACCGAGGCAACTAGTGTTTGTCAGATCAATTGAAAATATATAGTGGTGTTTAAAGATTTGGGGGTATGAACCTTCACTTTTTACCTAGCGGTAACATACATCCGGTATTATTTATTAAGAAATTAGAAAGTCTATTAGATGAGGCTGGCATGCCAGAGAAGAAGAGGGTATACTTTTCAATGAACGGTTTGAGAGGGTCGACACAAGATTGGGGTGAAATTAAAGACTAGCTCATTCGAACATTTTAAAGAGTTATTTTTGAAAAGATATTGGAGTATTGAGTGAGAGGGAAACTTTTCTAAAATTAAATTCGGTATTTATGGGCGCGGTTCGCGTGCTGACTATTTTTTGAAGATGGTTAGGGAAGACAAATATTTATGCAACCACTGACCGAAGATGAAATCATAGGCATGGGTGGGTAGTAACCATTTTCTACCCGATATTCGCCGTGGTATAGTAAAATCAGGGTTTGATACCGTGAAAGATATCTAATGTCATTTAAGAAAAGTTGTTGAAGTGGAGGAAGGGGTGACTACCCAAAATAGACCAAATCATAGATTAGGGGGTTTTATTACACGTGAAAATCGTCCTGTAACAAATAATAGGGCAGATTCGGCTCCACCAGATTTCCGTCGCGTGGAACACCGATCTGGAAATAATTCTGACAACAGAGAAAAAATGAGGTAGATTCGAATTCGTCGGTAGCTTCTATTTTCGATAGAGAGTATCAGGATATGTTAGAAGAGGGCGATCAAGTAGATGTCAAGATAGAAACAGTAAGAACGCGTTGTTTAATTGATTCTGGGAGTCAGATAACGGGAATCAATGAAAAGTTTCTTAATGAAATACTACTAGTCAATCCAGATATTTCGTGAATACCTGCAAAAGGCGTTACATTGATAGGTGCATTGGATAACAAATCCGCGAAAGTTAAAGAACAAGTTCAGCTTGAGGTAAAAATAAATATTTTTAGTTTTGAGTATCCATTTTTAGTAATACCTAATTTATTGCGTAATGCTATTTTGGGATGTGATGGGATGAAGGATAACAAAGGTATTATAAATTTTTAAGGAAGTTTGTTGAGCGGAGTTTTTAATGGTGTAAAATAAAAAGTGTCGTTCATAGGAGAGCTAAACTCGGGAATGCATATTTCTGTGAGCGAAATTAGTGATGAAAAAGTTATCGCACCAATAAATCGTGATGTCACTTTTTATTCGGAGATCGAAATACGTGAAATTGCCTTTAGGGCCAAATCTTTGGATGACGAAGGTAAGTCCAAATTATGTTCGCTCCTCCTAAGTTGTAAAGATATATTTTGCTACCATCCGGGTATTATTAGTGTTTATACTCACAAAATATTATTGCACGATTATAGTCCTTTCCTTTGCAAATCATTCCGAATGCACATAGGGGCGAGATTCGTAAGCAAATCCAAGAAATGATTGACTGGGGGTTATTCGTACATGTCAGACTTAATATATGTGCCTTGGTTATAGGAAAAAAAAGGCAACTCCATTCGTGTGTGTTTGGATGCCAGATTTTTAAATGCATGTATGGTTAAAGACCATGTCATGCCGCTTAATCCTAATGACTTCTTATATGATTTTATTCAAAATCAATGCCATAGTACTATAGACCTTACCGCATCCTATTGGCAAATACCAATAGAACCTTCTCATCAGGAATATACTGGGTTCCTATACGAGGGTCACACCTATGTTTTTCAAATTCTATCGTTTGGTTTATCTATAAGTGATGGACGTTTTAGTCCGGGTTTAACTAAAGTTCTAAAGCCCAACTTGGAAGGATGGGTTATTCCTCATGTGGATGATTTATTAATTTTTTTGGAAACCTTAGATATTCATCTGCAACATTTAAAATTAATCGTTCAAAAATTTTAGTGCAGGTATAACTATTAAATTAAAAAAATCACGGTTTGCCATATCTGAAGTGGCTTTTGTGGGCCATTGTGTTTCCAAGTGGTATTAGTATGGACCCGGATCGAATTAGAGCCATAGTAGAATTTCCTATACCAAGGAATATTAAATATTTAAAATCATTTTTAGGGGTAATTAATTATGATTCGAGGTTTTGTGATAATTTTTCCAATCTTACGGTACCATTGGTTCGTTTATTAAAAAAACATCGAGTGTGGAAATGGGGATTGGTAGAGACTAAAGCTTTCGAGGATATTAAGGAGTCCTTTCTAAAAGCCACTATATGAAAACATCCTAACAACAGTCAGAGATTTTATAGATAGAGATAGAAAATAGAAATATTTTATTTCCCCACATATACAAATGGATGCACCAAGTTATGATGTGGAGGGTTGTTTAATCAAATAGATAACGAGACGGGTAATAGGAATAATATAGCCTATGTTAGTCGTACCTTGCATGGCCCAGAATTGCGATATACTGTAACCGAACAAAAGGTCTTGGCATTAATATTTACTTTGAAAAAAATGGCGGGTTTTTGTCCTAGGGAGAAAACTTACAGTATTAACTGACCATAAATCTTATTTATAAAGTCATGTTGCCTATTTAGTCACTCGATGGATAATTTACATGCAAGAATATGATTTTGATATACAATATTGTAAAGGTTCAGAAAACGCCGTGGCTGAAGCGTCGTCGCGTTACCCAGTAAAAATTACGGATGCAAAAAACGTCGAAAAACCCCCAAAATACAAAAATATGTATTGAAGCCTTTAGAAAAACTGTGTTAAGTAGAGAGGTTATGTCTAACATGAAAAATATTAAAGAGTTGCAGGGAAGTGATGCTTTTTGTACATAAATTTATCATGAATTGGAAAAGCCTGATGCATCTTCCCGTGTAAAACATTGGTATATTATACATAAAGGGTTGTTGTTTAAAAGAGGAACAGAAGTAAATCGAGGTTCTAAATTATGTGTTCCCATATTAAGTGTTTCTTCACTCGTTTTACAGGAACTTAGGGAAAATGGTCATTTTGGCGCGGAAAAATGTTTTACACAACTACAAAAGTACTATTATTGACCGAGAAAGGATCATATTTGTCGAAAATTGATAGCAGGTTGTGAAATATGCCAGAATACGAAAATATCACCACATCTAGTAGGTGAAATGCATAGTGTAATACCACACGATGTTAATGATATAGTAAGTCTGGATCTAATGGGGCGTTTACCACCATCTCTAGCGGGAGCTACTTAGCTATTGGTAATAGTGGATGCCTTTAGCAAATACGTTTCGCTTTATCCGTTGAAGCTATTTTTCGTTGTTAATAAATATTTTCCTGTTGTTGGAAAACCTCGAGTTATCCTTTTGGATAATGGTACATAGTTTACGAACCGATTGTGGTTAGAAACCTTATCGGTACAAAATATTAGAATTGGACATACGTCAGTTTGTTACCCTCAGGGTAATCTAACAGAATGCGTCAATCAGGATGCTTCGAACATTTTGTTATGCAAAGCATACAAAATGGGCATTCTTATTTAACGATATACAGAAATAACTAAACCGAGTAGTTCATAGCGGAACTAATTTCTCTCCAAAATTTCTTCATTTCGGAAACCCTGTTAACTAATTTATTAACAGGGTGATTTTTCCTGAAGATGATCCTCAAAGTTTAACCCATAACGAAGTGGTGATATTAGTTTAACGAACGTTTACTCTCCAAATTTTAAAGGCGTAAGGCTCATCACGAAAAAAAATAAGAAAATAAGAACTTTAATACTGGCGATAAAGTTTTGGTTCGTACACGTCCTCAGTCCTCTGCTGAAGATAGAGAAATTAAGAAGTTGTTCCTTTTATTTAAAGGCCCGGAAGCCGTCATATCTCTCAAGGGTCCAAACTCCTATGAGATAATGGATGATGCCAGCGGTACTTCCCTGGGCATACATAATGTGTATAATTTAAAGAAATATGATTAGGCTATTGAATGTATATAAGCCCAATGCTCTAGGATTAAATTTCATGAGGAAGTGCCTCACTCAATTTAATGGGGGGTAATGTAGCATTCTCATACAATATTTTACTATTTGTTTTGTTATTACCTTGTTGAAAAAGTTCGCTGAGAGCTAGAAGGCGAATGCCAGCTAGTGACAGCGAGTTTTTTGTCATTGATTTTTATGATACTGTTAGAAAAAAAGTAATTTTCCCTGTGTGGTGTCTACTGAAATAATCTGTAAGTCCGTTTATATTTTTTACTGAAGCAGATTGATGTTCTTATAGTAATCTGCTGTAAAGTATTTGCTAATGATCAATTAAAGTTATTCAAAAGAAGATGTCGATCTTTGTCCTCACTCCCTGAACTTTCACCATAATGTCCTTACCAAAAGTGAGTAAAGACATTACACAATTCAATACATACTCATATAAGGTTTGTTCCAACGGACAGTCTAGAACAATTGCGATTTTACATTCTAGTTTGATGATATTCACCAAGATCTTTAAATTTAATAATTAAATAGGTAGAATTTTATTTCTCTTTTATTTATTTATTTCTCGTTGAAGTTTTTAGAATCAGAGAGAGAAATATGTGCTAATCATTTGTGAGTAGAAAATTTATCTACCCAGCTGAGAAAGAAATTAGCAGATAAGAGAAATATTCAATATCATGGGGCCATATTGAGTAATTTTTCATATAGCGATAGTTATTCATATTATGAAGGATTTTTTCTTCATCCTATACTCTTTATATGAGGATTAAATGTGTAAATTTAATGTAAGCAAATTACTAGGCTTTTAAGAATACAATGCAGTACAATTGAAAATAATCAGTCACTCAACTTACAATATGCCCTTTTCTACATTTTTGTTTACTGTAATATGCATAAAATACATATAGTTATACATAGGCTTGCAACTACTTGTACATTGCAATACCTGATCGATAATACGAGTAATCATTAATAAACCGATAAAATTAGCTGTTGTTACTCTACAGTTAACAGTTTTACTTTTAAATGTATTTGAATTAAAAACAAATTGCAACTTTCAAATGTATTAATTTCCATATTAATATGACTTTCATGATTTTCACTTTTATTTAATTTTATGGAATAATAATAAAGCTTATTTTTGGTGCGCTTATAATTATTATATCATATTTATTTAATATAATCAAATAGATTAGATAATATAATCGGACAAAATGGATCTATATGGAAAATTATAATAAATAAAAGTAAATCATAAGTTATATCAAGAAAATTATAGAAAATAATTGATTTAATTTTTTGTAACTAGAATAGCGTTTCATATATTGTAAAATTATAATTTCTTTCTTAATATAAATGTATTTTGACTCAAGTTCATGATAACAAACGATTTGCAATAAAGTATTACACAGAGTTCTATAATATGTATTTTTGTTTTGAACATGTTGTATAAGAGTTAGGTAATATCACAAATAATACAAAAAAAACGAAAAAAATTAATGTTTAATAAAAAAAAATATGGTAAGAACTAGACAACCAATTTCAGGTATTATTTCAGAGACGGCTTTTATATACAAATAATAATATAACGTAATTATCTGAAGTAACATTCAATAAACGAAACGACGAAACGTCGAATTATTTTACTTGCGAAAGATGTGCAGCATGTCATACAAAGAAAAAGTTATACAAACAACCGCCGTCGCGAGTGTTGCAATAACAAACTTCTTCTATTTTCAAAAATAAAGTTTATGAGAGCCCATTAACAACTATTGAAGATTGTATGTAGAGAGTAAGAAATGCATTTCAAAACTTATCACAGGATTCAGTTAGAAGAACTAATCCGAAGGTGCGAAAAAATGTGTGGAGGTTCGAGGGCGGCATTTTGAACAATTATTAAATTAAAATGGAATCATATTTTTAGTTGATTTTATCTTAGTTATTTTAGTTTATGAAAAGTGTCTTCAATCCAATTAATAGGCATGTTACAGTGTTTAGTGTTATTTTCCGTTTTTTGTGGATATCTAGTAACAAATGTACTACAAGTTCTTGAAATTACTTAATCACATTCTCCATAAACAATAAACAAATTCAAAAAGTCTTCGTGGGTGTAATTTAAACGCGGTGACATTTCGTGACATAAGATAATTACTGACATTACTGATTGTTTCTAATCATGGTTAGTTTGATAGAATTTTTACTAAAAATTCTTGAATTTTTTAAGAAAATCGCAAATATTTCAAAAAGTTGTAAATTGAACCCCCCACAATGCTTTTATTAGAAAAAAAAGAAATTTAATCATATATAACATGATGCAAAAAAAATATAGGGTGTTCCATGTGACTTAAGCAAGTTTTCGCGGTTTGAAATTTACAATATGTAACGTCAAAAATGGAACACTTGGTATACTATTATTGAATTTCTTTAAACTGTAGAGCGTAGCTCATCTTATGATCTTTCTGCATGCCAAAAGGCAAATGAGTATCTTTTATACGAAAAAAGTTATAAAGGTAATTGTAAACCATTACAACTGTCAAAATTTTTTTAAATCAAATATCTCTGAAACGGCTGGGTTAGGCATAGGGTATTCTGCATATTTTTGACCCAGAATTATATGCTCTTTTCGAAAACTCTAACATATAGGGGTGTTCCTTTTATATATAAGCAAGTTGGTATCGACTTCCGGTATAACTGGAAGTGCCAGATACTTGTAATTATTTTAGTTGGATTGGCCACATTGCCGTTAGTAGTTCCTTAAATTTCAAAAATTTTTCTGGTGCGTACTTTTCCCTATATCGATCGATGCACTTCCTGGTGAAATTGATATGCACTCAACTATTTATTTTGTTTTCTATTATTCCTAAAATTAACGTTACAAATTAGAATCATATAGCGACATTATTAAAATTATCTATTTTTAACTAGAAAAGATATTGAGCGGGTAAAATTTAGAGTCTCTGATATAGATAATCTATTTACGTAAACTGGGCAAGATCTAAAAGTTCTGGGAAAATAATGTATTCGTGTCGAAAAAATTTATAAACAAATACTTCATATTACGTTTTCCTTACAAGTTTACTTATAGTAGGTGAAGTGGTAACACATGTCAACCGTTATTTGTTTAATCGAAAATACTTGTATTAAAACGATCATGATTAATTCAATCGAAAGGAAAAGATTTAACTTGAGGTGAACATCAGTTTATACTAAAAGTGGAAAATTATTTCACCAGCGAAAAAGAAATGGTGGACCCTTTACCAGTTCGAACAGTACAACAACGAACAGCTGACGTGTGGAAATTTCAAGAATATTATAAATTGTACCACATTGTTTGAGTACCACTAACAATTGAACCGAATAACATTCTTTATGGCTTTGACTTTTTAAGACGAAAATTGCAATCTTACAACGGCCCGACTATTAACTATACGCGAGTTCGAACGTAAGCCAAAAACATTAGAATTCACTATAGTTGATGCAATGAATGCTGTATTCGATTCTCGAAAATACCATTTCAATTATCGGAGGATGTTGCTAAAACAAAAATTAGAAACCGTTTTAAAACCAATCCCGGATTTCTTACGATGTACAGTGGGGCTTTTTAAAGAAGGTGTAAATGTGGAGCCTCTGAAAAAGTTCACACAACACATGTTAGGTATGCGCCAGTTAATCTGTATATGTTAAACAACTTTTTCACAGTATAAATGAATTGTTGGTACCTAGAAGATGTTACACAGTAAACATTTTGCCCTATGTAGTTCAGAAAGAAAAGAACGTTTATAAATAAACAAAATACATAAAAACGTATATTTATTTTTGTGTTTTATGTTGTATTTATTTGAACCTATATTTTGTATCAATTTTCGTTTGTATAATTAATTACTGGTTACTGATTATGATCAAGAAAAACATAATTTAACTAGGATGTTACCTAATAATAATAAATATAGCGAAGCGTCAACTAAATAAAAAAGTAGAGTTTTTGCTTTGATTGACCTATTCTCACTAAGTTATAATATCAATATATATATATATATATATATATATATATATATATATATATATATATATATATATATATATATATATATATATATATATATATATATATTGTTAAATTCGTTTTCCGGGTATACTCCCGCGTAGGTGATAGGCCCGAGAGGGACCGTGGTTGTCTGAACGACGTTTCGGCAGAATCTCATCTGCATGGGTGCAACAGACCGTGACATAAGCACAGACACACGCATGCGCCCGAACAGGACCGATTACACGAAGCCGCGCTCGAAATCAGGAGATGGGTGCAGCAGACCATGACGCCCGGAGTGTGTCGAGAGCAATAGAGCGTAACATAGGTAGAGTATATAAAGAACTGCTGATCCAGAAAACGTCATTTCAGTTCGAGTTACCAGAAGCCGCAGTAAGCAGTTATCTGTTAGAACCTGAAGATGGCAGATGAGATTCTGCCGAAACGTCGTTCAGACAACCACGGTCCCCTCTCGGGGCCTATCACCTACGCGGGAGTATACCCGGAAAACGGATTTAACATTCACCACCGCGAAAACCTGAAAAACAACATATATATATATATATATATATATATATATATATATATATATATATATATATATATATATATATATATATATATATATATATATATATATATATATATATATATATATATATATATTGTATATATATATAGGTTTTCAGGTGGTGAATGTTAAATTAAATTTTCCGGGTATACTCCCATGTAGGTGATAAGGCCCCGAGAGGGGACCGTGATTTATGGTTACTCGGAACTGAAAATTTTCAGTTCGAGTAACCAGAAGCCGCAGTAAGCAGTTATCTGTTAGAACCTGAAGATGGCAGATGAGATTCTGCCGAAACGTCGTTCAGACAACCACGGTCCCCTCTCGGGCCTATCACCTACGCGGGGTATACCCGGAAAACGAATTTAACATATATATATATATATATATATATATATATATATATATATATATATATATATATATATATATATATATGATTAAATATGATAAATATGATTTGAAGGAAACAACTGCGGGTAAATACCCCGACCTGCACTTTTAACCACACCTCAATTCATGATAGATCGATAGTCAATATCATTTGTCAATTCCTAACCAGACGATATGAATGATTTCAAACTTATTTGTTCCTCTCAGTAATGCCATAGGTTATCGGAACAGACAAATGATAGTGGTCACCTGCTAGTTATATACTATCTTTTCTGGTAGAAGTCAAGTGGTGAGAGGTCTGAAACTCTCATATGGTCTGAAAGTCAATATTCGACCCATACAGATCTCTCTATGGGATACAGCGACTTGCATCACAGCAAGTACCGAGCGGCGACTCCTTGCCCAGATGGATCAAACTAATGTGATTAAAACAGGATTTGAAGGAAAGCAACTATCAGCGGGCATATTCCCTGACCAGCATTGAATTACCATTCATGATAACGATAGTTATCATTTTGTCAATTCCTAACCAGACACTAGATCGAGTTTCGAACTTGGCTTGTTCTCTTCAGTATCCACAGGTTATCGGAACAGACAAATGATAGTGGACAACCTGGTTATTACTGAATACCTTCTAACTATGGTGAAGTGATATAGTGGTGAAAGTATGAAACTCCTCATATAGTCTGTAGTTGTTTCCTTCATAATCATATCTAATCGTCATAGTTTAAGTCTACACCTGGGCTAGGGTTTTCTCTCGGTTCCTTGCTGTGATAGAAAGTCATGCTATCCTACCAGAGATATCGTAGGATGTCCGGTTCGGATAGTAGCATTCAGACCATATGAGGTTTCATACTCTTCACCACTATATATATATATATATATATATATATATATATATATATATATATATATATATATATATATATATATATATATATATATCTCTATATAATATAAGTATAATTTGAAACAACTACCAAATGGCGAAATACCCCGACCTGTATTGGATTACACCTTCAAATCATGATAGATCGATATTAATATCATTTGTCAATTCCTAACCAGACATAGATCGGATTTCGAACTTAATTGTTCTCTTCAGTATGCCATAGGTTATGGAACAGACAAAAATGATAGTGGGCCAACCTGTTATATATATATATATATATATATATATATATATATATATATATATATATAACATATATATATATATATATATATATATAGCATATATATATATATATATATATATATATATATATATATATTATATATATATATATATATATATATTTATATATATATATATATATATATATGTATATATATATATATATATATATTTATATATATATATATATATATATATATATATATATATATATATATATATATATATATATATATATATATATATATATATATATATATATATATATATATATATATATATATATATATATATATATATATATATATATATATATATATATATATATATATATATATATATATATATACCAAGTAACTAAACATTCAAGAAATTAATAATATAAATATAAGGCATTTAACTACTGAAATTATTGTCATCATATTTTTTGAAAATAAAGACTAAGATTCCTTCTTATTCAGTTTCAATCGGTTTTTAACTTCGAGTTTATTAAATCGAAAGTTGAAATCATTATTTTAATACAATAGTTATGATAATATACGAGAGCGTTTAGAATAATAAGTTTGGACTTTTTAATCAATTTTTTGATTTTGAGAATCATGAAAAAACTTTGAAGTTTCCACAGCTCATATTACCATCGCAAAATGTTGGTTGTTTCATTAATATGTATTTTTACGGCATCAAGTTATATTTACAAAATAATCTGAAGTGCTTAATTTCTTATCCTGATTTGTCACAGCACAGGGGTTCTGTGTTTACTTTAATAAGATTAGTAAAATCCATGTTCATTAATTTATATCAAACATATGGAGAGCCAATTTCAATTATGGGATATGTCAAAATATAGGGTGGCTTATTTAAAACTTTCCAAACCTATTATTTCCTGTTCTATATATTTTCGAGAAAACCGTTGGAAACAGGTTGATTTTGTTTTCGAGCGGGACGTATAACCGTAATAAATTCAACTCGTTTACTTCATCCTTTATGGGGTGAAGCAACTCAGTCTTAAATTAAAATGGGAGTGGGGATCAAGGGACAACTCGTTTTAAAGGGTTTTCATTTCTATTTACAACTGGACTGGCAGAAGAGGTGCAAATGAGTAAGTTGTAAGATCATCCAATCTTACCTCCTTTAGACCATTTTCTATGAGGATATTTAAAAGGCAAAGTATTTGCCACCAAGTCAAACTTCTTAGAAGATTTACTCCAAAGAATTGTAGAAGAGTGTCGTAAGAAAACCCCTGAAATTCTATAAAGTGTTCACGAAGCCTTTCAATTAAGGTTATATTATTGTATGGACGTTGGTGGTGGACATATCGAACATTTAATTAAATAAAATATTCTTACATTGGTGAATGTTAATTTATTAAATCATGCTATTCCTAAATGTAGTATCTCGAAGTGCAAAATTCAACTCACAATCAGAGATGTCAGACTTTCAAAGAAGACTGGATTAATAACTTTTAATTGTTATTAGATAGTGTTTTGTCAACCAAAAGTGATATAAGGGATCGGTAAATACCAATCCCTTATGTCATTTTATCGGGCTAGACCAGTAAAGATGTATTTTTCACTAAAAAATTTATGAAAAACAGTTAACTAAACGATTGTAGAAACAACACATGAAGAGAATTGAAAGATCTTTGAAGCGAGGTGTCCTTTGACTCTTACTCCCAATTAAAATTTTTGAAGGGGTTGCCTCGCCCGTATAGGGGGGGGGGTGAATATATCATGGTTATACGGCATCTTCAAAAATGAGATCGAGGTTTTTCAGTATTTTTCTTAAAAATTTAGAGAACAGAGAAAAGTGAGTTGGAATGTTTTAAATAGGCTACCGTGTATATCAGTTTTTTATGACAAACTGTTATTTTAACATTCATAGTCTTATCTATATTATGAGTATGAGGCACTTATTAAAATTACCTTAATTACCATAATTTTATTAATTTGTTGATAATGATATTGATTTGTATATATTGATCGGACAACATGTTTGTAACAATAATAATGTGGACGGAGAGTATGGATAATATTTGATACATTTTAATAGATTTTTTTGCACACACAGACCCAATTTATTTTTTATATTACAGAAGACACACAAAAGTAACACCTCACAACTTTAAATTAAAACTTGTATAACCTTTCGACATAGACTTAAAGATAGAACTAGAAAAATGACCTTTACAGGTATTTTAAAATCTCACTGTTTCATGATCAAATAATGTATATCTGAAAAGACAAAAAGATATTTGAAAATCAATAAAAAAAGTTTTTCAGGATCACTTCATATGTCTAAGTCTCAAATTTGATGAAAATCAAAAAATATTTATTCTTTTCAAACAAAAAACTGTGGGAAAAATTCATCTGATGAAAACGACGCTGCCTCAATGACAGTATACTGTTGATTTATTTAAAAGTTCGTATACCGGCGAGTCATTCCAGCGCCTCGATAAGAAATGCAAGTTTATGTCATGGGAATTTGTCTACATTGTAAAATTATATGTAAATTATATATAACCATATAGAAGTTAATTCATTTATGCACTTTCATTGATCATATAAATTAAAAGACCCTTTATGTATCTAAAATAATTAGTTCGATTATAAATTAAATTTCGTTTAATAAGTAATATAACACTGTTTGCGATTTATGTAGTTGCATAGACATTCGAATATCTTCTAAAAAAATCATATACCTACTTAATGCAAACTGTGATTTAGCATTTACATTATTTTCGCAAACAGAATGTTATGTAATATATTCCCGCCGGTGCTGCGCTGCATATATATGCATGTGATTATTTTACGAACTTTTACCCCATATGCCACTACCTCCACAGCCTACACTGATTAGATGGGGTACTTGACTGAACACAACATCGAATTACTACAGAAACTTTGACGATATAAAAATAGTTGTAATACAATAATTGGATGCTCAAGCAGCAGTTGCTATTGCAAAGCTCAAGAAGCTATATCTATCCCAGTGTCCAAAAAGATTTAGAATTTGTGCACTTCGCTATCGCTTCCCTCTTGCTATAGAACTTGAAAAACAAAACTTGATCAATAACAGGAGAATTACCATACTCGATGTGATGGATGTGGTGTTCGATCTTTAACAATATATGTACAATTAGACGGTGACATCACTGAACACGTAAACAAAAAACTAGAAACAACCCCTGGCCACAGTTCACCGAATATACACCTACTACAGGGCAAAAAGTGGATTGTTTAGGACCTCAAATATATATATGGTGCCTTTACGAATGTTTCCCTATTTTAAATATGCGCCAATATCATCTGCCGAAATAGAATGTTCGTTTTCAACGTATAAATGGATTTTTTGCAGATAGGCGCCAGATTTTAACAGCAGAACATATGGAGCAACTTTTAATAATATGCTTCGTTTGTAAGAAGTAATACCGCAGCAATAACTGTGAATAAGTGTGCAGTGCAGTGGAAAAAAATTATGGGTTTAAACTTCTAGTGTCAATAAACTTTCACTTTACTACCTCTTCTAATCAATTTTAGAACCTCTATACTACAAGGTAAGCCATTGAAAGATGTTAGTTTGCAGTAATAGTTTAAAAATGTTTGATTTTAATTGGTATATAAATTAATAACAAATGTTCCCTTGTACCGACTTTATCTTTATCATCATGACGCCGATATTCGAACTCTGCTATATATACATTTATTTCTGTTATCAACCTTCTTCGTTTTTTTGTGGATAAGTAAATAATTTAATATCAACTCAATGTGTGTGTAATTTGCAGCATTTTAAAATTTTTCTTTATTCTGGTTAGATACTAATAAAAAAATTATTAATTATTTCCATTAAAATTTGTTTACTTCGGCCTATTGTTTAAAAGTTGCAATATATAAAAATAAATACCTAACAATCCTACCACAACGAATCAATTAAAAGTGATATCATTTTGCATTGTAGTAATTTAATTGAAGTATTCCTTAGAAATCGTCACGCTTTTATGGCATATATTTATGTAACAAATTACCTTGGTTGTCCCCTAGATGGTCGATACTGACTTCCATAAAACCCAGTTAACTTGTTTTTCAAACTGCCCTTAAATTTGATAAACAAGTGGTAAATATCAGGGAAAATTTTTTCCCTTGTGGTAATTATTAAAACTTCATCAACAAGATTTTCGCCAATGTTTATAATTTGTAATCCTTTTAAATTGCGCGTGGTCATCGTAATATCACTGACCAACAAATTCTTGCTATGTACGATAACGTCCTTCCGAACCGTTGTTATATTCACTGTTATATTCACAAAACCTTCGTATTCCCCTGTAGTTAAGTCAGGCAGAAGGGTTAGATCGTATAGAATAGGCTTTGTGTCATTCGGTAGTCTTTTAAAACTTCTTTCGGGTACCGGTAGATTTCTAACTGGAATGATTTTTTTCGTGACATAGTGCGTAGAAGGGTGGTTATAAAGAATGTGTTTTCCGACAAAAACAAGGACTGTTATTAAACACGCACAAACTATTAGTAAAAATAAACAACAACTTAGTAAAACGGCCACTGTCTTACTGGTTTTCTTACGCGATTTATCACTAGCACAGCAGCGAGACATGGTTCTGTTAGTTCATAATAAATTTGTTTAACATTTCACTTAGGTATTCTAGCGACTCACGTGGAATGGTGAATGTTTAGACATTGCAACAATATTGTGGAAGGAGAATATTTAATTCTTATAGTACGTTACCTTCGAATGCTCATGCTGACCAAGTAATAAAATTATTGGATAGGTCTGAACATAATTTAGAAACTGCTCATACATAACGGCAATTTATTGAATGTTGTTATTTTACTTTGACACAATTTATAAAATAACAATACACATACTTTTTACCTTCAAAAATAATCCTTTTAAGGTGTAATGAGAGCAAACGGATGACTTAAATTTACGTAGAATATACATAACACGGTGTGTCCAAGGTTGGGCCAAAATTTGACGATATATGTTTTCACATAAAATAAAGGATAGGATAGGATACAATTCTTTCGAAAAAAAAATCAATTTAATCTTCGAGTGGTAGTGATAAACAATCAATTAATTCTTGCAGACAAACTAGAAAAGATAGGTAGTAAAATTATCTTGGTAATATTAATTAATGACTAGACACCGTGCGTGAGCAGCAAGATCTAAACCGTATTCCTTATTCCCTGTTTAGATTCAGTTTATCTACAAACACTGCAGTGCGCAGATGTCTTGTGCGAGGAGGTTAAATTAAATAGTAACAATTATGTCAACAATATCACATTTGTGTTGATAATGCTATGTAATTTAAGGAACATAAAATCATAAATATTATTATGCATATTTTAAGTACTATTCAGAGTACACCGCCACTGTTAATATGTAGTAAATTGGTGTTGCAAACCATTGCGCGACCAGTTGAGGAAATAGTGGTAAATGCTTTGTGTAATATGGGTGTTAGAAGTGAAAATGTTTTATTGTTTGCATTAGAATCAGCGGCATATATATTGTGTCCCAGGATAAATATTACAAGAGTGTAATGGACAAACAAATTTCGAATCTTGAATTGACACTTCTGGAATCAGTCGTGCTGGATGTAAAACTATGACATATCAAAACTGAGTTGAATCGGTCTTATAGATCAATTTATAAAAATCGCCACTAATATAAACTATCTTTATTTTTCAATACATAAAAAAATTCAATTAAAAAGGCTGCTTAGAATGCAATTTGTGCCTACTTACCAAATTTTAGGGATATACATTTACTTTGTTGGAACTGCCTTTTTTCACTAGTAGTTAGTTTTCTGTTGAAAATGGGATAAGATGTTAAGAATATAAGTTATTCGCAATATTAATTTATTTCAGAAAAGATATTTGTCATTTCAGAGCTCTTTCAACTTGCTTTTGCAAAATTCAAAATAATACACTAATTTATTGAATTATGTATTAATAACTGTTGCACTTGTTTTAATGTAGGTACCTACGTTGCTCCTGGTGTATCTATGCAATAGTATGAAATCCTATTTTTGGGAGAAATCTAATATAATAATAGTATATTATATAATAAGTGACTAAGAGGCATCTTTTAATCCCAAGTGTGAAAGTTTATATTCACACAAGGGATCAAAAGACCCTTTAGTCCCGTAGTATAAACGTTATTTTATGCCCTTCCGGTCCTGCATTGTATAATAAAAAAACTAATTTTACAATGAAAAGTATATTACCTCAAAATGGAGAATTTTGGAAAACATTATGAAATATGCGTTAGTATCGCTAAGGTAACGGTATAAACAATGTTAACCATTTTGAAATTAATATAACGAAAGAGAATAAAACAGAATTATACTGCTTCAAAACAGGGAGTAAAACAAGATTTATTCCCTGAGTTATTTAAAGTCACCATGGAAACCAATGAACAATACAAACATAACGTAACATCAACATTTTTATTATGTCAAACTTTTAATGGTAGAAAGAACAAAAAATTAGGAATCAAACATATAAATCATAAAAAGGAACTTATTTTAAATTAAAATTAATATTAGTAAGGTAATTTTCGCAGTTCATAATATTTGGTAATTAATAATATTTAGTAATATCTAGTAATTTAAACGTCAAAATAAATAAAAAAATAGTGTCAAACAGTCAAATAAATACAAGGATTCCTAGATAAATTCGGAACAAAATACAAAAGATTCGTGGCCAATTATTGTTCGTTAGTTTTTACACTTAATTTCTTTGTAATAAAAATTGTGCCCGTTCACACAAAAAATATTATATGTAACCCTTCGGGAGTAAAGTGTGTTTTAGTCCCATGCATGCTATTTATGCTTGGACTAAAACACTCACTTTACTCCCTTGGTGCATGAATAACTATCTATTGTACCTGGTGTTTGATTTAAACGTTGAATAAATAAATATAAATAATTTACAAAGTTTCGATATGAATGTTTTATTCCCGTCATTCCAGTGTTGGAAAACTATAGTTTCTCATAACTTTAGAATGTAGGCATAACCCTTTACGTTTGTGTTTCATTAAAAAAAAAATTTTTATTAACAGCTCTTCTCAAAATTTATTTCACATACATTAGTTTCTGAGTTACGGGTACCAAGTGACTGGTTTTACACGTTTTTCAGAGTCACTAATATTGTCGATTCGTGCTAGTTTCATTTACTATAAAATTATTCTATATCGCGGTTGAAATGTATTTAATTTGGTTTGTTAGAATATACTTTTTTCTTCAGTTATCCTATTTCACATTATTTCTCCAAAAAAGATAGTTAGTTTCAGACCTCCAAAAATCACAGTGCAAGAAACTGTTCACATGGAAGACGTGCATTTCCATTTGCAGACTGTACTTTATGGCTAAACAAGATAACGCGCCTTCCGTGTACTATTTCAAGAACGTAAAATTTTGATTTCTTTTTAGACCATTAATTTTTTCAAGCGTTCCGATCCTGCAAATCCTACGTTATTTAATGCTATTATTAGTGCAAGAAGGTGTTAACTCAGTTTTGCCAAATTTCTGGATCTCAGCTGGATGAAAGTATTAACTCATTGTCGTTTAATAAGCCCTGAAGCATATGGATGACGATAGTTTCTTACATATGTACACATTTTTGTAAAGGAATTATTAAAAAAATATTTCAGAAAGTTCTAGTAGTTTAAAATTTCTGTGTTTACCTCAATATGACAAAAAACTAGTTAACACCTTTTTGCACTAACAGCTTCATTTCAAAGATGCACTTAATTAATTCAAATAATTAAGTCAAGAAGTTATAAAGGAAGTTATAGTACTTACAGAAATTCACATGGGACACGAATGAATTCGGCCAGTAGTAGTGTATTGGAGCAATAATATGAAGAAAACTTAATATATAATTTTTTGTCATCTATCGTCATTAGTATTCTTTAAATTAAGTAGTAGTTCTACTTCCACAAATTTGGAAAACATGAAATATGTTCTGAAAACTATTTAATCTAATATTACAAAAAGAGTATTATTTAGTATACGAGTAGGTATATAAACACATTCTTGCTAGTTCCTTTTTTAATATACCTGAAACGAAAGATGGTACTTAATGAAGTTATTTAGATGAAATATTTAGCATAGAATTCATTACAAAAAGATGATACTTTACTTTTGGTATAAAAAGGTTGCAACCGTTATGGGGCCCCTCTATGGCACAAAGTATATAGTTAGCGCCTCATTTGTAATGCATCTATAAACCATTAATAATGATGATTTTGTCTGAATGGTGTTGTTCAGATATGATGTGCCTAAGATATGAGAACAATTTTTTAGTTCCAGTTCCGGTTTTTCTAGTAACGGTGACGATATGCGCCAATTTTTTAAAAGTACAGTAAAAAAATACGATCTGTTATTGCAAGTCACCCAGGCTAATCTTTTCACAGATAAACAATCTTTAACTTACCTAATATCAAACTGTGCAAATTTGATTATTACTCTACCAGGTTTCTCCTAGATAAATAGTTACTTAATTTATATTATCAATCAATTAAAAAAAAACAGTTTTAACAATACAATAGTTTAGGATTTTTATTGAAATAAATCTGTTTTTATCATAACTCAGCTTTTTTAAATTAACAACAAAAACTATTGAAATGGATCAGCGTTGCAATAAACAGTATGTGCAATTTATTGGAATTAGTTATCATATTAACCTTAACCTAAAAGTCAAAACCAATTAAATATTTCACTGATATGAGACATGAGGGGGAATAACATATTTAAATATAAAATGTTGAGTTAATACATTTGAATAATCAATTTGAATACTTGAAACTTAAATTAAAGTCATACTGTTTAAATAAAACACTAATGAAAATATACCTAAATTTAATTCAAGCATTTTCCTGCAGTAATTGAATCAAAAAAATTTTGCTCATAAGTATTGCATCATCTATGGAATTATTCCTATTTAGTTTTTTTCTTTTCAGAGAAATATGTTAGTTTTTTACTCGATACAGACCGAAAGTACGAAAATTGGGGAACATGGTGAAGATTTTCCCACAATCCAGATAGGTTTCTGAGGAATAAAAAAACCTTTGCCTCTCGTATACTTTTTTTAGGAAAAGTTGGACACTAGGTGGAAACGCGCACTTAAAATGTTTTCTTAACACTTAAGTCACCGAAGAAACCACCTTGTTGGGTAAAGAGCGATGAGGCCTATAGTTTATTGTGGAGTCAGAATCTATGGCATTGACAATTATTCTATCTCCAATCTTAGTCCGAAACAAATTACAAACAAAATTTTTAACCTGTTCCAGGATAAAATTGAACCATGTGTCGACCCAATAAATACCGATAAGCGCTTTACCAATTGGTTACCATGTCCCTAGATCAATACATTTTACTTTCTCTAATTTAATGAAGTAAAATAATCGATATTTTTATTATTAAATAAAATAATTAATCTGAAGAAACTCTCCATTTGATACACTTTCCATTTCTCTCATACATTGGATTATTTCAAAAAATATTTATTTCTGTTTGGATAAGATATAACAATAACTAAACCCTCACCATTGTTTATATATAGTTACTTTTTTCAGAATTTGTGAAACATTATAAGTATTTAATAAACCTTATTTTAATGTCAGTCTTATTATATCCAACAGTTTCTAAATATACAGGGTCTTTTCTAAGTTCATAGGCGCGGACTGCTTGGCTGCTCCGGGGTTGAAGCACCCGGCCAAAATCCAATAATATTGTTTTGTTCTTTACCTCCAAACTAGCTTGCGCTTAGGAGCTTGTGTTCATTGTTGATAAGATTACTTCTCTCTTCTATTTATTTCTAGTACAAATACTTCCTCGTGAAGGGTAAAAACACAAAAACGTATATTTCTCCAAGTTCATTATATTTGTTTTTAAACTTCTCAAACATGTATTTGCACTAGAAATAAATAGGATCAAGAATAATTAGTCTGTTTGTATGTGACAAATTCATTTGAAAAGCAAGTGTAAGGACTTTTGCTTTAGGACCATCAATCCAAAATAACTGACTTAATTTTAAATAGTATCTATTACTTTTCTGGTAGTTTTCGTTATGCGTCTTCTTGTCTGGAGACTATTATCTCCAACTGAGCGATATAATGATATTCTTTATTTTAAACAGTATTCTCCTGTTTTGTTTTTTGTAGAAATAATTTGATAATATTTTTAATTTTTTATTAGTGTGTAAGTATACAGAACTGTTGCCATTTTCATGTTAATATTCGTACAGGATATATTTTTTCCAATCATATTAAATAAACTGACCATTATCCAATAGTTTTCGATTTAGAAATTTCAAATTTTTTCAACCTGTGTAGAAAAGTTTACTTTCTCAACACTTCTCGACCAATGAGAAGACAGCATTTCCACTTTCTCAACACATCCTTTTGTCCGACCTCCCCTTTAAAAATGGACACCTGTCAACAATCTGACACTATTTGTCAAAACTTTTCATTTGTGATTGAGTTTTAGTGATTTTCAATGGTGTTGTTGCGAAATAGTGCGAACATTTCTACGAAAATCGTTTAAATAGAAGAGAATAATGGATGTTTCGTCCGATGAGGAGATTATTGATAGTACGCCATCAGAAATTGTGAACGTTGCGAAACAAAGCTCATTTAACCTCCTTCCTGAAAGATCCAGGAAAAAATATGACCAAACTTATCCCACTTTTATGGACTGGCGCAAAAAGAAGACGATAAATTCTTTTTCCGAAAATGTATTGATGGCTTATTTCGGTGAGCTACAAACTAAATACAAGTCCTCAACTTTGTGGTCAATATAATCGATGTTACAGAGTACTTTAAATTTAAATATTGGAGTGAACATTGAACAATATTCATAATTGAGGGCCCTTTTGAGACGCAAATCGGAGGGCCACCAAGCTAAAATGTCCAAAACCTTCACAGATCAAGAGATTGATAATTTTATTAAAAATGCACCAGACAAAGTGTATCTTGCTATGAAGGTAAGAATGTACACCTATGTAGTTCCTGATAGGCAAATTCTGGTAAATTTGATTTTAGGTTTCATGGGAGTAATGGCAGCATGTCGATCATGTGAATTGAAGGCGATGAAAATTGACGACTTGGAACATTTAAATAATTCTGTGCTTGTGACAGTTCCAATAACAAAAACTAAAACTGTTCGAAAATTTTCTGTAACTGGCGAGTATTATCAAATTATCAAAAACTATATGTCTCAGATCACCGAATGCAACATAGGCTCTCTTTTTAAATTATCAAAAGGGCAAGTGCACTATGCAGGAAATTGGAATTAATAAATTGAGTGGAATGGGCAAGCAGGTAGCAACGTTTTTGAAACTTCCAGATCCACATCTATACACCGGACATAGCTTCCGCAGGTCATCTGCGACAATACTTATAGACGCAGGAGCAGATATAACAGCTTTAAAGAGACACGGAGGCTGGAAATCATCTTCTGTAGTCGAGGGCTACATAGATGATTCGATGAAAAACAAAATGGATACTGCAAATAAGATTCTTAGTGCTATTAACAATAATAATCCCAAGTGCAAATAACACAAATGAGATGATTAATAAGAATCTCAATGTTGATGAAAATTCTCCATCTCTCAGTATTATCAATTATGGAACTATTAATATTAATATTGTAAAAAATAAATAAATAGATAATTACAATATTTTTTCATTTTATTTAATACAATTGGAAAAGTGTAGTGTTTAACTCGTGAGAATTGGCCATTTCCACTCAGATGAATTGCTCCACGCGCCTTCGGCTTGTGTCGCAAAAATTTCATCCTCATGGAAATGGCCAACTTTCTCACTCATTGAAGAATATACTATTTTTTGGTCATTACTATGCACATACAGGGTGGGCCACTGAAAACGAAACAGGCGTGTGTTTTTGGCATTTAAGCATATTTTTTCGAAAAGCGCCTAGACTTGTCGATTTTATATTCATGTGGGACACTTCCATTGGGTATTTTCGATGGCGCCTTCGCAACGTTTAAGCGAAGGTGAAATCCACCCCTGAAATTTTAAAAGGTAAGTGGGTCAAATAGCGCACAACGTCTAAAAGTTAGTTAATTCTCTTTACAACGGTATTGCACTTTTTAAATTTGGAATAATAAATTGCGCAAAATTTCGTTGTAAAAGTAAAGAATATAATGATGTAGTTACAAAACGAAACAGATATTTTTTGCATTTAAGTTAATTTTTTTTTCAAAAACGCTCGGACCCGACATTTTTTATTTTCAAGAGGGACACATCATTGGTTATTTGCGATCGCGCCGCTCAACCCTTGAAACGGTGGTAAAATTCACCCCTAACATTTATATTGGCAAAGAGGGTCACGTAGAACATCGTTTTAAAGCTCATTAAAATCTCTTTACAATGATACTTTTTAAATTAGGGCTAAGAGTTTCGTTATAATATTAAAGAATTTAATGCATTAGGTACTTCCAGAGTAAATGCGCATTAACGTTTTGATGTTTTTGCTTTGTTTTCTTTTGCAGGTAAACAACAACTGATATTACTAAAGCAAGACTAGTCAGTTCCTAGTCTGTGGCTTTATTGGCAAGTAATTCATTAAATTCTTTTGTAGATATTAGAACGCTATTTTTCGCAAACTATTAGCACAAATTTCAAAAGTATGTACAGTTGAAAAATAGAGTATAACGAAATTTAAAACGATGTTCTATTTGATACCCTTGCCATTTAAAATTTTAAAGGCTGGAGTTCACCTCTGCTTCAAGGGTTGAAGTAGCGCGATCGAAAATACCCAATGAAGTATCCCCATGAAAATAACGTGCCTGTTTCGTTTTAGGTGACCTACCATGCATTCGAGTTTAAAATTGTTATTTGGTACCTATCAAGACAAAACTTTCTGTAACAAAAAATTTTGTTATAAAATTGCCCACTGCCAAGCCCACTGCGTATTATATCGTCTCTCTCGGTGAGCACCCGACAAAAATTTCAAAACTCGGCGCCTATTCCTAAGTTATGATTTCATTCAGAAAAGTTCATGTGAATTTTCGTTTCCGAGATACGTTTGATAATTTCAGTTAATAATAGTAATATGATTATTAAATATTAATAAACACTACAGAACTTAGACAAACCCCGAATCCAAATTCGAAGCTGGTTACACTAAGATTGACGTGGACATGCAATCATTCCTACCGATATTGGCAGTGCCGGTGGCGGGATTCGAACTCTCAGCTATGATGGATTAATTTCTACTCACGCTTGCCATCGCACGTTCTAGTCAACTAGGCCACCGAGCCGATGACCGGTTATATTGAATATTACGTTTTATCTCTCACATTCTTTCGTGATGTTGATCTAAAATTCGGTGGACATATATTTTCTGGTGAGACCAACAACGCTGTTTTACTGAAAATTGTATACAGGGTGATATTTTATACTTTACTGTAGTATGTCACTGGCGTTCGAGATTAGTTGTTTTAAAATGATTTGTTTCTTAGTTGTTTTAAAATGATTTGTTTCAGATATTTTTGTCTCCTGCAGTTTTATGATATCTCCTTAGAAGTTATTGGACAAATTTCAAATATCCTCATACAACATTTCTTGTTCTTATTACCATGAGATTTTTACGCTCTGCAAAATACGTATCTTACTCTTACAATTAGTGACATTAATGTGTCGAAATACCTATTTTAGAAATCACAGAACACATACTAATCATGAAAATATGAAAATGCAAATGCAACTTACCTGGTCTCTCCAGCCTCTGTAGTGTAACTACTAGTATACAACCCAACAATCCTATTCTTCATATCTCCATTGAATTCAATCTCAATAGTTAAATTTCCTACAGCAAAATTACTACTGTCTGCCTTTGCAATAGTTAATAATTGGTAAGTTCCATCTAGCGCAAACTTTCCAGGATCGGAACCAATTGTAACTGCGTCTATTGTTAGGAGATGACTATGGAGCGCTATACTGTTTGTTTCAGACAGAACTTGCAACGATACCACCACTTTACCTGCATCAAAAAATCCATATTACAAATACAATATAAGTCGCCGTCATATTTGCTAGAGTGCTAAACCAGATACAATAATATCTACCTAAACTAATTTTGTGGATGGTTTCTTAATTATTTAATAAGCATGGTGTACTGATTCCAGAAAGCCAACCATTTTTACCTATTAGGTTTTTGATCATTTGTATGATATAACTTTTTTATTTGAAATTACTTTTGGTCTTTGAAAAGGTTTGGACTTTTTTGTCGGTAGCCAAACCTTTTCAAATAGCATTTAGCCCGAATGAGGAATAATATATGGACTAAACCGTTAAAATAATGAAGCCCCAGAGAAGACCATAAAAGTAGGGGTAGATCACCAACTAGATTAAGTGACGTTGTTAAGGGGATAACAGGAAATTGGATAAGCATCGCTCAAAACGGAAATCAATGGAAGGAATTATTAGAGGAGCCTATGTGGACGCAAATAACTGAGGGATGATGAATTGAAAATGTACTCTCATGGGTTTGAAGGTATGGGGGGAAAGACATATTCCACTGAAACGACTAGGATTCAAAGGACTTGGATTCAAAACCAGGCAGCATAAAGGATGAGGTAAAGGGAATGAAAGGATATGCACGCATCACTGGTTTTCGACAGAAATGTAAACTGTGGGTTCCGTGTATCTGCGATGTGATCACGTTAAAAATATTTTGAAATTTGATTAAGAGAATAATAGATTTATTTAAGAAATGCTGGAAAATATGTTAAAGAGTATTAATGTTAAGAAGATGTTACTTTATTGGTGCCTTTTTAGGACCAACAAAATAAAGATAAAATTTGATCTTATTTAATCTTCCAGATTTCCGCTTTAGTTGATTAAATAATCAGAAGTTACACTGATATTATTAAAAGTAACAAGCAATTATTGATTTATTGTTGGCTAAGTCAAGGATTATGTTAAAAGTTGTATCATGTAATACTTACATATTATATATTAAAATGCCAGTTTTTTTATCTATTGAGTCGTCTATCGAGATCATTTTCGGAAAGGATACATAATTTCCACAATTGCTGTTGTGACTCGTGATATTTAGAGGAAGCAAATTGTGCTGGAGATGAACTTTTTTTTAGGTTGTTTCTTAGATGTTGCATTGGTGAAAGTGAGATCAGATAATGACACGTCAGATGAATCGTCGATAAATTTAAAAACTAGATCCAATTTGGCAATATCGAATTATACGAATGATGGCTGTAATATCCCCCTCAATAACGGCTTTATTTAAGTGAGTGGATCGCTTATACAGTTAATCAGCTCTTGCTAGAATTTCCCACCTTTTTAGTTTTGTATGAACTTATGTTTCTGAAGGACACAGTTCTTATCATTAGTTGTTAGATTCATAATATATACTCACTCTAACAGCACGGCACTTAAGAATGAAAATAGGAGCAATCGCTAGACTTCAATGATATGAGGTGAATATAAACACATGATTGGGCAAATAATTCCATTATTTTGATGTTTGTTGTTGAATGATAGCCGACAGTTATGGAATTTTACGACAAATAATCCAAACTTCCACGGTTCACAAGTCTACTGGACAACACTACTAAACATTTATTAGGGAATTTAACAGATGATATGATGGAAAATATCAAATCCGTGGCAGACTAATTCGATTTTTTTTTATCATTTTTTATTGGATTAATTACTAGAAAAAGGTCGTCTCGTATACTGCTCAACACTACTGGATAAAATTTATTAGTTGACATCCTGAAAATTTATTCATTTAGGGAAAGGTCTGCCAGGTATGCAAAAAAAAATTGCAAGGCAGACAATGATAATTGTAAATAATTGATCTTTCTGTCGTATAAAGGTATAAATTTCATCAACTATTGTTGAGTAGTATGCAAGATACTGATCTTTTCTTACTAATTAATTCAATAAAAAATGATTTAAGAAAAATTGAATTAGTCTGCAACCGATTTGATGTTTTCTATAATATTATCTATTAATTCACTAACAAAATTTTAGTAGTGTTGTCCAATAGACTTTAGTATCGTGGGAGCGCAACCTAAAAGGAATGAGCTGCTACGTCTACATTACGAGCATGGTTGTCAACAACGCAACTGCTGAAAATCTCCAGAAAAATAATCGTACATAAGATTGAGAACACTAATAATGTGACAAACTATGTACAGAGAAGTAAGTACACCCGTAAATAATTATTAAATATCCGGGACTTGATTTTAAAACTTTTAATGAAAACAAAACGTTATGGTTTTAGGTGCAAATTTCCATATATGGGAATAACATATCAAATCAGGACGTTGTTTTCAATGTTTTTAAAAGATTTTTTTCTTTCCTTTAAGTGTTTCTGTGGCATATATAAGCATGGATTACATATGTATAACATAAATAAAATTCGGTTTCGTTCTATTCTATTCTATTCTACTGGAGGCGTTATCATGAGGTGGTAATATTGGGTCCAACGATAATTTTCTGAAGATCATAATACACTGCATTTTATATGGATTAGATTATTTTAACACATCCTGCTTGGTCTCAGAAAGGCAGAACTTATTAAATAATAAAATTTATTATTATTTAATAATAATTGACATATTTTCCACGAAATTCTATTATTTATTTTGCTTTTCGGTTTAATAATAATTTAATATTTATGATCAATCTAAAAGATAAAACTTTTATAATGCTCTAAATATATATTAATCACAACTTGATTTTGATTGTTTACGTTCACTCGATTTATGTTAGGATAAAACTATGACATTATTAGTCAGTCATTGCATAAAACACTGTTTATAGGAAAAGAAAATGTACCTATAGGGGAAACAGAAAATTGTATAAACCTATACATACATTTTTTAAGTAGTACTAACCAAGAAAAAAAATTATATAACAAAAGACACATTTTACTTCGTTCTTTATCACTAATTTATTGTAACACCCTTACTGCAGTTTTGGCACAACGTGCCATTTTCAAACGATTTAAAGTGAACAAGTAATCAAAAAATTACAATTTATTTATACTAAATTTGCTTATAATATAAATATTTACTGCGTTAAAGATGGAAAATTTAAAATTGAGATTTATGAATGCAAATTATGTTGTTAAATAAGAGTGGCGTCGGTAATATTTTATTACAATATTGAGGGCTGTTATTCAAATATACTGAGTGTCAAAGGAAATCTCTATGGCACAAAATTTTAGAAGGTGGCTGTTGACAATTGAACATAATAATTTAGTTAAGCTCTTCGTTCCATTGGAAAAAATATAAGTTCTATCAGATTTGAAGAAAGGAACTGTAAAGAAGTGATGGATATTCATTATATACGTTTAAGGTTTATGCCTATACCCGAGTGATAACTGATAACAATTAGTGATACTGGCAGTAGTAGCTTTAACCTTAAAATAATTTCAGGCCATGGACGGCGTCTAATCGCATATATTATAAGTACTCAAAAATAATCAATAACATTAAAAAAAACCATTAATATGTCTAGTAATGTGAGCTTGGATATACGACACGGTCACGTTACGGTCATAATGAAAATGACTATCGTATTTTTTTGCACTGTGGTGACAGAATGCTAAAATTGTCCCGTATCAAATATTTATATGACGAACTCATTTTTATTATGACGGTCGAAACAAGCCGATTTCTGCTTTTGTCGAATATGTGAGTGGAAGAAGCAGATTAATTACTGAATTTAAATGTTTTTTTTAGTTGAAAATTTAAAATGCTTTGTTTATTTGATTATGTAGCTCATACGGGGATTATTTATTAAGAGTAGTGCCATATACAAACTTCAGCTCAGTTGTATTTTAAAGCTGCGTTTTCACCAGATATCTAACTTAAATCTATAAATCACTATTAAAATTTTTCTGTCAGTAATATCGAAAAACTAAGACATATAATTCAGCCTAAATAACATACAGGTATAATATCTAATTATATAGACTGATGCCTATTTTTTCATTAATAGGAAATACGATTATTTAATTTCATAAAATGACACCAAATAAAATGTTCCTATTTCTTATTAATAAAGATAATAGGCATCAGTATTGCCTGTAATTTTATATATTAAATTCATATGGTATTTAAGATGAATCATGTGGTGTTCTCATTTTTTTTCTCATAAATAGAAAAATTTTAATAGCGATTTAAAGTTTTCTGTTGGTTATCCTTGCGACGAAGACGTGCTAACGCTGCCTTAAGGACTAATAACTCCTTTATTTTAATTTAATTTTTAAAGACATCAAGACATTGATATGGTTTTATTTATAGTAGTTTTTACACAATTTGGAGTTAGTAATATAATAATACTTTGTTATGTTTTATTTCTATATAATAACCGTCATTTTACATCACTAAGTATGTTGATTTCGAAAAAAACTTAATCAGTTATTTAGATAAATTATTTTAACATAAAATGCGGTTATAGTAGAAAAAGGTCAAAATGTTCAAAGCAGGCGAATCTTCTTAAAATGTTGCATGCAAGTATAACTTATTAATCTGAATATCTTTCTTTACTGATATTTTGCTGTCTTTAGAGAAAATATACTTTACATAACAAGAAAATAATTTTTGCTTAACTACTATGGCCTACGCGATTAAAAATAAAACAAATGTACACCAAAAATTTATATTCAGATAACCAGGGATGATAATTGCCAAAATAATCTAAAATTTGAGTTCCATATCACCTATTGCGAACTCAATCGGGGAACACACTGTATATGTATATTTTTTTTATTCTGATGTTATATATTTTTACGAACTTCACTATTAATTTGTGTTTTCTATTTTCATTCTCTGTTGTGATAGAGTTTTTTTTTTTAATATTCAGTTATTGTTCTGTTTTATGTAGTAACTATTGTTATAATTTTTTATATTCTTAACTGTTTTAAAAACTAACAGTGTTTGAGTTGCGTTTTATCTAGTTTAATTTTTTTCAATTTATGGCAATTTTTAGTTATTTTATATATTTTCATGATGTAATAATTATTTTTATCAATGCTTACTTTGATATAATACATATATTTATTAAGTGATTCACCTTTCTCTTATTTATTCACTTGCTTCCTATATGGGACGCTTCTGGCAGAACAAGTTAGATAGCGGCAACCCGTAAGGTGGTCTGTTTACGATCTGTCTGCCAATCAGAACTAGCGAATGGCCGCCGTTTAATACCCTACCACAATTTTAATAAGTTGGGCCTGCGGCTCACTAGTAAAGAGTGAAGTAAACTGATTTTACAATAGAAACTGACTGCCGCTACACTGAATAGTGTACGGATTTGTCCTTTCATAAATACGTTTTGAAGGTAAAAGCTACTACTGGTGTTAACTTTACTGATAACATTTAAGAGCTAAGGTTATGGTGATATCATCGTAGTTGTTGTTAATATTCCCGTACTAGTTGGTTTCAGTAAAGGTAATTAAACCTTTTTGTTAAAAAAAGAGAGTATTAACATATACTATACTTACGTGAAATTATTTCAAATTTATTTCATTCGATATATTCCAAGAATTTCATATTAATAGCAATCTGCATTACTTTAGAAAGGCAAAAAAATCTCGATCACTATTCTGAAAATATATGTTATGGGCAAAAAAATTATTTGTAAAGCCAAATGATTAAAATAGCAGAAGAACACCAAAACATTATGAGGAAAATTGCTATTTAAAAAATGAGATCCTCAAAAAAAAGCCTGAAATCACCAACTATTGTCTGGAAATTTATGATAACTGTGGATTAGAATATAGGCCAATTTTTTATAAGGAGTCAAATAAGATTAATGACCCTAGGGGGAGACAAAAATTGAAAAGAGAAATATTCAAAGTGACAGAAATAGAGAGGAAGGGTTGTCACAAACCAGTTTTTTCCGAGCTTAAATATGTAAACATTTGTGTGTCATAATAAGTTATTTCTAAACATTAGTATTAGTAGGTATCTCTCCATTGTAGCTGCGGGATCGAATCCTGCCACCGGCATTGGCAATGTCGGCAGGAATCAGGGGTTGTCTAATTTCTGTGGTGTTCATTTATTACATAATACATATTTTTAGGATTTAAATATTAGATAGAAGGATTTCGGTACTGAAAAATTGCTCGATTACCTAATAGCAATTCAAGCTTAATCAGTTCTATTTGTATGATACAAATTTATAAATCATCAAAAAGTATGTGTGGCACTTTTATTTAATCGTTAATTAAATAAAGTGAGAGGATTATATGACTTTGGTGCCTTATTTATGCATTTATTATTTTAAGTATTTATTACTATTTGTTTGTTAATTATTGACTGAAAGAATTTCATGTCTATTAGAAAGTAACCGAATTGTCAGTTTTTTCTTGAACAAACTGTTAGAATTTACATTTTTAAGTACATTCGACATTAAGTTCTGCATCCTTAGGCCCTATATGCACAAAACATTTTTTTTTCTAATGGATACATATCACATGAATAACTAGTGATATGTATTGCCTATTTATATACAGAAAGGTCAAAGTTATTTTACAAAAGAGTTGTCGTATATCCATAAGTTTAGTTTCAGATTATGGCACATGGATACACTATAGGTTTGATGATTATATGTTTGTAGTTTTTCCATTTAATAGGTTTTTGTTATCCCTCCCCAGTCAATAATTCCATATTATAGTATGGAATCAACAAGGGCGTGGTAATGAATATTTATTTGGGAAACAAAGTAAATTACGGAAACTCTAAAACTTAGAAATCTTGTAGTCTGTTAACGACCGCGCGTAAACATCCCATCTTAAAAAACCGCTGCCAAATATTATTTGGGGATCAGAACTTCCTCATCATAGTAAAACTCGACGTGTGGTGGAGTTTATAATAAAAGTAATTTCTGACGTTCAAAAAGGTCCCATTTTTTGACGTTTCAAAAAAGTTACATTTTGACGTTTCAAGAAAGTCACATTGGTGGAATGTCACTAATATTTTTTTTAGACATTGTGACCGATTTTGCTCATCAACGAACTCAATCTCTTCCTTGACCTCTAGAATGTGTGTACTAAATTTGAAAGCTATATCTCAAAAATTGTAGCTGCTATCGCGAACCACACACACACAGACAGAAAAATTTATCTGTCTGAAATTTTGTGTATCGTCATAACTCGTCGAGAGTCGCCCAGAAATGCAATAAATTTTCAAAATTTTGTTCACGAATACATAACACTTCCTCACTTTGAGAGGTGCGTAAAAGAGTCAAGATAAGTCTCTAAATCTATTTTTATATTTTTCAATGTTACATTGTCACAATCAAGTAAGTATTTCTCATATAACGTGAAAGGTAAGATTTTAGTTTTTGCGTGTTAAATTGACCATTGATTCATTAGTTTTAAAATAGTTTAGGATCATATTCAAGTTATTTTTGCTGTCTCTATTACCTCAGACAAAGAATTTGCAACATACGCAACAGCAGTGTCAAAGGCAGAGGTTACCAAAACTCCAAATGAGTTTAGGTTAAGCAACTTGTTTATGTATATAATAAACATAAGTGGTCCTAATAAAGTCCCCTGCGGTGCCACATAGTTTACTGTTTCTTCATTGCTTGGAATGTCATTTATTGCTATTTTTTTGCTCTCCATTTTGTAAATAGCTTTAAATAAATTAAAAGCAATTCTCCTGACTCCTAGGTGTTCTAGTTTATCCAGCAGAAGGCTATGACTCACTGTGTCAAGGGCCTTTGCTAAATCAATGAAAACACCCAGACTCTATTGCCCGGTAAACAATGGATGTCAATGTAGCAATGGTGTCCTACGCGGATTCATTTTGTTGAAAACTAAATTGATTTTGACTAAGTACATAATAATTTTTTGCAAGTAATAGACCACATTAGTTGTGACGTTATATAATTAATAATATTTATGCAACCTACGTGAAAGAGTCATGACACACTGGTTGCGTATATGTAACACTGAAAATTGACTCACGTTCAGGAACATAAAGAAGACATTTTTGACAAAGCACAGCACAGAACCTTGAAAGAAATATTTAAGAACTTTTACTTACTATCCACGATGCACGAAATATGTTAGAACATATTATACAAGTATAGAGCATAGTAACTTTATTTTTATTATTATTAACAACATTTCTGTAGTGCATCGTATTGTATATATTCTAACATATATTGGGCATGGTGAGTGGTAACTGAAAATTCTGAAGTATTTCTTTCAAGGAGGAAAAAACTCTGTGCTGTGTTATAACTGTCAAAAATATCGTCTTTAAGTTCATGAGCATAAGGGTCAAATTCCAGTGTTACATACAGACAACCAGTGTGTTATGACTCTTTTATGCAGGTTGCATAATTATTTGACATCACACTACTATGGTCCATTTATTAAACACCTTCTCTGGACTTTTTCAAAAATGTTTGCAATGGCTGATGCAAGTGATATTGCGCGATAATTTGTTAATATATATTTATCCCCTCTTTTAAAATGAACTTATTAATATTTGGATTTTCTTTCTCGTTTATATTACTATATTCTTTTACAATATTCCAAAGAATTTTTGATTCAAATAATTGTGTTTAGTTTTTTTAGTGTGTCAATATTTTTTTTAATCTTAATATTTCTTTGCTTCTAATACTAAGAATAATATTACTTAATCCTAGATTGAGTAGTTGTTTTAATAGTTTCTATAATAAAATGTATTTGAAATGTTATGTGAACAATTTTTAATGCAATTTTGAAAGAGTTTGTCTTTTATTGAAGTTAACAGCCCATTAGTTATCCATGTTTTTTATTACGAAAATTTGATATATTTTCTATTTGTGTTGCTTGCTTTATACAGTGCTTATTTTTTGTTACAAGCATATCGCACCCTATTTCTACGTATGTACATTCATATACCCCATGCCAATCGTCATTTTATACCAAGTTAAAAAAATTCTCATCACAATATTTTATTTCTACAAATATTTTATTTTGCCTATTTACGTTTTTCTGTAGTTCTATGTAATTATATTGCACAACTTATGGCAAATGATTAGTAATATTAACTTTCATAATACAGGTGCCACATTGATCATTTTCTTTCTTATTTCTTACAGAAATATGTTAATGAGTGAAACGAAATATTTTTTCCAGCAAATTTAGTTAATCCTTATTATAATTGACATTAATCGCATTTAGGGCGATATCTACCAGAAAAAAATTGTGTTGGCATAATTATGATTATTTAAAAATTCATTTGTTTGCTTTATTTTCAAATTGTTTTTCAGCGTTAAAATGAGAGATATTCCTACTTTTTTAAAATTCGTACTCAAAACTAACTTATATAAGTATAAACGGACATTTCCCACCATTTTTTTTTATTTGCTTAATCGATAGCATCCGAAATTCTAAGCTCACTAATTTATTTTTAATTTTTTTGACTCCATAAAAGGGTAAACAAGTTTACAAAGTTATGAATTTTAGTCTTCTGACGTCATCGACTATTTTCGCGCTGAAACACAATCTATGAAACCGAAGATGATACTGTCATGTTGCCCGTGTGTTTCTGGTTACAGCGTATTTTATATCATTAATAAACTTTAAATATGTTATATCGAGAATTTCGATAATACAGACGAAATCTAAAACATGTATTTAAAATACATCATTTTACTTCAAAATTTGATTCTTCGTCTTTAACTGTGATGATTCATATTACATAATTTACGAAAACTGTTGGAAGGCAAAAAAAAAGTGATATCAATAAAGTGACATAATACTACCTTTTACATTCCTAATTCTGCGTTAAAGGGATTTATTGATATATAGATAAATGTTTCGACATAACATGCAAATCTATATGAAGCATAATTTCATCAGTTTTTAACAGTTAACAAACAATTCATATAAAATAATACAAAATACCTTTAAAAAGTCCTGTTGCAAGATCTGGATATAAGTACAAATCGTATAAGTATGGTTGTACTGTTGTAGGCAATCTGTATTTGGACATATCGTCAGGGATTTCTGTCGTTGGAGCAACCGTTGTGGTGGTTATTGTATCAGGTATCTCAATAGTCGTAGTTTTACTCAGTTCTTCAATTTCTGATCTCAAGTTGGCATTATCCACTCCAAGAACGATTGTTGAAATTCCGAAAGAAACTGACGCTATAATCAAAAAAGTTAACAACTTGTGAGAGAGAATCCATGATAAAAAAGTAGCCATAGCGATAGCAAGTTAGTCTACACCACTAAACTGCTGAAACGAAACTGAGAAAATTCGTAACGAATCACGTTTACGATAACCAGTAAAATATGTTTTATCTCTTAATATTTCATTTAATACCTCGTAAGGGATTTTCATGCATTACTAAATTAATCTCTTTAATATCATTTATTGAGATATTTACAGTTTTTTTATTATTTCTTAGATAGGTTTATACGGTTATAAATAATTTGACCAAGATTTAGATAGCAGTCTGGAATTATGATTCATTGCATCGTTTCAAAAGTTTGACGCTAAAGTTAATGGCAAATTTTGTAAAAGTAATAAGATTATTTTAATAAACAATGATTTCTCGGATGTTGGCGTGTCGTATCACTGGCGTTTGCCTGAGAAGGTACCGCCACTCTGGGTAATGACCACCACTCGCTGCATACAGCACTGCAATATTACAATGAATAAATACTCTTGACGTATCTTCACACCAGGGAGATTTTAATGTGTACTATTTTTGTCCAAGTAGATATACAGACATAAAAATGGATACCCAGAAACGATAAACTGGACACATAGTCTGTCACTAATAATGTCAGATGGCGTGTTCAGAATTTGGTAATGATATTTTCTCAAGAGCATAAAACATTTCGTGCTCCAGTCACGCTTTCGCAATAGACAAAAGATTGATGGACAATGAAAATATTTCATAGAAGACTGTTTAGAAAAATTTAGGAATGAATTTTCTAATATTGTTTTTGATTACAATGTATTTCAATGTACTCTGGATCGTCTATTAAACTGTTTCCAGAGGCAGGCAGTGTGAAATGAATAGAAGATAGTTGGCGGCTACAGAAACGCACAAATGAACTTTCTGAAAATATGATAGAAATCATGGAAAATGTCCCTAAAATTTCTGGATAACTTTCTAGTTCGGACGCATATACAGTAACAGCATGCGCGTTACACGAATTGGGCGAGCCGGTCGGAATCAGTAAAAGCACCAAATAAAAATTCATTACCACACCCTTGTTGAATCGATACTACAATAAGGAATTATTGATTGAGGAGGGATAACGAAAAACTATTAAATTCCAATGGAAAAATTGCAAACATTTATTTTAAAAATCTTCTATGTGAAACCTATTGTGTGTCAATGTGACCTACAGTGAAACTAAAGTTATGAATGAATCAGCTTTTTTTAAACATTATACAATTTAAGATTTTGGAAAAGGAGAACCCTTTAACTACTCAATCTGACCTATATAAAAAGAAATACAATTCGTATAATAATTAATATTTATTAATAACAATAAATATCAATAATAAAATGATCTCTGTACAGATGTTTAAAAGAAAATCTTCAAAATGTCTAACCTAAAAGGCATTATAGTATTAAAGCGACAAAAATCTTCACTAGACGACTAGGTACTTGTTGAAACACACAAAATTGAGTTAAGTTGACATGACAATTAAGTTGCATGTTATCCTCATTTTATTTATTTGTTGATTCGTGTTTAAAATAGTGTTCTCAGGGTTAACTTAATCAACGTAGCCTTACCTCAATATTAAATTTGTTGCACAATTTCAGTCTAATAATTCTATTATTTGTCTCTAAATTAGCCTAGCGCGCTTGCTATTTCCGAATATGTCCATGTAGCACAGGTGCCTTGGCGGAGTCGAATGAAGTTCCTAGCATGCGTGCTGTTACTGTATATGCCATTCTCATGCGGCTAGATGTTAGAAACTCATTCATATAGCCAGGGCGGGTAGTAACGTCACACCTCGTCCGTAAAAAAAATAGTTTCGTTTGGGCTTCTCTTATAATGTCAATGCAAGTTTTTTTTTATAATATTTTTATGAATGATAATTAAAATAGCTGAAGTTTAAAACTTCGGTAATTTTACTGCATAATAGAAAAAGCAAACCCCTGCTAAATATACCGCATATTATATTAATTATCATTATGATCCAATATCTAGTGGTAGCCTGATGGTAATACCTTTCAGGGACCATGAATTTTCATGATGATGGTATTTTTACAATATATTTCAAATCCCGAAATGTGCTTAGCAAATTTCCGTTTTTTGTATGAAAATATGTATTCCGAAATTCTCTCCTTATTTTTTCAATGTGGTAACATTGTATTCTTGCTTCTTTGCCGTTCAAATACTTGGGATAGGAATAATGTGACTTAATTAGGTGACGTCACACCCTACCTAGAATGTCACTCCAGGTATCAGAAAGTGCTCTAGCTACTTTTTTCGTGCCAGAAAATGTTTACGTGATCATAATCCATGTTTTCAAATATCAGCTCTATGTGAAAGGTACGTAGAGAACTGTCTGAAGTACTGGAAAGAATCATACTCACTTTGTTCACGAATCATTGACATGAACGAAAGCAGCTATAATGACGAAACAGTTTAAACGACAATGTCACCATCTGTGTCATGTTCTTCGTATGTCATTTATGCTATGCCTAAACGATGCGTTCTCAACAAAACCTAATGCGTTTTTCTTATTACGTTATGTGATCCTATTGATGGCGCTAAATTTAAAAAAGCTCAGAACATTTGAGAACTTTCAACGAGCAATTTAAAATTTGCACTGCAAAAAGTTGAAAGTATTCTCAGCCTGCTAATTTTATTTTAAATTTAGCGTCTCCAGTAGAATCGTGTAACGTAAAAAGCTTGGTTGAGAAGCCAACTTTATTTATAACAGTTTCCTGTCACGTCTACTTATTTCGTTCATGGTATACCTACATCATTCTTTTATGAAACATTTAAGTGATAAACTAGGGGACTGTGGTTTCATAATGTTAGATTAAACCATAAATTGATCAACAGTTTCAACCTAGGTTTAAATTAGAATTGTCTAAATCGAGGTTTAAACTTTAAAATATATATGATAAAGCAAACAGAAAAATTCTCATAAAATTCCTTTTATTAATGTGACCGGTTTCGTGAACAAGTAATTACTTCACATCATCAGACACAGGAATTTTTATAAATAAATTAATAAAAGGAATTTTATGAGAATTTTTCTGTTTGCTTTATCATGAATAATTACTCATATGGGATCAACCTACCTACGTTTAAAAATATACTTTCTACCAAATAAATATAAAACTGTATTGGTGGTTGACCTGTTTACATGACACTGCAACTTCACACAACTGTAAATATAACAGCAACTGTGACATTAATGTCTGTTATTTTCTAACAATCCTGTAATTCAACCTCTGTCTGTTATTTTATTTACGTTATGCAATGCATTCCGTTCTTAAAAAATTAATAGTAAAACTATTAAATAAGAATTATTTACAACGTCTCCATCATCGTCTTAAACTGTATCCTCAAATATATCGGTAACATTAGATTTGATCATTTTATTAGGTATTGCATACACAAGTATTTTACCATTTTCGACATTTATCTGATTCATTCATCATACTTTGTGATTAAATAACGCGATCAACTTCCATTTGAGGATTAGATTCAATATGATGTATTTGATACAATTTGATAACTTTAGATAAGCGATATTATAACATAACTTGGAAAGTTCTTCAAGTCCGTAAATTAAAAAACAATTTACAGTTTAACCAAACTCTTTATAAAACTGGGGCCAGTTAGAGAATTAATAGGAGTGACAACTTTTTGATCTATTACACTATTTCTGACAATTCACATGTGCAATATAGACTTATAGTAAGCAGTACGAGTATTATTTGCTATGAAACAAGGAAAAACAAAAGGCGCAACATGAGTTGGGCCAAATACACAGCGTGTCCCTAAAATAAAACATAAATTCAATAAAACCCTTAACAAGAAATTTTGCGAAAAAAGTTCGAACAAGTCAAACGATGTTTTTTAAATGTCATTTGTTATGGCGTTTCGATTTTTTAGCCACATTTAGCAAAATTATAACTTCAGTGATGTATGTTTTAAATGGCAACCTACATTTTTGTATTGTTATTTGATAGAGCCTCCTTTTTTGCGTATGGTAGTGCATAAATTTAAGGTGTTTTTGTTAAAAGTGGCAATTAAGATAAAAATTAACAGAATTTCTTTAATTTGATTATGACCCAAAGCATAATCAACTGAATTAAATACTCGAAATGTGGTTCATTAACAACTTGGCAATGGCACATGAAAGATAAATCCTTCCTGGACGTTTGTAATGACTTAATGTAATTAAACAGAATTCCCGACGAATTCGTTTTTCTTGTGTTCTATTTTGTTGCACTTGTCTTGGTAACCTTATTCTGTTAAGTAGCCACAAAAAAAACCGAGTGGAGTTAGGTCTCGTGACTTTACAAGCCACTCTATAGTTTCTCTCCTACCAACTCATTAATTTGGAAAACTTTGATCCAACCATTGGTGAATGTTGACAGAATAATGAGAAGGAACACCATCTTAAATGTAGCAAACATTGTTTAAGGTAAATCTGGATCTTCTCTATTAGACTATTAAAGCAGAAATAAATTTCTTTCATTGAAGCAATAAGGACCTAAAACTACTATCCCGGTCCGAAGATGTTGTATGTGTGCTTATAGCATTCAATATGGGTTTTCCGTCACACAATACCGACAGCTATGTCTATTAACAGTACCATGTAAATCAAAATTTGCTTCGTCGCACCAGAGAAAATCTAACAAAATCTGGATTTGTTCGCTATATTTCCAATATTTCTGCGCGAAATTTGTAATCTCTCAAAATCCTCCACCGACAGCTCTTGAACTTTCTGTATTTTATTTTATGAAATATTTGAGGAATCGTAATTTTTACAATATTAAAATTTAAAGCATGACCTAACATTTCCATCAAGTAGGTAGTGCATCTTCACTAGTCGAAGTACGATTAGTGCGATGTACATCTCTGACGTCCTAAATTTCTAAATTTGCATCCAATTTCGCTAACCGTTGATTGCAACATAGATGGTTCATTAGGGTAGGTTTTTTTGAATAGCTGGCATACCACTGCTTGGGTGCGGGTTCTGTCATCAAAGCGAAGTATTTGGTCATTGACAATTTCAACAGCATGCATGCAAACTGACCTTAAAAAAAGACTTCCTCGGAGTGCCGAGGAAGTTTTAAACAAACATGGCATATTGAGGAAGCTTGTCATTGTTTCTTCATTTAAGCGTCTGCGTCTTTCTGTGAAGATCTCCTTGTGAGTGGAGAAAGGTCGTTTAACAAAGCAGAATAATCGCGAACTTCTCACAACAGTCAATACAGCTTAAGAGGCAACACTCTGATGATGAATAAAGCGCAGTTTCACATAATCTTGATATATGTGTATAAAAGATGATTTTTTGGTATACTAGATTGCCAAACTGAAAAGGCAAGGCTCGGCTACGACCTATATCCAGGCCTGGAGTTGAAACCTACACTGACGCAGTTTTCCACGAAACACCAAAACAATATATACTGCATTCGACGTGCGTTTCACAAACCAAATTGGCATCATCTGAAGATGATTAAAAACTTACTTTTTTACTTAATCGTATTTTTGTTTAGCAAATTATTAAAAATTGATTCCGATGACGAAATAATTATTTATCAGCACTAAATAAAAGCCAATTTAAATACCAATTAATAAACCTAAATAAAAATGAAGTTTTCTGTTAGTTACAGAAGTGGCAATAGAAAAATAATTCCTAATTTTTTTAACACTGATAATCATATTAAAGTTTTTCTTATGTAACTAACCACCTAAAAATTCTACACCACTCTTCGTAAAAATATGCAAATTACGCAATCTAAATAAAACTATAGACTGCATTTAAAAAACCTGGCATTTTATTTGTTTCATATTTATGCATTTCTAGAAAAAAATAATAAAATAATTATTATCATTTCAAACCTAATGTGATAACAATAATAAATAATTATAGTTTTTAAATCTTATACTGTCATTCTTATCTAAATGCGTTAGTATTAAAGTTTTAGGTAGGTAATAAATCAAATACAATACTTCAAATACATTTTATCGTAGAAACTAGCTCCCATTGATATATTTTTTAAATGGCAACCTATATTTTAGATTTCGCTATTTTATAGAGCATACTTTTTACGTATGGTCGTGTATAAATTTTGGATGTTTTCATTAGTAACATTTTGACACAATTAAGATCAAAATTAACAGCACCTCTTTAATAAAACTTAAACATAATCGACTCAATTAAATGCTCGAAATGTGCTCCATTGACCACTTGGTAGTGGCAGATAAATGATTATTAAAACAACCACTAAATTTAGGAGTAATATTGTATTGGATTACATAATAGTATTCTTAGTATTAGAAATAAAAAAATATTGAGATTAAAAAATATTTACTCACCAAAAAAAAAAAAGTTTTACACTTAAGAAATGATATTCTTCAGTTACAATACAAAAAAACGAAAGCCCTTAGCCCAATATATATCATTTTTTATTCTTCCGGAACTCCTTAGAGGCATGGCAAACACGAAAATACTACTCGTATTTAAAAAAAAATTTGATAACATAATTCAAAATATGAACATTTATCACATTTATTTTGACATTTCGAATTAATGTATTATTAATGGTAGGTTTGAAAGAACATTTATGTAATAGCCAATAATTATTTTATTACTTTTTTTCTCAGAAATATATAGTCTCAAAAGTGACGTTTACAACACCATACTTGTTGAACATTCTTCAGAAAAGAAAATCAAATTTATGGATTACCTTAATGACACTCTGTGTACGTTAAAGCTACAACCTGGTATGTAAATAGGCCAATAGCCCAGCGGCAGCTTTAACTGCCACAATAGCTGCAACCAGCATTACAGTCGCCTTCACAGCATTATCATCAAAAGTATAACAAGCATAATCTACCAAATAAATGTATACATAAAATATTGAATTACTTACGTTGGCAATATTTATTTGGATATTTCTGTGTACTTTTCGTAATTGCATAAGATAAATTTTTGATTTTGAATCTTGCAACGTATCTTGAAAGTAATCTCATTCCTAAAAAAATTTATCAGGTACATGGGTCAACAATGCAATAAACATTGAATAATACTTTAATTAATATGGAAAATTGGAAGAAAATGACACGAAATAATATAAAAAATGCCAAAGCTGTTATTTATTAATGATACTTAAGAATTTTTAACACGTGTGAATATGTATGTTTTCCAATATTTTTTTTAAATTTAAATATTAGCCCATAAGTCATAACCAACCTAAAAGACTTTGACGTAAAACAATCATTTCCTCTGCATAGCAAAATCAACTATAAATTTTAATCTCAATTAATAACTGAAAGAAAATGAATTATAACACAGACAAGATGAACACATTAAAATTATATTATTTTTGCTTACCCTTAACATTGTGTTTTTTAATTAACTGACGTTATTATTATGATATAAGAAAACAGCAAACAGCTGACTGATGTAACTGCTCGAAAGTTGGTAGGATTGTTGAACCATTAGTTTCATAGAAATGGATTATATGATTAGTTTACGTTCCACAGATATTATAAAAGAGAACTAACTTCAAAGTGTATATAGTGTAGAAGTTGTTAAATCTATTCCATATTTTATTATCTCTTTTGAACAGGTTTATTTACGAACTAATTTTTCAGAAGATGGTAGAATAGGAAGACTGCGACCCGAAAATATATAGCTTAGTGCTTATTGTTAACGGCATTACTTAAAGTAAATTTTATTTTACATAATATTGGTATTTTCTGTGCCTGATTAAACTTGTCTTGTTAAATAAGTAGGTGTATTAGAATGTAATAAAAGTAATATTTATCAATATCATCTGTCTCTATAAAGATATTTGTAATCAACACAAAAATTACAATAAATTAGTCTATGTTGTTAAATATGGCGAAGGTGACAGGGAGATAAACCATGATTCAGTAGAAAATGCACAAAAGTTGTATTTCTGAAGAATGTAGTTTATCGTATATGGTGTATAAACAAGCAACAATAAAAAAAATATATACTGAGATTGAACATAATAAACAAATATCTAAATGGTGAAGCAATAAAATAATTTTAAAAGCGTAAAAAAACGAAGTCGATTCTTTCTCAAATGGGGGCTGAAATTAACTCATGATCAAAGCCGTTGAGAGAAATTTTACAATTAATACCTCATCATTCTTATGAAAGGGGATTTTACCAAGGGTCAAACCTGATTTTTTGCAAATATATTTTCTCTCGACTTTGAACTCTCACGCAAGAATTTCCTAGGAAATAAACCCGTCACCCTACTAGAAGGCATATTCTCCAAAATCTGACAATCGACAAGTATCAACAGAATTTCAGTTATTAAAAGTATCAGTCAGAGTTATCATCTGTACTTTGCCGATTCTTCAACTTCTTCTACAAAGAAGATCTTTCCATGCTACCGTAAGGAACAATTCTCCAGAAAGGAAGAAAATAATTATCGACCCAATATCATATTCTACATACTATTGAAACTGATGCAGCATCTCTAGTCGTGAGTAATCGCCAATATGGCTTCCATTGAAGGCGATCAACAGAACATCCCCGTAAGTTACAGATACTATGTAAAATAACATAATCTCGACTTTAAAGTGACGACTTTCATTTAATGACCAAAGCCTCAATTTTTCTTTTCAGTCGCTAGTTTTAAGTAGTGGATAATGAGGTCCAGACAAAAAATGTTCTTTAATAGCTCTGGTGTGCTTCAAGGATACGTTTCATTGTCCATTTTGTCCCTTCTTCATATTAACGATCAATTCTCCGCAAGATCGGAAGGTGTGCACAGGTTCGTTGACGACATTATTCTTCATGTAAATTCCTCTTTATAGAGACCAATCGCCACGATATAGATAGACCAACTTAACTAATTCAAAGATATCTGAAATATAGAAGGTATTCAGATAATATGGATAACTACGATTTATCTAAAATAAAGTGGAATATCTAAACATTTCCCAAAAAGTGTGACAAAAATAGATCAAATATCACACGCCAGGTGGTGATATATTTTTTAATAAGGGTTTTTGACATAAGTTATTATTTTTCTCTTTCTGTTAAAAACATCAGAATTACTGTTTTTAGATCTAACGAACAAACTTCAAATCGTGCAGTTACTTATTCTCAATCTTTGTGAAAAAAATCAATGAAGATTACTATGCAACTAAAAATTGTTGACTAAGTTTATTTGGTTGCCTATATGTAAGAGTTGGCATCATTTTTATGTAGTATGACCCATCATCTTTCTAACTACGTTTTGAAGAAGATAATAATAATGATGATAATAATAATAAATGTCTTTATTTACCAATTCTGATTTTACAATAAACTCATTGTTAATAATTTGTTACATATGGCATAATAGGAGAAGTTCAAATCTATAATAAAATTATTGTAGATGATATTTTACACAAGTTGTTGGCTGTTAAAGTAGAAATTATTTCTTCAATAAAAAACAGAAAACTTTATTTCCTATTTTTATTTCTAGAGGACTTACAGCCAGGTACATGAACAATTTGTCCTACGTTTCGTCCGAGTTTTCGGACTTTTTCATTCACACAGTTTTAACTTTCCGGATGCAACCATACTGCATAAAGAAAGAAATACCAAAAAACGCATGTTTTTGGAAATAGCCGAAATACAAAACAACAAAAAAACAGTAAATTATCAAACAGATATAGAAAATCTAAGTAGCATATATCGCAATCTTATTCAGTAGTAACAATTTTAAACATCCTGTATATGTGCTAACTGCAAAACCTCTTCTCAACGGCTATCCAATATCAAGAGAATGTTTACAATAACTCTGTCACTCGGACCATAAATATACTTCAGCTGTTATAATTACCTACTCTTAAAAAGAAACACATCAACGACGACACCAAATACTGATCATTCTCTGCCTAACTCGTCGAACTACACGTACATCACATAAATATCAAATAAAAAAATGATGAAAAACAAAATAAAACTCACCCATACAATGAAATTAAAATAGGAAATTTATATTAGGTAAGAAAACACTTTTTTTAGGTATGCATTCTGTCACTAATCTAATTTACGACTTATGTAAAACCATTATTTTAGCTTTTAACCTTGAAAAAGTCCGAAAACTTGGACGAAACGTAGGACAAATTGTTCATGTACCTGGCTGTAAGTCCTCTAGAAATAAAAATAAGAAATAAAGTTTTCTGTTTTTTATTGAAGAAAAAATTATTGTACATTTGTTTTATCACTTAACCTCAAATTTACTACACATATGAATCTCTTTTGAACAATAAAACATCATGAAACATAAAAAAAATCAACACAATTTATGTTGAAATTGCTGATAAAGTAAAACTCTTTTATAATCCGATTTAATCTGACTCACACTCTTTAAATGGATCGGGAGATTATTGTGGACATTACTTAGTAAATGAAGGGCCGTTTAAAATGTTCAAACTAGTGATTGGGTGGCGTTAGTAAACATTCAAACTTTACATTAATATTGTGAACATCAGTTCTATACTGTATTTTATTACATAGGTAAGGTTTGAGGTAACATGCACACAATAATTTTATGAATGGGCAGAATGTAAAATTCTGCGATTTTTCATGTTTAACCAACGCGTATCAATTAGTTTATGAGATATTCTCTCATATTTGCGAATTCCATGAATGAAACAAAGACGCGAATTTTGAATCTTTTGTATTTTACGTATACACAGATGTTAAATTTAGTCCATACAGGGAGTCCGCAAAGTTTAACAATGACAGCACTAAGCTCTCACAAAGCACAATTTTAATTTGTCTCGTGAGATAATGCCTATCACCATAAATAAATTAACTCAATGATTGCATATTTTTTGTGCACAATTTTGCCAACACCAGTTTTAAACCTTAAATCGCTTTCGATTACAACTCCTAAGTTTTTAGCTTCGCTTATTATTTGAAATTCATTTTGGTCCATGGTTATCTTTATTTTGTCCTTTATATTATTCGGGGAATTTTTGGACCAAATACAGTAATGTTGAATTTACTTGGAATCATGATAAGACAATGACTTCTGGCTAAACCAACAAATTTATTTAGGTCTTCATTAATTTTGTGACGTGGACTATCCACATCAACAGATTTAAATGAGAAATAAAGTTGAGTGTCATCGGTATATAAGTGATGCATACAATATTGCTAGCATTTAATTAAATGACAGGTATTTATACTAAACATCAGCGGATCAGAATAGAACCTTGAGGCACACCGGATTTTAAGGTTATATAATTCGACTCCACTGACAAATTTCTGCAACATAAAATGTTGCCTTCTGTACACATTCAAATGCTGTCTAGTATTTGTTTCATTTCTAATAAATCTTAAATTGCTACTATCAATTTTATGGTTGATCTCAAACGCATGTTGGGCAACACAAGACTTATCTATTCTACCATATTTGAGATGAGCCACATGCGCCTTGAATCTAGTTTGAATTGATTGTTTAGTTTGTCCAAGATACATTTAGTTACAGTCCTTACAGCTAATTTCATAAGACTTTTCGTTTGTTTCAATTTCGTGTTTTGGATTGCTTAAAAGTTGTTGTAGTTTATTTTCCGATGATGGACCACTGTCATAATACCTATACCTTTAAACATCTTATCAATATCAAGGGTGAATCGAGGATCGTAGGAAATCGACACAAATTTCGGATTTTCTCTTTCATTTTGAAAAGTCAAGTAATTTCAAAATGTCTCTCTAAATTTACATTTTCTAATTATTTTATCAAATAAACTTACAGAATATCCATTATTCGCAACAATATCCTTAATCAATGCCTCTCCTTTTATAAACCTCTCTTTATTGAGATAGTATTAACCGATGAACTAAAAAATTAAAACTCTCATTTTTGAGTTGAGCACAGTTGTGGGAGTCGTCCGGGATATATCTAGTACTGGTATATTTTTTGTACATGTCAAATTCTAACTTATTTTCACTGTTTCTAATTATTAATACATCTGTAAATGTGTTCAGAGTTTTTCAGTTTTCAATTTCATATATGAATTTAACTGACGCGAAACGAGTGTTTAATTTAGAGACAAAGTTGTCGATATCAGTGACTTTTGTATCAAACACTACAAAAATATCATCCACATACCTAAGCCAAACCCTGGGGAAATATTAGAATTCGTACTATTGTTTTGAATATGTTCATGAAGAGACTGGCAACGAGTGAAGTTACCCATTGCGGTTCCTTCATGTTGTTCGAAAAAATTATCATTGAATCGAAAGCAATTTTGTTTTATGCAAAGTTTAGTGAGTCGAGGATATTCTTTTACTACATCTTGACTAAGATTGTCGTATAGTTTCCACAATCCCCAATTTTTTTCTCTGAACTTAATGTATCGTCAGTACTTACACATTATTTTCTATTTGAAAGGAAGCTAACAAATTTCTTGGATGAAATTCCACGATATTCTCCAGGCTCACTAACAGCTTTTTATGATTTACGGTATCAAAAGCTTTGGCCAGATCAGCAAAGATGCACAGACTTGGTAGGTTTGCATCCACAGCTGTGTATATCCTTTTAGTCAAATTATAAATGGCATCTTTTGTTAATCTGGCTTCCCTAAATCCAAATTGCGTTTCTGATATTAAGTTATATTGTGTAAGAAAACCTGTTATAGGACTTTTTAGAAATTTCTCAAAGATTTTGACATAATTGCTGATTAGAGATAAGGGTCTATAGTTAATTATTTCTAGTTTATCGTCTTTTTTATAAATGGGTTTATTACAGCTGTTTTAAACACTTCTGGAAAAGACACTGGTTTCAGTGTATTTATTTGTAATATGTGTTAGAGGTTTTGCTGTAGTTTCTACTATTACTTTTATTAATTCTTCCCATATTTTATCCAATTTAAGTGAAAATAACTTCCTATTTGTTTCCTCAATATACATATAGAATTTGATATTTTTTGTGATTTGTCTTGGGATCTATTTTGATTTTATTAGCTAATTTTTTACTTAGAGTATTATAACGGTTTACGAAATTTTCTATTGTTTCTAATGTACTAGTTATTGTAACTTCTTGTTAATTTTTTATTTAGAGGATTACTTTTACTGCTTTCATTACTTATATTATATTTATATTAGTCGATAATTTACTACTAGAGTTTTTATTGCCTTCGATTTACTTCTTATAAAAATTTATTTTTGTTACTTTTATTTTTCACAATGTACGATATTTTTTGCATCCTTATATAAATGGCATTCTTCTTATTTATCATTCCTTGCCTTTAACCTCTTCTTTATTAAACAGTTTTTACGTGTGCAGAGTTATTATTTGTTTAATTTAGTAATGAATAATTCAGCAATTGCCATTGTCATTTTCCATATCAATATCATTCCATAATTCACTATTTATGAAATTGAAAATTGTGGAAAAATATCATTTTTAGATTTATTAATAATAGCAAAAGTAAGTTAGAATTTGACATGTACAAAGGATACTTTAATATACAGGATGTCCCAAAAAATCCAGGACTGACCTCCATTTTCTTAATATGGCTCTTAGGGTAGTTAACATCACACTGTATATTATTTTTTGGTAAATGTTAGTAAACTTTTAAAAAGCCTATAGACCAGTTTATGAAATAATGTCATAATATTTGATGGCACGTTTATGGTTATTCTTCAATAAATTTTCAAATGTATTGAAAGACCAAATTTGACATTCTACAAATAACACAATCCAGTTGCTAACATCATTATTTTATTAATTTTGCCAGATACCCCACAGAAGAGGTTGTTATTTGTTTTGGTTTTGACTTTCATTATTTTCCGTCCAAAATAAAGCACACTCCATTTATTTCACGAATAAAAAATAAGTAATAAAACGATGCGATTAACACATGACATTGTTGCATTAAAAATCCCAAGTAGGCATATGTCAAATGTGTAATTTTACAAATAAGAATTGCTGTTCGCTCTTAGTAATTATTAGAATAAGTGATAAAAAACCAGTTATAAAACTAAAAATTTTAAGATGCCGTTTCAATTTAGTAATGAAGATTACGCGGATATTATTTTTGTGTATGGCTTTTGCGACTGAAATGGGAGAGCTGCAAAAAGAGAGTATCAAAGGCGTTTTTCAAATCGCCGTGTACCAGATCATAAAACCTTTTCAGAGATATACCAATTTAGTAGGGAACATGGACAATTTCCGTCAATGACAAAGCATGAACATGTTCCCAAAGCTTTTCCACAAGAAGAGCAAATATTACAGGTTGTGGAAAATAATCGAAGTGATTGATAGGTCAGTGAAAAACATATTAAAACATTCTCGAAAATGTATTGACGCTGGGGACATTCATTTTGAAAACCTGTTATAGTTTTAATTATTTGCCCAGTTTTTGATTTTTTTTTTCAATTATTTAAAGTTCTAAATAAATTTATTTTGTCAAAATAAAATTGCACTTTTGTCTTTAATATTTTCAAGTTATTCTCAAAAGGTTTTAATATTTTTTTAAATTGTGCTTGTTAATTCAAGCCTCTTCACTAACATTATTTTTCTTTCATGAAAGAAATGGAATGTATATTATTTTGGATAAAATTTAAATTAAAAAAAAGCTTAGAAACCCTAATTGTCAAAACAAAAACAAATAACAACCTCTTCTGAAAGGCATTTAGCTAAAATTAATAAAATAATGATGTTAGCAACTGGATTGTGTGTATTTGTAGAATGTCAAATTTGGTCTTTCAATACTTTTGAAAATTTATTGAAGAATAACCATAAACGTGCATTATTTCATAAACTGGTCCATAGGCTTTTTAAAAGTTTACTAACATTTACCAAAAAATAATATACAGTGTGATGTCAACGACCCTAAGAGCCATATTAATAAAATGGAGGTCGGTCCTGGAATTTTTCCAAAATTACTTAAGCTATTTATTAACCTAAAAGAGTATAATATATTATCTAAATATGTGCAGTCATTTTAAAAATACGGCGGACTAAAGTTCTGGTCAAAAACCATAAAACACCCCGTATCTCAAAAACGGTTCACATTAAACGGTAAGTATAGGGGTGTTTTGAACTCAGCTGAGTGTGCTATACCTTCCACTTGAGTATGTCCGTTTAAATCTGAGACACCCTGTATCCCTACGGACTCTCTTCATTGTGTTCAATACAAAATTTCGAGTTTTAATATCCTAGTTCATCTCCTATTAAACTTTCCCCTCAATAAGAAGAGGTTTGAAAACAAAACAGCAATGGATGATAAAATAATTAACGTAAATTTAAATAGACGCTACGAAAATTCTCGACCTTTCAAAATGAAAGAGAAAATCCGAAATTTGTATCGAATTCATGTGATCCTCAATTCAGTGCTATTGGTAAGGTTCTTAAAGATACAAATAAGACAGTTACTTCTGTAGACGCGGAACGGTCGTTTTCCGACTACAAATGGAGATTTAAATGCAGGCGCTGGAGTCTAACTCCAAATTATTTAGAACAATTATTAATAATATGCTTTTACTCTTGTGGCAAAAAATAATTGTTATGGTTAGCATAGTTACAGTAATGTTCAATGTTCATTTAATTTTGGACATTACCAAAATCACCCATCAAAAGCATAAGCTAATTGTCTATTTTGTACTGGATATCATGTTTGCATATGAAATATTGTTAGGTTCGCACACGAGCTGATTCAGCCCTTGAGATTCGCGAAATGATTACCTGAGATGCGATTTCTACTCAATAACTCAATTTTTTATGAAGATTCATACCTACTACTAAGCTTGGAATTAATTTTTTTTTATTAAAAAGGCTGCTCATTTTTTTTAATAATTTGAAATGGATTTCCAGTTAATAGTCTTCTTATTTTGTATGATTAGTATGAAAAAACATTTAAAAATAGAAATAAAATAAAACACAATGTGCAAATGTAATTAAATTTCTGACAGTTTTTGATGAAATTCGGAAAAATTGTATCATTAAATGGTACAAAAAAAATGTAGAGAATTTAGAAAGTTACGTAGATTTCTTTACCGAATAATCTGCAATAAAAAATAGTTCGATTTTTCATCTAGTTTCCAACAAAGAAATAAATAAATGTAGTTTTATCTTCGGTCTTCTTCAGTAATATTAAATTTAAAGTTGAGAAAAATCTGTAGCTCTATCATAATTTGTATAAAAACATACAGTCCATTTGGTTTTAATTCTTTATATCAAATATGACTAATAATTCTTGATGGATGATAATACATAATTTATGTAATTTTTACCTTTATAGTTATCTAAACCAGAACTACTTATTGACAATATTGTTGCTTTACAACAGTGGTAACATTTTATTCATGAACTATACGTAAATAAAGCAATAAGATCTTTTATATTGAGGAAGTTGACAATTAAGTAAGGTGGTTTTACAAGTGTCGCATAATATACCGATAAAAATTTGAGAAAGGCATTACCAATTTAAAAAAGATATTCATAATCGTGTTTGGTTAAGTTTGTCTATGCTACTATTGTTTGTTTTTATGATGGGTAAAGCCAAATATTACCTTTTCCTACATTTTTCTGAGAATCAAAATTTGTACAGAGTGTTCCTCTATAACTTTGTTTAGATCAGAAAAACTTGTATACTTATTTTTTTTATAAAACTGAATTACATTATTTTGTTTGGTTTTTCAGATTTCTGAAAGAAATTGAAACATTTGTGTTTGTTGCTCATATTTTACACATTTCTTTTTCTTAACTCTACTTTTTCTAACAAAAGCTGTTGATAATTTTGATAAAATACACAATGTATTTTTGATATTAATGAACATAGTTTTGTACATACGTGATTGGGTAAAAGCGAAACATCTTGTATAAGCTATAGTTATAAAATTTTGCATTAAATAGAAACGTATAATTTCGAGTTATCGTTTAGTCAAAGGGTAGGAACGTTTCAGCAATTGCATCGCCGACTTACCACCTGTCAAAATCGTTAACAGAGGAGTCCGAAAGTTTACCTATTGCACCACCTAGGTTTTCTATGATCAATTCCAATGATTTCATTAATAACCCACATAACATTTAATATTTTGTGCATATTCAAAAGAGATACATGAAATGAAAATACGGTTTTGTATTTGGCATGTACAACTATACCATATACATAAAGTAATTAACACACCTTTGTGGATATTCGTACGATGTTCTTAAAACGCACTGTTATGCCCAAATGTATATTGTGGATACATACGTTATGTAATGTTGTACAGACATCACTCTATGTACTAATATGTACGTGAGTGATGGATGTATATTAGTTTTACAATACACCTATAATATGATATGTACATACTTTTGAATAGATATTTAAGTACTGTCAATTTTTTATTTGTTTATTAGAGTAAAAAGAATACAAAATATGTAAAAAGTATGAGACACGAAAATTTACGGAATATCAAAGTTTAATTACTCCTGCCTCACGCGTTCATTCACGATAATAATGTTATTAGTTTACAACATGTATTTCATTGCCTTCGCTGTGTTCCTTGCCCTACAATAACCGTTTTCGAGTTATCACTAATTATTACATCATCCCATAATCGATCGGAAATACAATATATGTATGTGTTTAAAAAAAATCAGCTTTTTTTTGTATTTTTCCAATTATATTAGAACTTTAATCATTGTTTTATTACTGCAGTTTTTGATACGATATTATTGCTTATGTAACATATAATTAATAAGGCTCCAAACTGCTCAGTCATTAGGGCGTTAGGCTACTAATCCAGAGGTCCCCTCTAATTTATTATACAATAAATTACCCAAAAAAAAAACCCTCACCCAAATAACCTACATCATAAACTCGGCGATTTGGCTGCAATATTTTCCAACAGCGTGGAAAACAGCAATCATTGCAACTATGCTGCAACCAAATAAGGACCCTACTTTAGCCTCATGTTACACGCCTATATCTTTGCTAAATACCCTTGGTAAAATTGCAGAAAAATTTAAACAAAATAATAAATAAAAAGCAGCTCATTCCTGACATACAATTTGGCTTCAGGGGAGGTCACAATACGATGCTGACGCTGTGTAAAGTGGTGCACGACGTGATAGCTGGTTTCAACAAAATACACAACACAAAAAATGGTGTTGCTGTATATCGAGAAAGCCTTCGACACAGTCTGGCATGGAGGCCTCTTGTATAAACTACAGCAACTGCATAACTTACCTATATATTTTATAAAATCTTATCTAACCGACAGAAAATTGTCGGTCAAAATAAACACTGTACGCTCCAACCAACACGAAATATGGGCGGGAGTGCCGCAGGGGACGGTGCTTTCTCCTACTTTGTTTAACCTATAACTGACTGATATCCCCACCCATCCCCCGACACAGACAATGATGTACTCAGATGATACGACTATATACGCCCAGTCATACTACACACCGTATTATCCACGAAAACCTCCCCCTATACATGGATCCTGACTAACACGTACGTCACACACAAAACGACTGAAACTTATCTTATACTTTAATTCCTTCCCCCCCCCGCTTCCACCTGTTGGAGACTATATTGTGCTTATGCTGGTGCTGGCCCTGGCACATTTCCCGGACTTAAGATGAGTGTAGGCAATATCGTATGGGGGGTTTTGGTGGTGTCAGCATTTCGTAGAGAGAGGTCCACCACGGGAATACATAATTTGGTTGCGGTACAATACAGTACTATGTTCTTATTATTATGAGTATTTTCAATATATTATAGTTAACATTTGTTTCATACCTTGTGACTATTTTCTTCACCTTACATAACAGCGGTGGGATTACTCAAAAAAGTCTTTCGCAAGGACTGATAGGAAATTAGTGAAAGTGCGGAAAAACCAGTGCATTCGAATGCGAGTGTGCAGAGGTGCACTTAAGTGACGTACACGCAGGTGAATAAGTGAGTGAACATGGAAATCAGTGCTGGTAGAAGCAGATGTCGTGTACGCTCTAAGATAATAGTAGGTGATGGCAGCAACAGACGCCGTACACGTTCGAGGACGAGAACGCCCTCAAGGTCCCCAATAGGTGAGAGGAACAACAGACGCAAAAAGTGTCAATCTTCGCAGGAATCTCCGCCAGTTTCAGGATTGAGTGTTATGAGGGAAGTTGCAGTACCTCTGAGGGGGAGATGGTCGCCCCCATTCATCACTTGCAACTGCGAGTCTGGAGGGGGAGATGCCAACATTTTCGCAAGAAAGGATACAAGATCTCGAAAGACAGGTGAAAGATCTCCAGCAACTTGTAAGTACACAATCTTCTTTACCAACTCACAATGTTGCTATAGACGCAAATGTTATCCCGTTGTTTGAACCTGATTCCGGTAAAAGCCAAGGAGCGGGTGCATGGGTTCATAAAATTGATGAACTACAAACATTTTATTGGTGGAGTGATCATTTAATCATTAAACTTGCAACCGGTAGATTGTGTGGTAATGCCAGAAAATGGTGTGACTCTTTACAAAACACATGTTTTGAGTGGACTGAACTTAAAGCAATGTTAATACAGAACTTTCCAAGTCCCTTGTGTTTTGGCAAACTGTTAGTTGAAGCCACAAATTGTTCACCCCATTCTGGGCAAAATTTCGGCGATTACTATTTCGAAAAAGTATCAAAACTTAATGAGTTAAACTTAGAAATTCCTGATAGGTGCATTATAGACAGTGTAATTGAAGGGCTGGACGATGAGAATATTTCATTGTCGGCTAGGGCTGCAAATTTTCAATCAGTCGGACATTTAGCAAACTCTCTTAGTCATATAGTTATAACCCCACATCCTAAAACAACCTCCAATGTCTTTACTACAAAGAAAACTCAGGGGTCCATATTCTTCAAGTTGCGAGATACGTGAGATAATCAGCGCAACATATTATGTTCTCGTAAAATAGTTTGCTACAATTGTAGTGAGAATCATCGAGGACGGGACTGCCCAAAACCCTTGCGTAAATGTAAACAGTGTAATAAACTTGGTCACACCAAAGAACGCTGTTTATTTAGAAAGAATAACAATCCGGGTAGAACGTGAATGAAATTAAAATATTATTACCTCAGAAAGATAGAGATAATATAATAAATCCATTTATAAAAACCACAATCATAAATAATGTTAAAATAATAAGCTAGATTGATAAGGGCAGCAGTTGCTCGGTAATCAAAATATCTGTAGCTCGAAGGTTAGATTTGAAGTTGAAAGAAAATGAATCTGAGATATTATTAAAATGCTTCATAGGTAACACAGTTTCAACCATGCTTATTGTTGATAATGTAAACATACGAATTGAAGTGGTAACAGCAGCCGTTCGCTTTGTGGTCCTGAAAGACGAATATCTGAATCATGATATTATCGTCGGCACAGATTATGTAAACATATAATGTTATTGAAAACACATTATAAACTTTCTTTAAGAATCTTCCCGCCTTTAACTGGAGACTGAACTTATTGGGTGAAATATAACTAGGTGTAAGCCATAATAGGCTGAAGGCCGCAGTGGAGGGTCCACAGAGACCCACTTACAAAAAACCTAACCTAACCTATTACTCAAGGGTTTGGCTTAGGTATGTAGATGACACTTTTGCAGTCGTTTCGCGTCATTTAAATTCACATACGAAATTGAAAACTCTGGACAATTACCATTTTTAGATGTATTAGTAATTAGAAATTGCGAAAATAAACTAGAATTTGACATTATCATACCAGTACTTTAAAAATTCTCGCCGTTATGCTCAACACAAAATGAGGAGTTTTAATTTTCTAGTTCATCGCTTATTAAGTTTCCCCCTCAATAACGAGAGGTTTGAAAAAAGAAAAGGCATTGATTAAAGATATAACTGTGAGTAATGAATATTCTGTAAATATAATGGATAAGATAAAATCATAAACTTTCAAAATGAAAGACATAATCCGAAATTTGTATCTATTCTATTCAATCCTTGATTCACCCGTGGTATTGGTAAGATTTTTAAAAATATAGGTATGACAGTGGTTCATTTATCTGGAAATTTATTTCCCGATGAATGTTGTAGTTTACTACATCAACTTTTAGTCAATCCAAAAGAGAATATTGAAACAAACGAAAAGTCGGGAATTTACGAAATTAGCTGCAAGGATTGTAATCAAAAGTATGTTGGAAAAACTAGACGATCAATTCAAACTAGATTTAAATACCATATGAGTCATCTCAAATATGGTAGAACAGATGTCTAATGTTACCCAACATGCGTTTGAGACCACCATAATATAGATAGTAGCAATTTAAGATTAATTAGGAATGTAACAAATACTAGACAACTAGATGCATTTGAAGGATTGGAAATTACAAAGTGTGTAAAGAATATGAATAGTGACAGAAGCTAATCAAATATAGTCCACTCTATTGGTTAGTAAGTGGTTCGTTGAACTTTAGCAATAATGTAGGTAAAATAGAGTACATTGTTAGCATAAGGTTAGTTTTAGTCTTCTCTAGATGATGCCAACTTTGTTGGTGAAACGCGTGTATATGGTGTTTTGTGGAAAACTACGTCAGTGTTGGCGATTTATTGATTTATGTTGGCCACATTGTCTAAAATTGAATTATCGCATAAAATCATACGTACGTGATATCACATATTAGAATGTTGCTCTAATTCATACATTTCATTCATTATTATCTAAAATAATTGAATTAATACTTCTCTAAAAAAAAAAAAAATAACGATATACGGGTCCGGCAACTGGTATCATCGTTTTGAAAGATCTGATGTAAGGATAAGAAGTAATGAAATGAAACAAATTTGGGATATAAAGTAACTTTATTATGTGCAATTCTAATATCTAAATATGACGTCATTTAAATGCCATCCCTAACCCTACATGTAAAGTTTATTTCAAACTTATTTGCAAAACAAAAAACTTCGGCTTCTTTGATCCCTTTACCGCCGTGAAATAAGCCGACATTTTTTACGTCGCAAATAAGTTTGAGATAAATTATAATATTGTAATATTAATGTCTAACTGTTTGCATTAGATCTCCAGCAATTCCGTTCTAATACCATTTATTTATTCCGAAATGAGAATTTTAAATCCTTGACTTGTGTGGGGACGCCTCTCGTATATATTTTGTTTCAGATCTCGCCACAAAAAGAAACCTGGAGGCGTCAAATCGGGGGAACTAGATGGCCATGTTATGTCAACAGATCTCGATATCAAGTGATCGGAAAACTTTACTTGCAACACAATTCAAGTTTTCCTTGTTGTATGTGCTTGGCACCGTCTTGTTGAAATCATATTTAGTTTTGTCCAAATCTGCGTAATTCTGACCTTAAAAATATCTTTAACATATGAATGTAACGACGAAACACCACACCATACGGTGATTTTGCGATCATGAAGCGGCTTTTCCTGAAACTGGTGTGGATTTCTCTCAGCCCAGTAACGGAAATTTTGTTTGTTAACATATGCGTTTGGATGGAAGTGAGCCTCATCTGATATCAGCAATAAATGTATCTGGTTTTCAGCAGTTTTATCTACATCTATTAACTTAGGGACGATTTGAATTTTGTATCTCTCAGAAATGTGCAAAGCAATGAATGGTCTGTCTATAATATTTTGATTTCAATTAGAAATGATAGATTTATTGGTATTAGTCAGCACTGCAATATTAAAAAATACTATTTTTTCAGAATTTTATTCTTAACAGAATTTTCCTGGCGGTGCAGCGAGACTAGAAAACATTCCCCGGGCAGAGGTTAGCGACATGATGTCACATGTTCGCTGGCGCGCTGCTCATAGCCATCGTTACCACCTTGAGGAATATGTCCCGATTCGAGGGATTTTTGAGGTCCACAAGGGCAAACAGACATTCACTTAATTTTGTGGGATTTTTTAAAATTTTGCAATAAATGAATTAAATAATATTTCTTTTGTTATTGATCGTTGCTTTTGTTCTATTTAATTGATATTCCCACCATCTTGTGGTCATAAAGGGAATCAACAAATATTGAGCTGGTTCATTTGGGTGCCACTTAGGTCTAGTGGAAATATGATGAACTTGAACCTAATATTATACGTATAAAATAGAGCATCTGCACATGATGTCACGGTTTTCGAGGTCGTTGCTTGGAGGATAAACGAATAACAAATTATAACCTCATTTCAGTTTCTCATAATTAATATAAAAAGACCATTGTACTTATTGTCTGAAAATGGTACAAAGGTTTGTCATTATTGATAACTAAAGAAAATTCTTCATTGTAATTAATCTCTTAGGATGAGCCTGTTGCAATGCAGGAAGTTGGGGAACCTGTGGCAAGACCCTCGACCTCGATGAAGTATAGTGAAGAAGAGGATAGCAGTGGTGTTGAAGTGCAAACAGAGATAAATATGGACCATTTAAACAAAGTGTTTAGTGATTTGAATTTTTGTAATGAAAAACTTCATGTTTTACAGAAACAATTAAAGGCAATGGATTTATCAGAAGAATAATTTTTGAACAACGACTCAAAGTCACTTTATTTCACCGGATTTCCAAAAGCTGATATGATGTTTTCCATATTTAATAATGTGGCTTCCTCCTTTTCAACTAAAAGTGTTTTGTCTCCGTTTAAACCATTTCTCTTAACGTTAATGAAGCTACGGCTTAATTTGCCTTCCAAATATTTATCTTATGGATTCTCTATATCTCCGGCAACTGCATCTGACATATTTTATAAATGTATAGATATACTTTATGCAAGATATAAAAGACTTGTTTTCTGACCAGATAGAGAGTTATTGCAATATGGTAATGATAATATTTACATTACATAAACACAATATTTTCAGTAAAATAAACAGAGATAAAACTTACCTTGCCCATAACAATGAATGCATTTGCGTTTATCTTTCTTGCACTAACTTCTTGCACAAATCCAGCTTCATAAAATGTGTGTGCCTGCAAAGATTTATAAGCTTTTAACTGCTAGCCTGTATAGAAACTGTGTCAACGCTAAGTAATTTACCATATCAATAATGGATAAACATGATAAAATACTTAAATCTGCAGAAAGATCTAAAGCTCCAAGGGTGTATGGATCAATATTGTCTATTATCTTTATTTTCTCATCGTAGCGACACTTTACATCACCACTAAGGGTTAAATAATATTCACTGCGTAACATTATCACAAAAAAATAAAAAGTTATGGAAGGAAAACGCTCACAACACAAATGTAAGGTTCCTCCCGAACAGGTGAATGAAAACACCTCACTGAAAATGGAATTATTCCTCTTGTACAGATTTAGCTTGATTAACTATCTCTGTATCTAATATATAAATGGTACGTGCTTTTAGTATAAACATAAATATGAATTGAACAACTCAGAAAACTGCGTAGTCGACACACCAAACAATAGGAAATTGAAAGACAGGAAATTGGTTGCCCCTCAAGCATAATGGCCGACCTGTCAAAGTCACGTGATCTAAAATGATCAATAGCATTTGAGATTATGGCCTCTTCTTAGTTTTACCTCCAAGCAAGTTACCCACGCCCATAAGGTCACGTGCCGCAGATACTCTATTATGTTCTTCCCCAGAAAATTGATGTGGCCCGAGATTATAAATAAGCCTCCGAAGATTTTTAGTGTCTGTATAAAGTCTGAAATTTTTTGTATTTTACTAACTAATTTTTGTTTTATATTATAATATTTTACTACCTAATTTAAACTAATTGGAACATAATTTAAACTTGACGGGATTTTTAAAGAAAATATGGGATGCTTGCGCATGGGATAGTTTGTTATACACAGGTGGCAATACTGCTCATAGCTCGGTATGAAGCTACTGGGCCCACAACATCTAAAATATTTGTAACCGTACCAAAGCATATTATAATAAAACGGTTCTATGTGTTGCATATAAGGTATATCAGAAATAATATGCCAAACTTCTATAGAATATACTATGGGCCAAAATAAGTGGACATATGTCCAAAAATAACAAAATACAGGGCGTGTAAATTATCACCAGAAACAATTTTTAATAACAATGACATAGTTATTTATTTATTTGTGTTATCTCATAATGTTTCTTCTCGCCATCTTTGCGTATTAAGCCACTGTCCTATTAATTATTTAAAAAAAATAATACATAAACCTCTGTTAGAAAAGGATCAGTCAGAGATTGTTTTTTTGAAAAAAAAGCTTTTTCTTAAGCAAAAAATGTCACTCACTTAAAAAACAATCTATGACTGCTCTTTTTGGCACAGAAGTTTATTTATCAAATTTTTTAAATAATTTATAGGACAGTGGCTTAATATCCAAAGAAGGTGAGAAGAAATAATAATGACATTTATAAATAGTTGCATTTTCAAGGCACTGGGCATAGCCTACCTTGGATATTTTTTTTATTCTTATTTTTACTTATGTTGGTGGCTCTCGTTATGTATAAAGTTGACGTTTTCTTATATTTCTCAAAAACGGTGCGTTATAAAAAATATGACATTTTTTGAATAAAACGTTTTGCTCTTTGGAATTATTATACAGGTTTTATCAAAATCTCCATTTCTTTCATCTTTTAATCAAAAGCACATTGCGCTGCCATTGTATGTATTCCGCCACGTGTAAGAAAAATCTGAAAATTATGAAGTTACATAGCCTCCGATGAGTTTGGTTTGCATCCCAAATTTTGTAATTTTTTTTCCGAGTTTTCGAAAAAAAAAAAAAAAAAAAAAAAATCTGCTAATACTTTACACACCCTGTATCTTGAAAATGGTTTATTTCTGGACATGTGACCATATGAGTTTTTTGCTTACTTTGGTTAACTGTAGAAGTTGACGGTGACATACTATTTCTGAAACGCCTTGTATACAACACACATAGAACTGTTAATAAGTAAGTCCCTAATTCCCATCTATATTTTATTATCGACTTATTTATATTAACGTCCTGGTGGAGTTCAACACATTGTTATTCCACCACTCAACCAGAACAGACATACACACACAACAACCATTCCCTCCGAAATTTGCCAGGTGCCGCAGCTGGGACTCGAACTCAGGAGGTATAGACAGTGATTAGCCGTGTTTGCCACACAACAACGCTCTAGCCAACTATGCTACCGTCTTTGTATTTTAAAATCGCCACTATATGTGCCTTAGCCATGATTCGAACCCGAGACTCCTTGGCTTTAACCAAGCCTAACGTATAAACATAAAACCGACATTTGTTGTGGACTCTTTGTTAAATGTTCAAAGATACAGTTAATATCGTTCAGAAAACCATTAAACACATTATAAAGCTGATAAATAAAATGTTATTCTGAAAATCTTCCATGTTCATCAGGTGCTCAGTATAAATCTGTAAATCGCTCTTAAAATTGTTATAGTCATGAAAACGATTACTATTATTTCATATGCAGATGTAGTAGGTTGGAAATATAAATTTAGTATCTTTTATTTACGGAATTTTACGAAAGTTTGTATTTATTCGATTATATTGAATGTGGCGTTTTTTGGTTCGAATATCTGAATGAAAAAATCACCTTTTTATATTATGTATGTGGTTTAAAAAAATTAAATCATTTTTGAATTATTTCAATGTTTAAAAAAAAAAATTAATAATTATTTCCATTCACTGGAGTAGTAGTAAAAAAATAGAGGTCATATCTACTCTATCTACGCCAGTGATCGTATTTCCAACAAGTTTTTCCACTAACATAAATGACGATCAAATGTGGAATAAATATATTAAAAGATGTAAAAGTTATGAGACGAAAACATTTATCAAATAAAAATTTCAATGCCTTGTATGTCAGAAACTAAGAGCTTATGAAATAATGTTCATAACATAATAAACAATTATTTTTTAAAAATCTATCGACGTCTCGGTTTCTTTTTTGTATTTGAAACGGTTACATCCTGTAAATATTTTTCTAGAATATTCTTTGGAAAAGTTTATCTTCTTACAGACATAATAAACATTCCCATCGTTTTGTAAATCATTGGGTGCCGCAATTATTATATTGTTATAAATTACAAATTCTAATAAATACCGAAATAAAGGTCCAACCCTCAATGGCACGACAATTATACGCAGGGTGATCCTATTTTATATTTATTGTTAAATGGAACTTTTTCCAAGAATATATTTAGGTACCTCCATTACTACCACTTTTGAACTTACCCCTTACGTCAGATAATATAAATAAAAGGACTTCATTCCTTTTTTTCCAACAAAGTATATTAATAGCGCAAAAGCAAGTTACCTCAAAATTACCGTTCTAAAATATTTTAGTGTTAAGTTTGTGAAAATGATTTCATTGATTTCAATAATTTGTATATTTTTCTTCATATTGTGGTGGATATTAGTGCGAGAGTGTTCTGCGCTGCACTTATACAATGTGCATAGTGTATACAGTGCAAGGAGAAATTTACCCGTTCCTGTAAGATTATTAGTACAATTTTATATATAAAAAACAGAATAAGTTAAAATTAAAATGAAGGTCTGACTCAGAGTCAGACCGTCATTTTAATTTTAGTATATATTTCGTTTTATCTTGTGTTTATATTTTATTGGTTTTTTTTGCATGAACGGAAATAAAACAGTATTTTACTGCTTTAAAACAGGGAGTAAAACAAACATTTATTCCCTTGTGATTTACAGTCGTCATGGAAACCAATGAACAATATAAATATGGTAATCGTCAATATTTTAAAGGTAGAAAGAACAAAGAATTAAGAATCAAACATATAAACCAAAAAATGTAACTTATCTCAAATTAAAATTAACATTAATAGAATAATTTTCATAGCTTGTAATATTGGGTAATTATTAGATAATATTTGGTAATCTAAACGTCAAATAAAAATAAAAAAAATAATGTCAAACAGACAATTAAATACATGGATATCTAGATAAACTCCAAATAAATACAAAAGCTTCATGGCGAATGGACCACATTAGTTGTGACGTCATATAATTAATAATAATTATGCAACCTACGTGAAAGAGTCATGGCACATTGGTTGCCTATATGTAACACTTGAACTTGACTCTTATGCTCATGAACATACAGGCGACATTTTTGACAGTTAAAACACCGCAGAATTTTATTCTTTTTCTTCCATGAAAAAAATGTTTAAGAACTTTTACTTACCATCCACTATGCAGAAAATATATTAGAATATATACACGTACAGCGCATTACAGAAACTTTATTTTTATTATTATCAGCAAAATTTCTATAGTGCATCGTATTGTATATACTCTAACATATTATGTGCATGGTGGGATGGTAAGTAGTAGTTCTTAAATATTTCTTTCAAGGGAGAACAAAAATTCTGTACTATGCTCTGTAAAAAATTTCGCCTTTATATTCGTGAGCATAAGGGTCAAGTTCCAGTGTTGCGTATAGGCAACCAGTGTATATAAGTTTCATAATTATCTGACACCACATTAATATGGTCCATTTATTATTCTTTTGTCTTAGATTTAATTTTTTTTTACAATAAAAATTGTGCCCGTTCATGCGAAAAATATTGTATGCACTTTGAAACTAAAAGTGTGTTTTAGTCCCCAAATAACTATTAATCAACAATATTCTTAACTTGATGTGATACTGTATTAGTAGTGTATATTTTCATTTTCATGTTGTCACATATTTCTCACATGTACGGCTTATTTATAACCTCACTTTTTCTGTTCCTGATGAAGAGGCAATAAAGCTCCGAAAGCTCGAACAGAAATAAAGTCTTCTTTAATTCTTGCCTGCATAACACAGGTTCATAATCGAAAACTTTGTTCCTTAACTAGCCAGTTGTGCATTCATCAACCCCTTAACCCCCACAGCCATCTCTTCTAGAATTTGAAACGGCGCCAGACTGAGTGTGGCAAATTATTGGAAAACTAGTTTTATAAGGAAATCATGGGCGTACCTACTATTTTAGTTGATCTGAAATTGGCTAAAAAAAAACTAAAAATTATATACGAATGTTCTCCTTATTTTCATTAGTTTGATACAACTGGATTCTTCACTAAAATAACTATTCAAAATCACCTCCGTTGACCGTCATACAATAATACAAACGACTTTGAAAGAGAGAGTGAACATTTGCAAAACCTGACATTCTTAAGTTATTTGTTGGATTTCAATGCCCACATAAGAAAAACTTCAACAGAGACAAGTCAGGTGATCTAGCTGGCAATTCGATTGGACCACGTCTTCCAATCCATTATCTAGGAAATTGATTGTTCAAAGGTGAGGAGGTGCATCATCTTGCTGGTATATTAATTAATTTTTAAGCCCATTTTCAGTATTTTCAGTAGCTCTATTATACACGGATCAACATAGCTTCAAGAAGCTTAAGGTACTTATTCCCATTTAAATGACCATTGTTAAATAAAAAATAAGAAGTATAGAGATATTAATCAACGGAGCGACTCGAGATTTTGCACAAAAAAGTTAGAGGAAATTGTTTCTTTGCTATTATATTTTTGAATATTCAGTGTTAGCATCTCTGGAATTGAAGCATATAACTCAAATTTAAGGCCACTATCGCTAGGGATTAGAGTGGTGGCTTCTCTCTTTTACTTCATCCCAGTTAAGTATAGTATAAAATAAACGCTGAAGAACACATTTCGTTAGAAACAATATAGGTGTTAGAAAACATAGGACCAAAGATCCGTGCTAAATCTAATAAAATTGGTCTCTTAGTGTATGGTTTTCTGTTAAGGCTACCCGGTATGAGAAATCGTCACCATTAGAGACTTAAAACTTTAAATTCATCAAATAAGTAGGAAGATAAGGAAATAATTGGGCCTCATTATTTGCCCTTTTGCGCAACTCAAAATCCCGTCGTGTGAGTAGAGCTGTTAGTTCAGTTTGTAAATAATTAATTTAATGTAATGCAATTTTGTGCCATTTCTAATAAAGGGCTGCCAGTCATCTACGGACGCAGGACGCAAAATAGCGGCGACCGACGACGACGTTTGGAAAATCCACTGCTTCGACATCGGACAGTTTTAAGAGCTTGTATAGCTAAATAGAGAGCTGAAAAAATACCGTAAGCAACTGTTTTTAAGCTGTAATCTTGCACATGTTCTTCTGGTAAAAATCGCCATAAAATTCTTTAATATTCTTTTTTGCAAAAAAAGTCTTAACTTTGTCTATATATTTGTTCTCCATCTGCGGTAAAGATGACTTTATTAAGGCGAAAATTAAGCAATGTTACGATATCTTTTTTGCAACTTAGGGCCCAGCCGACTTGATAGCTTTATTGATGCATTGAGGCTGAATTTTCACCAGGTATCCAATTTAAATCTACAAATCTCTGTTAAAATTTTTCTCTTATGGTCGTTCTCAATGACAATTATTTAAGGAATTCTTAACTGCTTAAATATTTAAATCTGGTTTACAGTTGTTTGCCCTGCACCGCTTGAGATTTAAGTCTCCTTTAATAAATATAGATTTTAGTTGTAAAATAATTATTTTTAGTTCATTTGTACTTGTTGGCAACTTCATTACGTTCTGTCGTTGTCAAAAAAAATTAAATTCATGATAAAAATGGAAAACTCTAGGGAGAGTGAGGTTTTCAGATTATTTGTAAAATAATAACAAAATGATAATTTTGACCAGGTAATACTTGGTTTATTTACTATCTAGGAATTAGAATTAAATTGTTATTAATTAAGAAAAAGTGTTACAATATGGTAATTAAATAGCGATTTTCATAAATAAATAACTGATTTAGAATATCTAAATACAAAGAGTTTTATAGAAAGTAAATAATGCAAGTGAGTGGCAAAGAGGGTGCGGTGCACAAGATCTTAAAAATACTGTATCAATTTTTTTTATTAATATACAGAGAATTAGTACCGTAAAACGGGGTTACTTTGGCAGGTTTTAACTCATTTTGTTCACATTACTAAATAGCGTGTAACTGTATTACATCTTTTAAAGCGACATTGTACCGAATGACCGTTTGCGAGTAGATCACTTTAATTCGGCTTAAAAATGTTGAAAGGCAAACGAGAAAATAAATTTTTTATAGGCTGCTGGGGTTACTTTGGCGGGTTACTAAAATCATATTTACTCAAAGTACACGGTATATATAGCCTTGCTTACATCGTAAAAATAATGTAAGGTGTGTACTTGTGTAAATATATTTTCAAAGTTAAAAAATTTTGATTGAAAAGGGTTTGAATTAGACGCAAAAGTAAATGAATAATTTTAAATAAACCAGTCTTCTGTTAATAAAATATGAAAAATAAACAAATACACAATAAAAAAAATTTAAAAAACAAACTAAAATACATATATTCCTGAAGATACATTAATTTTTATACCATGAAGTCCATGTCTTCAATGCTGCCATCTGTGTCGTAACGCTTGTTTAAATACAATTGTCACACACATATTGTGGGTCGTCACTTTCACCATTGCATGTTCCACATATCCATTTTTTGCACTGCGTGCAACAAATCCAGTCTGGACCTTCATAAGTGTTCCAATTTATTGCGCAACCTGCACAGAAGTTACCGTTGTTCTGCATCTTTGTGGCTCTTTTAGGCTGTATCCTGGACGGAACGGTGCTTTTTGTGACATTTGGAACACCAATCTCCTCATCGCGACTACTAGATTGTAGTTGAGTCCCAGAGGGTCCAGCGACAAAAGTTGGTTCTACAGGGACATCTGCGTGAAGTTGTTTTCCAGACTCTATTTTCTTGCCTCGCTCTCGAACAATTTTGTTCTCTTTACTTGAACCGCGCATTTCCTGCAAGACGTCAATTAAGCTTTGGTTCATATTGTCCTGGACTTCTGCTTCATCTTGTGGTAAAGCTTTGGGAATTTTCTTCAGAACTTCTATGGGATTAAAAGGACAAAGTCCTGTGGCCCTGAAGCCAAAAATGAAATTATTGAAAATATTGACACTTACTCCACTCCACAATCTATTTAGGAGACTTGGAAAGTGTTCCTTTGGTATAGAACCACTAGATCTAGTCTCTTTGCGCCATTTATGGAGAACCTCTCGCCACAGCTTTTTCATAGGGGCAAAGATTACGACGTCCAGGGGTTGGTACTAAGTTCGTGCTGTTAGGTGGTAAGGGTGTCAAATAAATATTATTCTCCTCGCATGCCTGGATTACAGTTGGGAAAAGTGGGAGGTCAAATTATCTCCTATGACAATTTTTTGTTCTGGACTGTCAAGTGCTCTAATCTTAGGCAACAAAATGTCAAAAAACCACTTTTCAAACAGAATAATATCAAACCAGCCACTAGCACTGTTTCCGTAGACTGTTCCTGGAAGTCCCCCTTTCATCTAATTTTCGTATAAATACCCTGATTTATACAACCATTGGAGGTAATATGTTGCCTGCAGAATCTCCACACACCATTATACTAACAGATGCATTAGAATGTTGCTGAACCCTTTCCACTCGTTTGGTTCCTCCTGGAACAATGACCTTTTTGGCACTAGGATCATCTTGGACGTTGGTTTTATCATAATTGAAAACTAATTGAGGATCAGTGTCAACACACCTTCATTATTATTAAAAAATTTGCGAATATCATTTGGTTTAACCGCTGCGCGAGCTCGCTTTATGTTGGAAGCCAAACGGACACTAAGATTATTCCGGGTGATAAAATGTTCCATAAAGTCATGTCCAGAAGTATTGTCTTTAAACTGCCTTACTACACGACCTTGTTTCTCAAGGTATTTATGTAAAACTTCCCGAATATCCATCTTCGTTAATGGGAAGCCCTCGCTCACTTGTCTCAATGTTTTAGTAAGCAGTTGCTCCTTCTCCGGTTGAAAAACTGTTGAATGACTTGGAGGTCGATTAATTCTGCCTTTTAACTTATTTTGAAGGGTACCCCGAGAAATTTTCCATCGCTGGCTTGCCTCTACCTGAGATATGCCGCGCCTAATGGTGGCGACCGCTTCTTCCAGAGTCTCCTCAGTATAATTTTTATAGGTACGCCCCCCCGACTTTTTTTTGTAGTTTCTAGGCATTTTCCTCTAGTTTAGATCTGTAATAATAAAATAAACCTGAAAAAAAAAAACACAAAAAATACAGTTCTGAAAATAACATATGTAAATAAAAATTGTTATTCTGCCAAAGTAGGTCGTAGTTGCTAAAGGGTTACTTCAGCAACTTCCAATGTGCCACAAATGGGGCCTCGATGAGCACAGTCGACACACAGAACTATATGTGTACTGAAGACAGTAATTAAATACTGTGTACTGTACCTTATTTTAGTTCTTGTTCCTGATCTATCCCATCCTAAATCCAATTCATTAGCTACGGTACGCTGATGAGGGGCAATAATTCCGAAACACGTGTCTGTAGCTGCGTAATTTTTTTTTGGGGATATGGCACTAAACCTTTATTTTATTTTGAACCCCAACAAATCTCTCTTGTTTTGTTTGTATGTGTCAGATGGAAACGAGCTGTACACATAAAGCTCTGTGTGTCGACTGTGCTCATCGAGACCCCATTTCTGGCACATGGGAACATGAAGGCACTAATTGAGTACTGTGTACTGTAATTTCCAGCCTTATTTTAGTTCTTGTTCCTAATCTATCTCATCCTAGATCCAATTTCTTAGCTATGCTACACCAATGAGGAGCAATAACTCCGAAACACGTGTCCGTAGCTGCATAATTGTTTTTTTTTTGGGGATATGGATTGTTTTATGGACGTTTTATCTAGTTTACTTATATGCATTTTTTTTAATTTCTAGCTATTGTAGAACTCGAGATATCGAAGTCCGACGCACTATTGCCCCACTTTGTATAACCTCACATAAATATGGATTATTTGTAGGATTCCAATTTTTTTCTTCGTATTTTGACGGCCCATTTTTCTCTGAGGATACCGTAGGAAAACTTTCATTTTAAAACTTTTTTTGTCATTGTTGGTATAATACACAGCATTACAGCACTAACTAATATTATTTAGCTAAACTATTAAATCTATTATCTATTATCTATTAAAATCTACACTGAATGACTTTTAAATTCTAATTGTTTATGTTAACAATATCCCATACCAAACTAATTATTCAAAATAAGCAACAATCCTTCAGTACAAATTAAAATACACAGAAACTATATATAAACAAACCGTGACCATCCGAGCCAATGAAAAAGATGATATACCTATGTCCAGACTCGTTATTTAAGGGACTCTAGATTAAGCCAGTTGACTTAAACTAGCCCGATTAATTGTATTTGAGTGTGCCCAATCTCAATTCAACATCTTTTCTAGTTTTTGAAAAATCATAAAACCTACAACGTCCTGTATCTCGGTTAGGAAGTATTTTCGGAAAAGCATTTATAACAATTTTTGTTTTATTTTATATCACAGATAATCCAGTTGTATGTGGTGATTTTAAAAATATCCTGTATAATATCTGGCTGAAAATCTATTAAATGGGAGCTGGGTCAATATGAGAAACATCGAACGATAATTCAGAGTTAGAGCAGCTTTCTCTTTACAATGCCGCGCCGAGATTACATCTTTTTATAAAACGCGATAACCAACTTGACTGAAGACAAGTTATTCAAGATTTTTTTTTTTTTTAGGAAGTGCTCTACATTTGTAAACCAGTTTGTCAATATATTTTAAAAACCACACACTGGAGAAGCATATGAAGAAAGTATACGAAATGCAATGCGAGGCATTATTTTTTGAAATTTGGGAAAATATTGTACGAAGAATTTAAAACAAAATTTAGATCCACTGTCAAATTTATACAGCACAAAATTAGATCAGAAATTAATTTATTGTTTTTTGACACAAACATTAAACTACATTAACATAATTCAACTCAAATTAGGTACCTCCTTGGTAAAAGTTCTATTAAAAATATAATGAAAATATAATAATACTTATTATTTTTTATACTTTTACAAAAGACTTGTCGCAAATAAATAAAAAACATATCTTTTAAACCCCCCATAATTATAAAAAGCTCACAATATATATTAATATTTTGTTGAGGACAACTCAGATAATAATGTTATTTTTAATTTAAAATATACTGTTCAGCAGAATCAAAAATATATACAAAAGTACTTACCAACCTCTTCTTATGATCACAGACACATGTTTCTGATTTAAGCTTCATGTCGTCAATATGACTTAATTTAAAGCTATGAGAGCCATTAATTGAGATAGGTACTCTAATAATCCGAATTACTGGATTCAGAGAACAGACCGATTAAAATAATATTAAGGAATTGCTAATTTTACATAATTTGATGTAAATCAGGTCTTTCTTTTAAAATGTTCCATTTAAAAAAAAAATAAATGTAAATAAAATATTAACAAAATGTTAATTATTATTATTTACTTATCGATTTGTCTTCTTGGGTTTAGGTTTCTTGTTGGAAAAAACAATATTTTTAAAAAGCCGACATTTCGGTGTTTTATTACAGCTTCTTCAAGGCAGACAATAAATGGATTAAGGGTCGGTACTTTCAGTCTCGGTTAACACTAATCGAATGATACTTTCTCTCTCTCTCTCTCTCTCGCTCTCACTGTTGATGGTTTCCTTACATATTATCATCAGATTAGTGTTAACCGAGACTGAAAGTACCGGCCCTAAGAATTACAAACTTAGTGTATATTTATATAGAATAAAGTCAAAATGAAACTGAAATCAAATTATCAAAATTGAATTATTAAGAATTTTCTTAATTAAAACACGTAAGATACACTATTGGACAAAAGTAAAACAACTCTTATGATAAAATCAAATCTTTAAATATCTAAAATAAAATTGGCAACCGCGGACTTTAAAAACCATTTAGTTTAAAGGGTCATAGTAGGCTGCTGTCACAGGTGAATTAAGATTGTTTTCAAATGTTAAATAAGCTAGTACATAATAATTTATTTAAACAGTGTATTTTATTACATCAACAATAAAGCACGGACAGGGTAATGTGTTTTATGGGGTTGTTTTTCGTGGAGTAGTCCATTACACTTCATAGACAGGACTATGGGTTATATGTACATGGGACATAATCCAAACATTATGTTGCCCTATGCTGAGTGGGAGATGCCTTTTGTGATTTGTATTTCAACAGGACAATGATCTCAAACACACATCTCGCCTTGTTCAATAGTGGTTTCAGGAATACAATATCCAGGTTCTGCAGTGGCCGGCACAATCACCGCACCTCAACCCCATTGAGATACTGTGAGAAAAGGTTGAACGTCGGGTTCGGACAAGATTCCCAAAGAAAGAGTCTTTAATTGATAAAATTAACGAAGTTTGAACGAATATGCCGATTATTACAATCGAAAATTTAATTATATCAATGCCATATCGTTGTTAAAAAGTTATAGCCAATAATGGATGTCCTATTAATTATTAAGTCATTATATCATGTTTGTTGTTTTTTCGTTGTTTTTTTTGTTAAGTGAAATAAAAAATGATTTTCGTAAAAGTTGCTTCACTTCTGTCGCGCTAATAAAGTGCAGTGTTTAAATAAATTATTACGTACTAGCTTATTTGACATTTAAAAACAATCTCAATTCACCTGTGACAGCAGGCTACTATGACCCTTTAAACTAAATGGTTTTTAAATTCCGCGGTTGCCAATTTTATTTTAGATATTTAAAAATTTGATTTTATTATAAGAGTTGCTTTACTTTTGTCCAGTAGTGTATATATCTAGAATACCTGCTACTAAGTAGTTGCTTATGTTTCAACACGGAAACCTAATGTTTAATAATTGTAAGTAATTTATTTTTTATACAGAGAGGGGCAATAGTGCTTCCGGCTTCGATATCTCGAGTTCTATGATAGCTAGAAACTTGATTTAAAAACATAAGTAAACTAGACAAAAAAATCTATAACAGAAAATTATTCTCGAATATACAGGGTGAGCCAAAACAATTCTATAGAGTCAAGTAACATTTTTTTTAAGTAAAATGCCATATATATCAGAACATTTTTTTGAAACCTTAGTAGCCTCCTTTCACTGTTGTATTATTATTGACTTTCTCCCAACCACTTGGATGTAATAATTTTTTTTGTTGAAATTGTACAATGTACACGTGTACATTAAAAATATCACTACAATCACAACTAGCGATTTTAAGAATAAATATGTAATTACCAGACATCTTAATATGAGACATCTGTGTGATGACACTCAGCTATGTTCACTTCCCAAAAGCATACAGGGTTGCCAAAATGAATTTTTAAATTTAAAACTTTTCAAACTGAAATTTCTCAATTTTTTCAAATGAAACTTCCTGTATATTGTAGGATTGAAAAACGAACATTTTTTGTACTTACATTCCTATGGCTATTTGTGACCATTTTCAATTTATTGAACAATAACTGCAAAATTCAGCAATAAAAATTAAAAATGAGGATTTTTTTCAAATAATTCAAGAGAAGGTGTTGCATGATGCCCATAAAAACACCACACCAACAATAATCCAAAATTTGAAGGAAAGGATAATAAATGGTTTTAGAAGTATCACTCCGGCAATTTTATGAACAGTAGAAAACATTCCATAAACGCATAGAAATGTGTGCACTTTTTATAATATCTTCTCTTGAATTACAATATATATATATATATATATATATATATATATATATATATATATATATATATATATATATATATATATATATATATATATATATATATATATATATATATATATATATATATATATATATATATATATATATATATTTTTTTTTTTAATTTTTATTGCTAAATTTTGCAGTTATTGTTCAATAAATCGAAAATGATTACAAATAGCCATAGGAATGTACGTACAAAAAAATGTTCGTTTTTCAATTCTACATCACATCGTTCAAAAATATACAGGGTGTTGAGAAAATTCAGGTCAAATAGTTGTAAATTTAAAAATTAGTTTTGGCCACCCTGTATACTTTTAGGAAGTGAAAATGGCTGAATGTCATCACATAGATGTCTCATAACTGGTACTATGCCTGTAGTGATTTTTTTAACACACACGTGTAAATGGCATAATTTCAACAAAAAAAAAACATTACATCCAAGTGGTTGGGAGAGAGTCAATAATAATACAGGAGTGGAAGGAGGCCATAAAAAGGTTTAAAAATGTTCTATATACATAGCATTCCATTTGACCCTGTAGAAACGTCTTGTATATTCGAAAATTTTCGTCTAGTTTAATTATGTTTTTAAATCAAGTTTCTAACTATTAGAGAACACGACATATCGAAGTCGGACGTACTGCTGCCCCACCTTGTATATAGCTATATAAAATCCATTAATTTTTTTTATATTCTGTTCCTCGTCATTTGCTATGATGAATAATAATTTATAAAATATTTAATGTGGCTGGCCACATATAACTTTCTTATACCAGTATATATCATCCTGATCTAAAAAAATCATTCCCTTTAATTCTTCACTTACCTCAATTAAATTTTAAAAATATACCTTGAAATACTTCATAAATTTTTTTTTAATAATTAATTATTATCAGCGTCCTTCGAAACTGTCAATAATAATTCATGTTATATTTTAATAATTTCTTCTTATCGACATTGACATTTTTATAACTAAATTAGATACCTCAAATGTCAAACTGCCAGATTTATCCTAACCCAATTTTATGAGGTCAAATGCGTACAAAATTTCAGTTTACATCAGCCTTATTTAAGTACTTAGAAAATATATTTTTTTCTACTCCCTACATAGAAAATACTATTTTGTTCCCTCATTTCAGGGAACAAAGTAGTACTTTTAATCTCTCGGGAGGAAAATACTTTGCTTCCCTAGGGAGGAAAATACTTTGGCTCCCTCTGGAAACACACAAGTAAAAACTTCAAATATCTGTAATGGTAGCGTATAGACTTCTTTTATTGATACACAAACTTCCTGAAAATGAATGCTTTTCTTTGAAACAGATTTTTTTATTACTTATTTTGATTTATAAAAATTGAAAACAGTTTAAATCGAGGTTTAAATTAACATCAGTAACTAAATATTGTCAAAATTTATGGTACAATTAGTTAAATTACTAATGGAGATTGCCCCTGAAGAAATATTGGCTCTGCTGGTGGGGATCAGTTCCTGTTTGTTGTTTTCCATAGTCTTGGTCGCTGATGAAGTACTTGTAGAAACAAAATTTTCAAAAACAAGACAACGTTTTTTGGTACTTGAAGTAGTACTTTCTCCCGTAATTATTTGGCTGGCTACCTCACATTTTTTAGAAATACTATCATCTAAGTACCCTTCTGCTACTGCGTTTGTTCGCCATCCCCCCATGTCTTTTTAGAGTGAGAATGTCACTTCCAGCATTGACTAATAACGTAGCTGAAGTACTGCGGATACTGTGTCCAGTATAGCCTTTCGAATCATCCAAATTTAAAAATATTGCTATTCTGTATGGAATTTTGGCAATTGTGGTTTGTACATTTCGCTTTAGCATAAGTTACAAAAAATCTACATGTTTTAGGACACCTACAGTCCAGATATTTTCTATACATATCCAAGACAGATACTCCGTTTAAAATCTCATTTGTTATTGTAAATGTCCTTTTGATATTAGTTATTGAGTCAGATATTTGCACCACCAAAATATCGCCTTTATCACTGATATCCTCAAGTACCATTTTAACTAATTCATCGCTACGGCATGCCCCAGCAATTCCAAATATAAGCACAACCTGAAAAAGGAAAATGCACTTATGATAACTGCTTAAAATGTCACTTAATTGTCATATATATACTTTCTAATAAAAAATGCTGCGTTACGTTTTTATTTATTATTCAACAATAACGATCAATCTTACCTTCATATGTAAGTAAGTTTCATCTGGAGCTTCTGCAATAAACTTGTTGATATCCTTCCTTGAAAAAGTATTGGCTTTCTTAGCTTTATATCCAGCAGATTTCCTTTTAAAAAAAGCTACTAATTTAGGAAACTTAATGTCGATATTGTCTTTAACTTGGAGTGTAGATCGCAACATGCTGTATTTGCTCCATAATGTTGAAGGCTTCAAATCGGCGCTTTTTTGGAAAAGTAAAATAGGACCACTTCTTCACATATTTTTCTTATTTGCCTAGTCTCCATCCAACAATTAAATAGCTGGTACTCTTTTTCATATTTTTCACGAGACTTTAACGGTAATAGATTTAACGAAACCACGTTTGCTTCTTCCAGAATATCTTGAGGAATTTCATCTTCACATTCGGAATACATTATTATAAACTTTTTGGAAGTTTGTTTATTTTGAAAACAAGAAGCAACCTTAGCAACGTTCCATGTACTTTGATTTTTAACAATATTTACTTATCTAAATACCTATTATGACATTTTGACATATTTGGTTTTTTGATTGTCATGCATAAAAAAATATAATAAAATATATGTAAAACCAATGTAAAACACTGTAAATGGTCGTAGAAAAAATCATATGTATTACACAGGAGCAAAGTGCCATTTCCTCCCTTGGATCAAACTATCCGCGGGAGGAAATTATGCACTTTTCTCCCTTGTCATACAAATAGCTATTATTCGCTTGATATAGTAGACATGATTTATAATCTTTCATCAAGAATATATTTTTTTTGTAAAGTTAAATATAAAAATGTATGGGCCACTTTGTCTTTGGCCTTTAGAACAAGTGTACCAAATTTGAAAGCTTTATCTCAAAAACTGTGGTTGCTATCGCGTTATTACAGAGATGCAGACAGATTTTTTTCCATAATGTTATATTTTTTATCTAACCCCGTTATGAAATGTCAAGTTTTAAATGCATTTTTGACGTTACGAAACGTCACATTTTTCATAACTCAGTCCCATTACATAACTGAGTGATGTAAAGAATTTTTACGTAACTGATTGCCATTTTTTTTCCTATTTTAAAGCGGGATCAGATAAAATTTTGTACTTAACACGTTATAAAAAAGTAATTTTACTTGACTCATGTAATTTGCAAAACTCGCTCGCTTCGCTCGCTCATTTTGGCAAATATTACATTCGTCTAATAAAATTAGTCTTTTCATAACTGGTTACGTAAATAACTATTCATTATAATTCGTCCTGAAATGCAATAAAATTTTTTAAATTTTTTTTCCCAAAATTGTACCTTTTTTCTTCTTTCATTCATTATGTCTCTTCTGGTGGTACCACATTCACCAAATTTAATGTGTCACCTAAAATGTTGTTGAAAATCTTAACTGCTAAATTTGGGAGGTCTCTCTTAGTATTTTTTGTTTTCGCGGATACACACATACACACACACACACACACATACAGGTCGCAGAATAATAGTGACAACGCATGAATTACCCTCAATTGTGGCGATTTGCATTATAAATAGCTAGCGGATGGCGCCATCTGTTATAAGTGTAAGGGGATATAAATTATTTCGTTACACACCAAATTACGGAAACAGTTCAAGTTTAACGTTTATGGCAACCAGTACAACAAATATTGACCAACAAGAAGTGTGTATGAAAGTGTCTTAATTATTACAAAACGTGTTGTGTGTAAAATTTTGTCGTCATAAATATTACGGTTTGAGCAGTGTGTAAATTGCAGTGTTGCCAAATTTTTTAACTTTCATATAATTCTGCTAAATTTTGTCTTGTATTTTTATTTGTAAATTGCTACTGTTGTCTTGTTAAAAATAGTTACTTATATAATGCGGAAAAGGTATATTGAATAGCAGCCCTGTAATACTTCATAAACATGGCCTGCATGATAGAATAGGGTTGACCAGAAAAATAAAGAAACTGAAATGAAAGAGTAATAATTGACACCACCGCCAGAATGTCTAAAGAACTATGATCTAGAGATGAATAAATCAATCATAAATCAACTAAATCAATGATTTATGAGAAAAAGACTGTGACGTTTGTTTGCTTGTGGTGACATCTAATTGAATGGCATACGGAGAATAAATTGAAATATTATAAGTGCTCCTTTTAACATCAATTTCAGCAAATCTAAGTAGTTTTACGACTACGAGGCAACATCAAAAGAAATTTTTCTTTTATTTGTGCAATGTCACCGCAAAACAACTTAGATTAGCTGAGATTGATAGTAAAAAATAAAACACATATTATTTAGCAAAATATTTAATTTATAAGGGCTGGTTTTCCCTTCCCTGACACATTTATTTGACTTCGGTGGAAATGATCACTAAAAAATGTATTAATTACTGTTTCTATGGAATTTAACAATAAATTGAAAACCAGCCAATGGAAAAACAATTAATCACATTTTAACAATTGCGTCATAATTAACATAATGTTACTGATATATAACAAATATTCTAACAAATTTTTTGTTTTACAATACGGTAATAAACTGCATGCGGTTAAAATTAGTCAAACACGAACTACCAAGAGACTATTAGTTTGTCTTAAAAGCAAATACCACAATATTAAATATGTAAATATTCTTTAGATATCACCCGGCAAAGCTAAAATGCCCCATTTTCAGATAATGGTAATAACCACTCGATATATTATTTTAACTGCTGAAAATCATTTTCTCAAAATTTCGACACCTTGTATATTATACATGGACTCGATAGTACTACATCCAGAAACAAGCACTTTCGGATCGATTTCAGTTTAACTGGAAGTGGCATCGATTTTAAATTTTCTGACACCTTGAATATTTCTACATATTCGTATAACTCATTTAATTCTCCGTTCAATGATATACGGAGTGTTCGGAAAACGCAAGTTAAAATAATGCTAGTAGTTCCTTTAAAAAAATAAAAATCACAATGGGGGCTAACGCGCTTGAATTCACCACGAGAGGCGCTAGTGTAAGGTAAGATCAATGTCACTGAGCGTTAATGTTTACCATGGCTTTTTAAAGCTAGTTTTTAGTAATTTTTATAAAAATTAGCTGAAAAACATTTAACACAATGATGGCAGAAGGGGAAATTAGTAATTTACTTGCTCAGTAGAGAAATTATTGTACTTATCAGAAGTGTCTTATGTCATTAAAGTTACATCAAGAATAAGCATGATGAAAACAACGAATGTACATGATTGTTCCTCACGATTTTCTGTAGTAGACTCCTTTGGTAACGCATAATCGTCAGGATTTCTTACAAACACGCGAATGTTCCGAAGGAGTAAAGTTATCTCTATCAACCACTATTTTAGGTAAGTTTTGTCTCTCGGAAGCATATGTCCGCCTTTTGTTTCCAAACAGAATGGAACTGCACAACACTGAGGTATAATTAACAATTTTTTTTTTTACTGGTACACGAAATAATTATAATAAAACCCTATAAACTTTTCCCGCGCCTAACAAAAACTTTTGATATGACAACATTCGCCAGTGGCGCCAACTGGTGAGCCCGAAAACGTTAGCCCTAATTGTAACAGAGTTACAGCCTCTCAAAGTCCAATTTTTTCGTCTTTCCTTTTGGTATAATTCACTTAATTGCATATCAATCAAGTTGATATTTGGCACACACATTAAGCGCAACGAGCTGTTATAATATGATTAAATTAGTTCATTATCATACCGCCAGAGAGAACTTTACCTACATTTCATTTATCCCATAACTTTTTCTCTCACCTATGATTATTAATCATACGTGAGAATCATATGTGAGTACATCTACTCACATATGATTCTAGTTAGTAACCTTTAAAAATCATTGCATGCGCCTGAGAAGACCTCAGGTTTTACGTCATGTAGGACGTAATTTCGACCACTGTTGATGAGCCACTTGTTAAATTAATTTGGAACAAAAATCAAATGTTCACCTACTTCATACAATCTGCTTGATAAACATTAAATTTATTAAATTACTCATGCAATTCATTTCTATGAATCTGAAGCAAGACGACTTGATTTGCAAACTGTATTATTGAAAAATTAATTTATATAATATTTATCAACTTCAATGAAGAGTATACATAAAATTTTATGATTTTAGTTCCCTTTAAAATGGCGCCCGAAATTTTGCAATGCCTATTAAGAGAAAAAAGTTATGGGATAAATAAATTTATAGTTGGTAAAGTATGTATAAACTAATTTAATCTTATTATGAGAGAGCTTGTTGTGCTTAATGTGTGTGCCAAATACCAACTTGATTGGTACAGAATTAAGGGAATTATGTCAAAAAGAAAGAAGAAAAAATTGAACTTTGAGTGGGTGCAGGGGTGGTCGGTCCATGGAAGCAAGGGAAGCAGTGCTTCCCTTGGGATTATTAGAAAAAAACACATAATTAGAACCTAATTATTATTTAGCACATATATTAATCATTAAAATTTACTTTTACCGAATTTCAATATAGACACGGCCCTGCATTTCAACAGCTGAGATAATGTTGCACGATAAAACCGTAACGATGATGCACTCGATTAATCGAGCGAACACGAACTAGCGCCACTTCGATATAAGCAACTTCTTGAAATACATCCCATCTCCACTTCATCATCTTGATATCTGAGTCGTATAGCATAGTAATGCGTCTTGTTTTATAGATTTTAATCTCGATTTTAATATCGATTTTAATATTATGCTTAATATTAATCTTCCTAGTATTATTCTCAGCTTTTGTGCTATATTTGTAAAAACTTTTTTGGTGTTTCTAAACCTGTGGTGCGGCGACAAGTGATTTTTAAAACGTTGAACATTAGTGCGCGTATAAGCAGTTTTAGAATTGCTTATTCAATATGGAAGCTGGTCCTAGCACTCTGGAAAATATTATTTGCGTTTGTGTGGTGTGCAATTTGTTGAAAAGGGGATTTTCAACATATTCGTTTTAAGATAAACTGGATATTATTAGAAACGGGAGATCAACACCTGATTTTAAAAACGAAAGTTAAATCATGCCATAGGTACTTTAATATTGAAATGTACAGTGCTAATCAGTGGTTAACGGGTTGTGAAAATTTGTGTAAATTGTTTTGTTGGCCATAAAGGTGTTTGGAATAAAAATGGTTTTTCAGATTTAGACATTCACAAAGTGACAAAGAGGCATGGTAAGTGTGAAACTCATTTGCGTGCGGTGCTAAAAGAAAAAACATTTGGAAAATCATGAATTGAGCATTCATTAGATCAGCAGTTGAAAGAAAGTGACCATAAGCATAATGAACTTGTAAAAAAAAATCGAGAAGTGTTAAAAAGACTTATTGACATTGTTTGTTTTCTCGGTGAAAATGAACTTAGTTTTAGAGGTCATACTGAATCTCGGAGCGTTGCTAATAGGGGCAATTTCATCAATTTAGTTGATTTATTAGCAAAATACGATACAATTTTAAGTAACCATCTGGAACACTCCACGGTATTTCGCGGTACATCAAATCATATTCAAAATGATTTGATTCAGTCGATAAGCAATATTGTTTTAGAAAAGATCAAGCAAGAAATAAAAAAAGCTCCTTTTGTTGCAATTATATTACATGAAACAACCGATATTACGAATATTAGTCGGTTGTCAACCGTAGTACGCTACATAAATCCAAATGGGAAAGTCCAAGAGCGCTTTTTAGGATTTTTAGACGTAACAACGCAGAGAACGGCCGCAGCTTTATATGCTATAGTTTGTCAGATAGTCGATGATCTACAGTGTGGTGCTAAACGTATCGCCCAAAGTTATGATGGGGCCGCTGTAATGGCTGGTGAATTAGGAGGCCTGTAGGCCAAAGTAAAAGAGACTTTTCAGAATGCAATATTTGTACATTGTTCTGCGCATTGATTAAATTTAGTTCTTGTTCAATCTGCAGTGTGTCTTAAAGAGTGCAAAGTATTTTTTTCAAGTATTAGTGGAATGGCTGCCTTTTTTCAAAATCATCCAAATGGACACGAGCTTTAGATTTGGAAGTACAGAAGAGACTACCCAGAATTGCTCCAACACGATGGAATTACAATGTAGTACAAACTGTATCTGAAAATCGACAGCCTCTAATTGATTTATTTGAAAATATTTTACAAAGCAAAGATGATTGGGACACTGAGACTTTGAATGGATCCAGAGGTTACTTAGATTCATTGAAAAGAATCTTTGATTTTAATTTTTTTGTTAAATATTTTCTCCGAAATATTCCCATTTACTGACAATTTATTCAATATTTTGCAAACTAAATCAAATGACGTTGAATTTTGTGTAAAGAAAATTGAAGAATTCAAAAATTTGATTTGTAACAAAAGAAATGAATTTGAAAAGTTCTGGGAGAAAACTAGTAGTGACAATTTAGAGCCGCAAAGAAAAAGAATACGAACTGAATTTATAGTGGATCGTAGAACTACATATCGAAGACTCTTTATCGAAATTTTGGACAATATCACTGGGCAACTAAATAATAGATTTAAAATTTTAGTGATATACAATTTTTTGGATAGTGTAATTTTAATGAATTTAAAAATAAACAGTTTCCACAAAACATACTTCAGTCATTGAGTGATAACTACGGAAATTTTTTTGATATAGTTGGGTTACGATCGGAACTTTCAGTTATTTATGCTACAGAAGATATTAGTCAGAAACATAGCGCCAACGAACTGATTATCTTTATAAAAGAAAATAGTTTGGATCAGGCCTACTCTGAAGTGTTGAAATTGTGTGAGTTAGTGTTGACGATACCTGCAACTAGTGCTTCGGTTGAACGCAGTTTTTCGACCTTAAAAAGAATAAAAACTTTTTCAAGAAATTCAACCAGTGAAGAGCGGCTTTTAAAATTGTCCCTGTTGACAATAGAAAGTGACTTTGTGAAGGAGATGTCCCAAAATTCAAACTTTTACGACGAAGTTATTTCCGACTTCGCAAAAAAAGAGAGGCGGATTAAACTACATTATAAATAGGTAAGTATGTACATGTTAACTATTTAACTAGCCGGCTCGATTTATAGTTGGCTAGAGAGTGCACAATGGCAAGGGTGACTGAACAAACTCTCCATTTCGCTGCGGGTTCGATCCCCGCCACCGGCACTGGCAATGTCAGTGGGTATGGTTGTGTCTGCGTTTTTTTCATAAGTGTAACCCTCGCCCGTGCAGCCTCGGCTTTGGAATCGGGGGTTGTCTAATTTTTGTGGTGTTTTTATGTTTTATGTTTATTGAGTGGTGGTCTTACAAGTGTACTTTTTTTCTAAATATCATAACTTTGCGGCTTTCGACATTTGCTTAAAATGAGTATACGGAAGCCACGCCCCTTTTCTTAAAAAAAATTTTGCCTGGCTTCGCACTTCCCATCACCCTATATCAAGAACTGCTTCCCCTGTATCAAAACTCACCGCACGCCCCTGAGTGGCTGTAACTTTGTTACAATTGAGATTTTAATTTTTTTTAAGGAACTACTAGCATTATTTTAACTTGTAAAATCACAATGTATTTATTCTTTATCTTTGAATTTCCAAAAATTAATAACCGAGATATTATTGGATATAGAATCTAATGGACGAACTGAGGGTTTTGTATATTTTAGAATGTTTATATTATAACGGGTATAACAGGATCATGGTACACCTCCCTTTTCTCCTTTAGTTTTAAATATAATTGAAATTTGGGATATCCTGTATACATAATATGCGGCACTTTTTGACATGCAATTGATTTTTTTCACTTCTGTTTTCGCCGGAAGTGACACTAACTTTCAATTTTTAAATGGAACACCATGTATATTATTGCATTTTTGATTTCTACATAATTTTCTGAATCCAACGATACCAAATAAGTGACATTTCAAAAGTCAATATTTTTTTATAATATAATTTTTAGTTTTCAATAAGTGTGCCATGACGGTTCCGATTTGTTCTAATGACCCGTGTTATGTTAGAAAAATTGAAATCCCGTCAAAAATACTAAATTACGTGATTTATGAACAAATAATTTAGTATTTTTGACGAGATTTCGATTTTTCTAGAGTTACACGGGTCATTTAGAATAAATCGGAACCGTCATGGTACACTTAACTGGAAAACTAAAAATTATATTATAAAAAAATATTGGCGTTTGAAATGTCGCTTATTTGGTATCGTTGGATTCAGAAAATTAGGCAGATTTCAAATATTCAATAATATACAGGGTGTTCGAAATTTATTGTCACTTCCGCGAAACCGGAAGTGAAAAAAAAATCACTTGTATGCCAAAAAGTGCCGCTTATTATGTATATAGGATATCCCAAATTTCAATCAATTATCTTCAAAACTAAAGGGGAAAAGGGGGTGTACCATGATCCTGTTACACCCGGTATAGACATAAAATATCAATACATACCATAAAAACATTTTTTCTTACCAATATAATGATTAATAATAGCAATTTATGTAACAAATCCATGATGTAAGGCTTATTATTGAACAAATCCAGTTTTAAAGAGGATAAGTTCAATAAAGCATTATTATGGACAAGTTGCATACAAAGCATAAAAGTATAAAGAACATAAGTTCGACAGTTAAAATTGGCTAATTATCGAAAAAAAAATCATTTTATAAATTTTATATCTATTCTATGTACATATGTGTGATTTTTCTATTGCTTGGTTACCAAGTAGATTATGATTATAGAGCTGTCACAATTGTTCCGCGGGATACTTTCGTACGGCGAAATTAACTAATACAAGAAGCAATAAACTGTTACAATTTATAACAATGTAAGTTTTGCATACATTGTTATAAATTGTAACACTTTATTGCTTCTCGTATTAGTTAATTTCGCCGTACGAAAGTATCCCGCGGAACAATGTGACAGCTCTAATTATGATATAAGGGCTTTACGGGTGCAGTGAAGTTATAACTAGTGGTTTTGACCAATCGGTTTTCATTGGATAAAAGTAACCTTAATTTTGAATTCATCCAATCAGAAACAATGTAGTACTACCTGGTTAATACTATTTTTACACCCAAACAGCCCTATAGTTTTTCGACCATAAAGTACCTCTTTACAGGACTAGTAAAACAAAGTGACTTTATTTTACTTGGTACTATAAAGAGGTACTTTATGGCCGCAAAACTATGTTATAAACATAAACAGTACTATATGTAATGTCTAGAAATTCCATAGTGATCCTTATTTACACGTTATTTATTGAGAAATTGACTAGACTTATTTGAGCTTATAGTCAATGTTCCAGTTTGTTTACTCAGTGTTGCTATTTTTGTTAATTGTTTAATACCTTCTTCATGTTTATATACAGGGTGGGGAAATAGTGTGTCGGACTTCGATATCAAGAGTTCAACGATGGCTAAAAATTAAAAAAAGAAATACAAATAAACTAGATAAAAAGTCTATTACCGGAAATTATTTTCAAATATACAGTGCGAGCCAAGAAGAAACTACAGGACAAATTTTTTAAATAGAATACTATGTATATCAGTACATTTTTTGAAGTCTCTTTCTAGTCTCTGTCATTTTTATATTATTATTGACTATCTTCCAACCAATTAGATGTAATGAATTTTTTGGTTAAAATAATGCCATCTGCAGATGATGCATATTGAAAAAATCACCAAAGTGACAATTATGGTTTTAAGAATAACTTATGTGAATACTAGTTACGAGACATCTATTTAATGTTTTTGAATCATTTTTACTTCCTAAAAATGTACAGAGTGGTCAAAAATTATTTTTCAATTAAGAACTTTTTAAATTGAATTTTCGCAATTTTTTCAAATGGAATGTATATTTTTCAACTATGTAGTGTAGAAATGAAAAACGAACATTTTTTGTAAATACTTCTCTATGTCTGATTCCAACCATTTTCGTTTTATTGAGCAATAAATACAAAATTCAAGATTAAATTTAAAAAATAGAGGTTTCGTCAAATAACTCAGAAAAAATTATAATAAGTGCTCCACATGTTGCTCTTTGTGATTGACAAAAAATGTACTGATATACATAGCACTTCATTTAAAAAAAGACATTTGATCCTGTAATTTCATCTTGGCCCGCCCTGCATAATCGAAAATAATTTCCGGTTATAGACTTTTTATCTAGTTTACTTGTTTTTTTTTTTTTAATTTCTGGTTATCGTAGAACTCAAGATATCGAAGTCCGACGCACTATTGCCTCCCTTGTATATGTTCACATTATCAATTTACAAGCAGGAAAACCTAAATTAAATAGTCCTGAGTATGTCGACCAATCTGGTTTTCTCCTTTTTTTTTATGACTCCCCAACAATTTACTAAGAAAAAGAAATGTTATTTCGGATAATCTAGCCGAGTAATACAAATATTTCAGAAATATTTTAATCACAAATCTTTTTAAAATAGCTTTTGAAATGAAGTATAAAACAAACACACACACTCTTATTCTGTGATTGGTTAAATATTTCATTAAATTTAGATTCTTCCTCCTAGGTCCTTAAAATACAAAGATATATGTAATTAAATTTGTGACAACCCGTGTAAGTTGTCATAATTTGTGAAGTTGACAGAGTACAGGAAGAAAGTTCACACATGTTGCCATAAATGTAGTGCAACATACACACACACACACACTGGTATGTATGTATATATGTACATATGTATATATATATATATATATATATATATATATATATATATATATATATATATATATATATATATATATATATATATATATATATATATATATATATATATATATATATATATATATATATATATATATATATATATATATATATATATATATATATATATATATATATATATATATATATATATATATATATATATATATATATATATATATATATATATATATATATATATATATATATATATATATATATATATATATATATATATATATATATATATATATCTAAACCAATGAAAAAAAAATTTTTTTCTTTTCAGTTCGAGTAGTACCAGAAGCCGCAGTAAGCAGTTATCTGTTAGAACCTGAAGATGGCAGATGAGATTCTGCCGAAACGTCGTTCAGACAACCACGGTCCCTCTCGGGGCCTATCACCTACGCGGGAGTATACCCGGAAAACGAATTTAACATTCACCACCCGCGAAAACTTGAAAAACAATATATATATATATATATATATATATATATATATATATATATATATATATATATATATATATATATATATATATATATATATATATATATATATATATATATATATATATATATATATATATATATATATATATATATATATATATATATATATATATTATTAAATATGATTTGAAGGAAACAACTACTCAGCGGGCAAATACCCCGACCTGCATTGAATTACACCTTCAAATCATGATAGATGGAAAGCCAATATCTAACATGGTTTGAAGGTGTAATCCAATGCAGGTCGGGGTATTTGCCCGCTGAGTAGTTGTTTCCTTCAAATCATATTTAATAATTATATTATATATATATATATATATATATATATATATATATATATATATATATATATATATATATATATATATATATATATATATATATATATATATATATATATATATATATATATATATATATATATATATATATATATATATATATATATATATATATATATATATATATATATATATATATATATATATATATATATATATATATATATATATATATATATATATATATATATATATATATATATATATATATATATATATATATAATATATAACATATATATAATATATAACATATAATATATAGTAATACAAATATTTCAGAAATATATATTATGGAAACGTTCCCATCTGTCGCGGTTAGTAATCAAGTTGAATACCCGTGTCTAGAATAATATTTTACAACAGCAACACCGCTATAGCTATGTAAGTTTCACGCTGAGGGCGCCACCGTATTGCCACGCCCCCCTATGCCATAACTGTTGGTGTGTGTACACACTAAACAGTCCTAAATTGCGGAGGCATTTACACATATTTAATAAAGTTCGATTAAAAAAAATGTTTTTTAAGATTTCAGCCAAAACTTCTGACAATATGAAGTAAATTTGATACATATTTCATTAAATTTAGATTCTTCCTCCTAGGTCCTTAAAATACATAGATATATGTAATTAAATTTGTGACAACCCGTGTAAGTTGTCATAATTTGTGAAGTTGCCAGAGTACAGGAAGAAAGTTCACACAAGTTGCCATAAATGTAGTGCAACATACACACACTACACACACACACACACACACACACACACACACACACACACACACACACACACACACGCACCGACAGACATCATTCGGAAAATAGTCAGAATGGATTCAGGAGGGTTCAAAATGTATATATCAATCAAAATCTCGAGGTCGAAAAAAATCACGATTACTATACTTCCTTATATTAGGTATACAAAAATAAAACGATAATATGGTTGTTTAATAGTAAACATAAGGTGCACATTATGTGTTTTATAATTCAATTTCAGTGTTAATTCAGAACTCTATTTTGTGTGTGTACATTTTTAAATTATCGTATTTGTAAAATATCACGTTTTTCCAGAGTCGAACAATCCCGAATTTAGTCAAGAGTATTTCTTATGGTGCTATATTGGCTATGGATTACTGTCAAAAAGTATTCAAATGGGATAGATGGAATTGTCCATCATCAATTTTTACAAGGTAAGTTCGTGCACGGAGGAAAAAGTTTGGCAATTTTAATATATTTAGAAATAAATAGGCCTTATTTGAATCTGACAGTAGTTGCTTGAAAGCATGGAAAAAATTGATTGAAATGATCTATTTATCTATTACGACCTATCTGTATTAATTTTCATACCATTGTAGTTAAATTTTATCTTAACTCTTAACCTAATTCCTAATTAAATAAATTGTATTCTATTATATTCTGTTATACTGTTGTTATTTAAAGGCAAACAAACCGATTACCGAACAGAGAGACCGCATTTACAAAGGCCATACTATCTGCTGGCGTAGCTTATGCCATTACCAAAAACTGTTCCAGAGGTGACATCAAAGACTGTGGTTGTGATTCGAAATCAGGATCCCCTTCTACGATACAATTAGATAACATATTTTTACCACTTAGTATGAGATCTGATGAAATGAAAGACACAGGTAATTGGTCTTGGGGTGGCTGTTCTGATGATCCAAAAATTCGCTCTAAATGTAGGTAAAACGTACCTAGATGGTTTAGAAACAGGTCCAGAAGCTGTAGCATATGTGACGAGACATAATAACAGAGTAGGAAGAGAGGTTTGTATGGTATTTACTATCCGTTGTACTTTTTGTAATTTCATATTTATCTTGAATCACAATTCGTAATAATCTCCATCAGTGAAACCAAGGTTCAATAACATTGACGTGATTTTCCTTAAAACACCAAAACACCATATAGTGCACTTGACACGCATTTCGCCAACCAAGTTGGTATCATCCAGATATGACTAAAACTAACCTTATGCTAATAATGTATCCCATTTATACCTAAACTATTCTTACTGTTCGGTGAAGCGTGACTAATTAACGAGTGAAACGGTAAATGCTGTTTGTCTAGATTAAATCGATAAGAAATTTCGATACGATGCGTCCGATACGGACAGATGTGTATCTAGCTTTAATGTTCAATAATCCAGAGGTGTGGGATAAAGATACCACTTGACAAATATTACAACGAACAGTATTATTGCACCACAATTCACAAAACAACAATTTTCTGAAACCTATTGTGACGTACTTCGTTGCTCTACACCAGAGCAGAAGTGTCACTTTGACACCCAACACTACGGCTGTGTTCACGGGACGGAGATCTCGGGCGCCAGTTTCTGTTTAGATTGCAGAAACACCACTTTACTCTATCGGCGGGACGATAGAGGCCGGGCAACTGCAGTGAAGATACGGCTAAGCCAGGGGTCGAGAAAAAGGCAACTTACACACTACAGTTAATGAAACGGCTCTTATTCAATATATTTACATTTATTCTACACACTAATTATTATTTACACTATATACATCTTCATATTTACGACTTATTCTACAAGCGGTCTTATACTACAAGCGGTCTTATACTACAAGCGGTCTTATACTACAAACTTATACTACAACGGTCTTAACTACGGACAACCGGGGCAGTAAGCGGGCGGTCAAGCGGTGCGATACGGTACGCCGGTGAATGAAGCGGTGAAACGGTAAGCAGCGATAAATCAATCGGTCATAAGCAGACGGCGGACGGATACCAGGAGGGGAAGCAAGCGCCAATACAAGCACACTATGCCTATCTATTTACCAAACCTTTATCAAACCTTGCTACCTACTTCCGGATCCTGGGCTGCTTCCTCTCTGGAGCGGTTGGGGTCGGCACGTCTGGTCGGTATGGGCGGCAGCAACGGACTGTTCTCGGATACTCTGCAAAATCCTCAAGCTACTAAACTCTGCCCAAAAAGCAGAAGTAGGAGGAGCGCGGTAGTCATGCGCGAAATATTGCAACTACGTCACCGTTTATCGACTTAGAAGAATTCGCAATTACCTTTGGATACCTTTGTACCTCTATACTCACAAGTTTACTTACTATCCAAGTCGGCGTGGTGCTTCGGTTGGAGCTCAGACGGGAACTAATTTAATGATAAAATCCTCATGCTACTAAACACTGCTAAAACGCAGAAGTAGGATGAGATACGGTAGTCATGCGCGGTTTATTACAGCTACGTCACCCGTTTGTGGATAATTCCGCATAAAATTTAATTACCTATTTCTTTATACTCACGAATTTACTTACTATCCAAGTCGGCGTGGTGCTTCTGAGTAGCGGTCAAACGGAGACTAATTTAATTATTTTCAGTCTCGGCCTCCCTCATGTTAGCGCGGGCATAAGGGTGCCGGGGACACAATGCGTGCGTCGCGTTTCGCTTACTGCCGGCCACTTGGCCTATGTGGAATGTTCATAAAAACATATCAATACTACCTATCTATAATTAACAATTTAACTGTTATTAATTAAAAGCGTAGCACCATAATGGGTAAAATATTTTTCAAAACCTAGCTACCTAACTTAACTTAATAAAATAAAATCACTTCGTTACACCCCCTCTTACTTCGGATAAAAAAAAAATAACATTTTTTTTTCTTTCTTTCCGGCGACCCTGAAATGCGGGACTTACTAACTTTAAACGGAACTCGTCATGATTAAGGCGCATACCCCCCGCAGGCCACTTTAAACTTTATTTGTGGGTATGTACACCTTTTACAATATCAAAACTAAACAAACTATTCCGGCTTCCAGGGTCGATTCTAACTACAAAAAAAAAAATTAATACATGATTCTTTCCACGCAGCTGGGCTTCCTTGCCAAACAGGTGGGATTCCTTATTCCGGGAGCTCCGAGGTATTTGCCTCCATTGGCTTCCTAAAACAAACAAAAAAAAAAACATCCTGGTCAAATAAAAAGAAAACCACACAAACAATAGGTTTTATTCTTCGAGGCGGTTTCCTCGGACTTACGGTGGCAGCTCGCATTGAATTCCTTGGGATACGGTGACGGTGTTCGGCGGAGACGGGAGGTAGTAACACTGTACTCCTCGGGATACGGTGCGGCGGCGGTGGGTTTCTGGTACAGATCGGCGATGGTACGGACGGGGCGGCGGTGGGTAACGGATAGCTGCACGGGTGGAACACCCGCAGTGTCGAGACATAACTCCCACCAATCTGCACTTTGAACAAAACAGGCAGGGAGGCCTGGTACAGTCCCATCGGGAGTGACCAGTGTATCCACATCTCCAGCACAAGTTTCGTTGCTGCACGGAGATGTACTGCGGTGTCCGGCGGCGCGGCGCGTTGTTGGTCCAGGTAGTATGTCTCCTCCACCTGACGGTCGGTGGGACATACTGGTTTTGTCGGCACGGTTCCTTCTAAGAGTGCGGTTTCGGTGTAGCTAACAGATATCTCTTCAAGGAGCGGATGACTCGGGGCTACCGTGAGAACTCCGGTGTCGGGAGCACTCTGCGCGGTAAAAGATCGTGCCAAGTTGACCCGCACCAATGGGAAGGTCTCTTTCAACTTTTCTAGACGGTCGGTACGGTCTTCTACGGGCGGCGGTTCTTCGACGGGTGTGTCTTCTGGGATCTCGGTTTCATCTTGATATACGGTGTTCGGTAGGGTTAACTCACTTCCAAAATTCAAGAATGCTGGAGTGAATCCAGTCGAGTCATATCTTGAACTTGGTTTAATTGATTCGGGTTGCACTAAGCGGATCTGGTGGTGTACCAGGTGTGTCGTCCCCTGTACATCCTGAATACTCGGTAGCTCGGTTTCTAAGAAACTTGCTAGCTGTTCCTCCTCTGGCTGTGACAATGCCAATGAGATGCCTCCCAGTGGGCTACTGGGCGCAGTCAGCGGTTCGGAGATTAGGCGGTCATTCAGCAGCACGGTTCCGGCGGACGGGTTTATTTGGAAACTGTACTGGCTAAGAATATCCATGCCCAGTACCAGATCGGAAGACAAGTTCCTGAGGTGGAATAGACATTCAGAAAAACTGTCTTCACCTATCAGGAAGTCTATCCGGTATGCCCTGGTGACGGTGGCTAATCTACCGTCTGCTAACTGAGCAGCAGATACGGTAACGTCATCAGCGGCTATGTGTAGCTGGTTGCAGACTTCCTTGATACGGTCTCCTAAGTACGAGCGAACAGCTCCGGTGTCCACTAAGGCGGAGAAAGTTCTTCCAAACATTTGAACTTTCATATGCGGTCGGTTATCAGGACGAGCGGCGGCGGTGTCTACGAAGGCGGTCATGTTACGGGATTGAACCTGCCTCGTGACGGTACGGTTTCCCGTTCTTGGACATTGGCAGTCACGAGTCATGATACCCGGATGGCCACAACGGGAACAGAACAACCTGGGCGGGGAACGACACTCACTGCGGAAATGTCCGGTCCTCCCACAGCGCCAGCAGATGTTCCGGTCATAGGTAGCGGCGGTGGTAGACGGTCGATTTTCGGATGGTTCAGGACTGCGGTAAGTCCTAGGGGAGGTTTGCGGCGCGGTTGGCCTGTCCTGCTGTCGGACGCTATTTGGCGGTTCCTCCCGCGGGGTTGCGGGCAACCTCGTATTCCTAGGCATGGGAACGGGTCTCTCAACAACGGGACGAGACTCGGCCTGTCTAGGCGGGACGGAATATTGTTCCGAGGAACGGTTTTCGAACCTTCGGGTGGTATTTCGGCGTGGAAACGGCTCTTCCCCGTCATATACCTGTCTCATCTCCTGTCGCAGTAATTCAAACTCTTTGCTTTTTGCGGTGAGTGATGAGACATCGGTAAAATTGTTTCGGCGGATATACTGTCGGTAATCGGGTAGTAGGTTACGGTACAGCCATCGCAGCTCTTGTTCCGGATTCAAGCCTCCATGCCGCCGAACAAGCGTTTGCAAGTCGGTGAGGTAATTCGTAGCGGGCTCATCCGGTTTCTGAAGGCGGCGGCTTATGTCTGCCTCCAAGTCCTCCAGATAGTTCACAGGGAAAATAGAACGTTCTAAAGTCCCTCGTGAACTTCGCCCACGTATCCCAGTGGGATTTATTGTTCCGGTACCACAGCAGGGCTGGGCCTTGGAGCAATTCCGGGAGTACCGGCAGCAGCTGTTCCTGGCGGATGTTGGTGTATGAGCAGATCTCATCCAACCTTTCCAGGAATGCGGCTGGGTCGCCTTTTCCATTAAAATGGGTGTTCCATTTATGGACTTGCCACGGGTCTAGGGCCGGGCTTTCCGGGGCGAGTCGGTACGGTAGTGCGGCGGTAGCTCTTGCTACGGGCGGCGGCTGTAGGGAAAACGGTGGGAGTATTGACGGAAAGACAGTCGGCGGCAACGGCGAGGTACATCCTTCCCGGATAAAGCGGATTAATCGTCGCTTCTTCTCTTCCACCGTGCCGGTTAAGTCCAGGCGGAATTTCCCTAATTCCGCGTCAATCTGGTCCCTCTTAAGTTTGTATATTCAGCTGAGGCGGAGATCTCCCAGCTCGATATTTCCGGTGTCCTCGTTGGGATCCATCTCTTCCTTCTTTTTTCTTCGGTGGCCATGTTGTTGGGCGGAACGGTAACGGTCGGTTAACGTTGCTTCTTGGGGCGGAACGGTAACGGTAGTAGATACTGACGGATATGATCTGCTGACTTTCCTAGCGGTCTTCTCGGTCTGCCGTGCACGAGACAACTCCCTGATAGCCCTAACTCCTAAACGGCAGGACGTATCGAGCTGCAAATAACGGCGTTCGATTCGGCGCCCTTGGTTTGCTCGAAAAGGAGGGGTCACTCGGCGGGTTTCTGGTAAGATCTGTTTCCGGTCAGAACTTCGGGTGAAATCGGGTGGACCGGTCCGGGTCCTCAATATATGGTGTATTGCGGTACCAATAGTCACCCTATATCGGTTTTACCGACTTTCGACTTTTAGGGTCGATTCGGTAGGCTTTTCTTCGACCACGGTGGTCGGATCGGACTGAAACTAGCGGCAATCGATTCCGCACCCTCGATTTGCTAGAAAACGATAGGTCACACGGCAAATCGATTTTTCCACTGGAGTCGTCAAGAGCTCCGGGCAAATTCCGGAAAAACGGTAAAACTGAGTTCAGACGGTGTCGTTCGATGACGACCACTCGGCAATTCTGGTCTCGCTAGTTTTTAACTTTTGGGTGCGCTAGGGCGCACGTTTTTTTCGACGGGGTTAGTCGGATCGGGCTGCAAGCGCTTGCAATCGCTTCCTTGGGTCCGATTTAGTGCAAAACGATACCCCACATGCCTATATGGCGTTTGGGTACTCGGGGACGACTTCGGAAATGTTCGGGTCGAGTTCGGGTTTTGAGGTTCGGTTTCCAACCTCCTCTAGTGCCAACTCCCCTGAAAACACTTTTCCGTGTCCCGGTATCTCTTCGCGTTCCAAAGTTACTAATAACTCCTTCGCGCTTGCGCAAAACGGTTCGGGACTAGTTGGAATCGATTCCTTGTACTCGGTTTAGTCGAAAATGACACCTCATATGTCTATCTACGACCTTTTCCGAAAAAACAGTTGCTTTCGGGGGACTGCCGAATTTCAGTAAGTTGCGATTCTCGGGTCCCTGCTCGGGCGCCAATTTGTGACGTACTTCCGGTGCTCTACCCAAGATCGGAAGTGTCACTTTGACGCCCAACACTACGGCGGTGCACACGGTACGGAGATCTCGGGCGCCAGTTTCTGTTTAGAGTGCAGAAACACCACTTTACTCTATCGGCGGGACGATAGAGGCCGGGCAACTGCAGTGAAGATACGGCTAAGCCAGGGGGTCGAGAAAAAGGCAACTTACACACTACAGTTAATGAAACGGCTCTTATTCAATATATTTACATTTATTCTACACACTAATTATTATTTACACTATATACATCTTCATATTTACGACTTATTCTACAAGCGGTCTTATACTACAAGCGGTCTTATACTACAAGCGGTCTTATACTACAAACTTATACTACAACGGTCTTAACTACGGACAACCGGGGCAGTAAGCGGGCGGTCAAGCGGTGAGATACGGTACGCCGGTGAATGAAGCGGTGAAACGGTAAGCAGCGATAAATCAATCGGTCATAAGCAGACGGCGGACGGATACCAGGAGGGGAAGCAAGCGCCAATACAAGCACACTATGCCTATCTATTTACCAAACCTTTATCAAACCTTGCTACCTACTTCCGGATCCTGGGCTGGCTTCCTCTCTGGAGCGGTTGGGGTCGGCACGTCTGGTCGGTACGGGCGGCAGCAACGGACTGTTCTCGGATACTCTGCAAAATCCTCAAGCTACTAAACTCTGCCCAAAAAGCAGAAGTAGGAGGAGCGCGGTAGTCATGCGCGAAATATTGCAACTACGTCACCGTTTATCGACTTAGAAGAATTCGCAATTACCTTTGGATACCTTTGTACCTCTATACTCACAAGTTTACTTACTATCCAAGTCAGCGTGGTGCTTCGGTTGGAGCTCAGACGGGAACTAATTTAATGATAAAATCCTCATGCTACTAAACACTGCTAAAACGCAGAAGTAGGATGAGATACGGTAGTCATGCGCGGTTTATTACAGATACGTCACCCGTTTGTGGATAATTCCGCATAAAATTTAATTACCTATTTCTTTATACTCACGAATTTACTTACTATCCAAGTCGGCGTGGTGCTTCGAGTAGCGGTCAAACGGAGACTAATTTAATTATTTTCAGTCTCGGCCTCCCTCATGTTAGCGCGGGCATAAGGGTGCCGGGGACACAATGCGTGCGTCGCGTTTCGCTTACTGCCGGCCACTTGGCCTATGTGGAATGTTCATAAAAACATATCAATACTACCTATCTATAATTAACAATTTAACTGTTATTAATTAAAAGCGTAGCACCATAATGGGTAAAATATTTTTCAAAACCTAGCTACCTAACTTAACTTAATAAAATAAAATCACTTCGTTACACTATTTTTTGCAAGAATGTACTGATATAAACATTACTACAAACGTTATGCCAATGACAGTCCTCTCTCTCAAGAATCCTGGAGCTTTGCACATCTTTATCTCTGCCGCGACCGATTTGTCAAGTAGCACATAGTTCACTATTTTTCATTAATAAAACAAGACATACTGAACTGAACATAATATACAGGGTGAGTCAATAAGTGTGTTCTCCTTCGATAACCTTTGAACCGTTAGTGATACAATAATTTATTAAATACAAAAGTTTTTTGAGTTGATAAGATCCATTATTTAAAATTATTGTGAACTCTACAGCTTAAATTCTCTGTTACACACAAAAAACACTTTTTTTAAAATGGAACATCCAGTATATTTTATCATCGTTTTATTAAATGGAAAGAGTATTATACAGTGATATCTTGTTTTTTGGATTTGCATGCAACGTTGCCAAGTCATTTAACATTTTCTGGAAATTTAAGGATTTATAAGGGTCCGTTTAATAATTTTTATTTACCTATGAAAACAAGCTGGGTAAGCAAATATTTTGCTATTCTTAGTTCATACTATACGCTAAGTATTAGTACCTTTTTTTACATTATTCTATTTTACAAGGTGTCCATGACGGCATGTCAATTAATGCGAATTTCAAATGGGAAAAACTCTGTTTTTTTAAATAGAACACCCTGTATTTTTTTACGTGGTTGGATTCCTCCTTCAAATTGCTTTCTTTTTTTGCTATACCTAACTGTTGAAGTTTTCGAGAAAATTGAAGTTTTCTCTTCAACCTTGCGATCATAGTAAAAATTAATACAATTCTATCAAGAATGGCTTTGGAAAAACAAAAATTGTGCTGTCAAACTGATATTTTGTGGTTTACACGTAATTAATTTTGACAACTTGATATAAGTTAATCCAATATTGAGGACACAAAACTTTCATCCTTATCATATTCAACTGCTCCAGGAACTAGAGCCAAATGATTTCGAACGTAGGGTAACATTTTGTGAGTGGACACTCAATAAGATTCACCAACAGCCGCAATTTTTTGATTTCGTGCTATTCACTGATGAGGCCACATTTCATAAAAATGGTTGTGTTAATAGACATAACTTACACTACTATGATACCATGAACCCTCATTTTACGAGAACTGTAGATGATCAACACCGATGGCCACTCAATGTGTGGACAGGGATAGTAGGTGAATATGTAATTGGACCGCATTTCTTTAATGATCACTTGACTGGGAATATGTACCTTGATTTTTTACAAAATGTACTGGGAGAATTATTAAACGGGTGTCCTCAAAATGTCTTACAGAAGCTGTGGTTCCAGCATGACGGAGCTCCACCCCATTATTGTATTGCCGTAAGAAACTTTTTAACCATTACATTTGGTGACAATTGGATATGTCGAGGAGGACCAGTTCAATGGCCACCAAAGTGACCAGATTTGACAAAATTGGACTTTTTTTTGTGGGGGTACATTAAAGGATTACTGTACAAAACATCACCAAAAGAAGACATGCAGCAAAGAATTCGACTAGCGTTCGACACCATCACGCCTAACATGTTGTAAGTTACTCATTTCTTCATAAGAGTCAGAATTTGTAATTTACAACTAGGAGGTCACGTTGAGCATATTTTGTAACTTGTTTTATTTTTTCTCTTCTATTTACTGTTTACGTTCAAAATTACTCTTTGATTTTGTTATGTACATACCACAGAGTAATCTGTGTATATACCTAAGGTGAAGTGTAAATTTTGTCATTCAAGTTCAATAAATTTGCTACTTTTACTGTTTTCTTTACGATTTTGTAGAAAATAATTTTTCGCCTGACCTCAATTTTTGTTTCTCCAAAGCCATTCTTGATAAAATTGTATTCATTTTTAGTATGATTGTAAGGTTAAAAGAGAAAACCTTAATTTTCTCGAAAACTTCAACAGTTAGGTATAGAAAGTGTTATACAAAAAAGAAAGCAATTTGAAGGAGGAATCCAACCACGTAAAAAAAATACAGGGTGTTCCATTTAAAAAAAAACAGAGTTTTTCCCATTTGAATTTCGCATTAATTGACATGCCGTCATGGACACCCTATAAAATAGAATAGTGTAAAAAAGATACTAATACTTTACGTAGTATGAACTAAGAATAGTATAATATTTGCTTACCCAGCTTGTTTTCATAGGTAAATAAAACTTATTAAACAGACCTTTATAAATCCTTAAATTTCCAGAAAATGTTAAATAACTTGGCAACGTTACATGCAAGTCCAAAAAACAAAATATCACTATATAATACTCTTTTCATTTAATAAAATGGTGACAAAATATACAGGGTGTTCCATTTAAAAAAAAGTATTTCTTGTGTGTAACAGAAAATTTAAGCACCCTGTAGATTTAACAATAACTTTAAATGATAGATCTTATCGACCCAAAAAACTTTTGTTTTTAATAAATTGTTGTATCACTAACGGTTCAAAGGTTATCGAAGGAGAACACACTATTGACTCACTCTGTATGAATAGAACTGTTTGTATAAAAACACAACAAACCTCTTCAATCAACTGAGACTGCACCGAACACTGAAATAATAAACCTCTCTGGTATGTCCACTCATCATCGACATACACTTCGACCCGGACCGGGAACGTGATTGAGATCTCCACTACAAGCAGCAAGGCATCTTCGTACTGTCCATACATTAATTATGTCAAGTTGTGATGTAAAACAAAACATTTGTATAGTTTGGCGCAATCTTTCCTATGCCGCCCTCTACCTTTTTTTGACTCTGATGGCGACATCTGTGTTATAATTATTTTTGGGATTTACAGTGCTGGCTTATTTTTAAATGTGACTGAAAAACACGTTGGATGTTAAATACATTTTTTAAATTTTTTTAGGTTATTCGTGAAACGATGGTAAAGAAATGTAGATGCCATGGGCTTTCTGGCAGTTGTACTCTTCGAACTTGTTGGATGCAAATGGCTTCATTCGGAGAGATAGCTATGGCGCTTAAAAAAAGATACGAATCAGCAATTCGATTATTTTATGAAGATGTAGAAAACTCAATCAATACAAGAAATTCAGCAAGAAAAAATAAAGGAGGAAGCAATAATTCCAGGAATTGAAGAACGTCTAATTTATTTGAAACGATCGCCAAACTATTGTAAAGCTAATTCTGCAGGAGGTAATAATTGTAATACTTAATTTAGCGAAATTTAAAACTATTATTAACAGATATTTTCTTCGTCACCGCAGTCGCCAAATAATGTTTTAAACAACAAAAATTATCTGAAGAAAGAGGCAAAATTAAATATTCACAAAAAAGTTTTAGATGCTAAAAATGTTGAAACATATTTGGAAGTGTACAATTTATAAAAGTAATAGATAGGTATTGAAAATGTGAATTTTGAAACCTGAGAGAAATTTTTTAAAACTGAGTATTAATTAATTTAAAAATTTATTAAATCTTGTATGTGTTGGCAACATTTATGAGATTATTGATTCTTAGAATATTTTTTAAATTGACTAAAATTTTGAAAATTGTAAAACGTCTTTACTTAACACAAATCTCTGAATATCAGATTGTGGGGAGAAAACGGTAAACAGTCCAACTGAAAATCTGATTCTGATTTGTAAGCTAATTAAATTTTATTTGACAATGGCCCACAATGTTCAAAATATAAATTAACAAAATTGTACTAAAATTACGACATAAACCAAAAAAATCAGGTTGTACTGTAATTTAAAAAATTTTTACATTTTGTTATACAGGGTGATTCATTAAGAATGGGAAAACAACAATTGAATTCTATCTATCTAAACGGGTATTACCATCGCAAGAGAAATAACAGAAAATAGCTAAAGACTATTATTTATTTGGACTTGCACAACTAGCGCTGTTTACGCGAGGTTCCGATTTATAATGATCTACGTACACGGTATAAAATTTAATTTAGTTTACTCTTTTTTAATGGAAGAACTCACCGAGGTCGGGGCTGACGACCTAATTTTGACTTTTTTATTAACTTTTGCGAATATTGGTGTAAAATGGTAGAAATTTTTAAATGATAGTTTTGTTACTTAAAAAAATGCAGGTACACAAGTGAAAACAATACCATAAAAATGATATGTCTGGCAATACTGATTAGGTGCGTGGTTAGATGTGTGAAGATCATAGGTTACATCTCCCCGTTAAAGTATGGAAGGATCGTATATTTTGCCCGTATGCCATTATTATTGCATTTAAATGCTGCTATTTAGCATTGTTTTAGTAAAGGGGTGTTTTATGGTTTTTGACCAGAACTTTAGTCCGCCATATTTTTGAAATGACTGCACATATTTAGATAAAATTAGAAACATTAGAAATAACCTGGAAGTAATTGATAGGTCAGTGAAAAACATATTAAAACGTTCTCGAAAATGTATTGACGCTGGGGGCATTCATTTTGAAAACCTGTTATAGTCTTAATTATTTTCATAGTTTTTGATTTTTTTTCAATTATTTAAAGTTCTAAATAAATTTATTTTGTCAAAAATAAAATTGCAAACTTTTGTCTTTAATATTTTCAAGTTATTCTCAAAAGGTGTTTAATATTTTTTAAAATTGTGCTTGTTAATTCAAGCCTCTTCACTAACAATATTTTTTCTTTCATGAAAGAATTGGAATGTGTATTATTTTGGATGAAATGTAAATTAAAACAGCTTAGAAACACTAATTGTCGAAACAAAAACAAATAACCTCTTCTGCGGGGTATTTAGCTAAAATTAATAAAATAATGATGTTAGCAACTGGATCGTGTTATTTGTAGAATGTCAAATTTAGTCTTTCAATACTTTTGAAAATTTATTGAAGAATAACCATAAACGTGCCATCAAATATTATGACATTATTTCATAAACTGGTTCATAGGCTTTTTTAAAAGTTTAAATTTACCAAAAAATAATATACAGTGTGATGTTAACGACCCTAAGAGCTATATTAAAAAATGGAGGTCAGTCCTGGAATTTTTCCAAAATTACTTAAGCTATTTATTAACCTAAAAAGAGTACAATATGTGTACCAAATTTTATCTAAATATGTGCAGTCATTTCAAAAATATGGCGGACTAAAGTCAAAAACCATAAAACACCCCGTATCTCAAAAACGGTTCGCATTCAACGGTAAGTATAGAGGTGTTTTGAACTCAGCTGAGTGTGCTCTACCTTCCACTAGAGTATGTCCGTTTAAATCCGGGACACTCATGTATTATGAAATGTTTGGAATGATCCTTTGTTCCTGATTTCAAAAATATACCATATGTTACCCCTCCCATATACCGTTTTTGAGTTATTAAACGTCGAATATCT